>CAUJNA010000368.1:0-87500 GCA_963377175.1 Effrenium voratum | reverse complement strand
ATAAATAAATAAATAAATAAAATAAAATAATTAATCACCACCATAATTAAATAGATATTGAATAAATAAATAAATAAATAAATAAATAAATAAATAAATAAATAAATAAATAAATAAATAGAATAAATAAATAAATAAATAAATAAATAAGTAAATAAATAAAATAAATCGATATAATAATGATATTTGGTGAATAAGAACAGGCAAACAAAATAAATAATTAAATGACTAGAATGTAGATAGTGATAAATAAATAGACCAAATAAATAAATAATTAGGTGGTGGTGATAAAAATGATAAATAAATAAAATAGATAATCATAGGCTAGGTGAAATAAATAGTAATCATCATCATCAATGGATAAGTATAAATAGATGACAGACAGTAAATAGGACCCATACACCGTCGCGGCCCATCATCAGCGACAATTGTCTTTGGTTGTGTTGCAGCTCACTTCTGGCATTCTTGCTCTGCCCATCTGCCATGAAAACCCCTTATCTTTATCTCCCCATTCACCCACTCACCCTCACCCACTCACCCACTCACCCACTCACCCACTCACCCACTCACCCACTCACCCACTCACCCACTCACCACTTACCCACTCACCCACTCACCCACTCACCCACTCACCCACTCACCCACTCACCCACTCACCCACTCACAAACCCCCTCACCCACTCACCCACTCACCCACTCACAAACCCCCTCACCCACTCACCCACTCACGCACTCGCCCACTCACCCACTCACCCACTCACCCACAAACCACTCACCCGCCTGCTACCAACGCACCAACCCACCAACGCACCGACGCACCAACGCACCAACGCACCGACGCACCAACGCACCAACGCACCCATGCACCGACGCACCGACGCACCGACGTACGAACGCACCGACGCACCGACGCACCAACGCACCGACGCACCAACGCTCCAATGCACCAACGCGCCAACGCACCAACGCACCAACGCACCAATGCACCAACGCACCAACGCACCAACGCACCAATGCATCAACGCACCAATGCATCAACCAATCAACCTCCGTACCGACCAACCTACCCACCCATGCACCAACAAACTAAACGACCAAACTGCCGACCGACAGACCGACCTGTCAACCAACCAAATCAATCCATTCAGAGCATCTAATCATGGCAAACCATGCAAAATCCAACCAATCAATTAAATTTAAGCCGACCCAACCTTTCCCAGTCAATCCCGCCCAATCCCACCCAAAGACCACACTGTTGTGCTCTGCCTCGTGGTTAATCAGGTTGACCAGGCCGTAGCCAACACAGCTCTCCTGGATGATTGGCGGCATGTGCCGGTCACCCCCGTGCGAAAGCCAGAGCATGCAAGCCATTGTCTGTCTAGCTGCTGGGTGGTTCGGTCTGTAATGGGTAGAATCGTTGAAAGGTTGACAAAAAGTGGGAACCTATGAACATGATCTGCCAACAGCTGCCTGCATGTCACTAGCCACTCGCCACTCGAAGTTAAAGACACACAACTACCCAAGGAGCCCCAGCCAAGCGATTCTACAGTCTAAGCATCAAGCCTGACTTGAATCAAGCCTGCGCATGCCAGTCGAGTAGACAAACAATGCGCATGTTGGGTCCTTCCCTCCATGGATTTGGTGTTGCTCTGATGTTCATAGTTGTTGGTCAGTTGGTCATGGCGAATTTTCGTTTTTGAGACCTTCATAATTCCCCCTCAGGCGCACCTGGTTCCACTGCAAGGGCACGTAGAGGAAATCGTAGAAGCCTTTGAAGCCTTCAGACACACAAGCGCAATTGGTCACCCCTTGCCACTGAACATGTCACGTGTCTCCTGTCTTGATAGGCCAATTCCCCTTCTTTGACTGGGGATCTTGTTGATGCGAGAGGCAAGGCCAAGGAGGTGAGAGGGACCAAATGATTACGCTCGGCCTTCAAAAAAGGTCGGAAGACCTTCCCATTTGTTCCCTGTCGAATGGGACACAACGATTGTGAAATGCTGATATTGGGTCTTGTGTTTTCTGCTGTTTCAGCATTTCATCGCGTTTTCCCAGGCTTCGCAAGAGGATGAAAGGAAGTTGCAGGGACGACAGAGTGGAGGGAATGGGGCAGGCGGGGCTCTTGCATGCTGTTGCTTCCATGCACAGATCCATGCAGCAAGCTAAACGCACAAGCAGCTTTTCAAGTGCAAACCCAAGGTACAGGAGTAAAGGTCCAGTGAGGAATTAGCGTGGAACGTTGCATGAACAATTAGCGAAGCATTCAATGATTTGTGCAAACACATTCGTCAGCAAGGCTGGACATAGTCAAGGTGCCAACCTCAACTGCAACAAGAATCTGGTTTGTTACACGAAGCCAAGTGAATCAGGGCTGCAACTTGAGGTGGCGTGCGTTGTATGGTGAAGTAAACATGTACAAAAAATGAGTAAACTTGCCTTGATAAGAACCCCTGTGTCAAAACCTGTTGGCGTTGGGTGCACAAAACCGTTGTTTGTGCTTACTTCTCGCAAGATGTTGCACGCAACTGGTGCTGTGGCATCACAGCATTTCAACACATTCATGTTTTGGCCTCCACTTCTTTTTCAGCCTGGGCAGCCATGGAGGTGCTAGTGATCAAATGTTGCTCAACGAAAAGGATCTGGGCTTGGTGTCGTCCTGTCTGCAAATGCGCGGCTAATGTGAAGAGTGCTCGTCTGGAGCGCAGCATGACTCGTTGGCTCGGGTCAGCTGCTCCAGAGCGGTCAGGGCCGTTTGAAACATCCGCTCGCCGTGGCGGCTTCGCTGCTGCCGGATCTTCCACTCTTCGCGGATCTTCCGCGCCAGGCGCGTCACCCGCCGGCTGCAGGCCATCCGCTCGTGTGCGCCCAGGGCCGCCTCCCAGGCGCCCCACTCCAGCAGCTCCGTGGTGGGCGTCGCTCGCCGTGAGCGCAGCGCCCCCAACACGGCCAAAGCATCTCGGGGGTCGCTCGCGTCCCGCAGCTGCGCCAAGGCGATCTGGAAGCCGTCGATGTCCACCTCCATAGCATCACTTCCATCACTTCCATCACTTCCATCACTTTCTTCGTCTGAGAGCTCGACTTGGTCGACGCTCTCTGCCTCCGGCATCTCCAAGCTCAATGCTTCTGGAGCTTGGACGTCCTGGGGCCTTTCCTGTGTCTCTTGGCTGGGCGCCAAATGCACAGAGATCAGCTCCACCTCTTCTCCAGGCTCACTTGACGCTCGCCGGCTTTGGGCCTTTGCGGGTGAGGCTGGCAGCTTCGCCTTGGTGGGCGAGCTTGGGACTTTGCTTTCCGGAGCGGAAGGTTTCCATCTTTGCGCTCTGGACGGATGTATTGCCATGTAGGAGATGATGATTCGCTCGATGTCCGGTCTGAAAGCATCAAAGCGGCCCTTCTTCTTGCGGAAGCTCTCCTCCAGCTTGGTGAGCGCCAAAGCCGTCGAGAGCTGCTCCACGGGTAGCTGCGGCAGGAGCTCCTGCAGGCGCTTGGTGATCACAGCGACCTGGCGCTGATCTGGCGGGCGGAGCCCGGCCTGCGAAGGCAAAGGCTGCGCCTCAGCCTTGCTGCCGGCGCAGTCGTCACCAAGAGGGTCAATGACCACCGAGGCCGAGACCCTTTTGGAGTCGCGGCTCGCTTCCGCATCCTGCAGGATCTGCTCCGCATCGATGGTCCTCGTGCCCAGTCGACTTTTGGCACGCTTCTCCTTGTCCTTCTCCTTGTCTCGTGCCCGCTTTCCTGGCTTGCGCTCAGTCTGCTTTGTCTTGGGCGCTGCGGCCAATTCAATGTTGCGCTTGTACAGCTTGGAGAAGCCGCGGGTGTTCAGCAGCAAGAAAACGATGCCCTGGCCAGGGCATCGCCTGTTGGGTCTTCTGCTTCGCTGCCCCAGGCCAAACTTTTCCGTCAGCCGGGCAAAGTCGGTCTCGGCGTCTTCAGACAAGGAAGCGAAGCAATGCGTGAAGGCTTCCGCTGCCCAGAAGGGGCCCACCTGTAGCCCTGGCAGCTTCCGGGCCAGCTCCTCGTGGTCTGCACGTGCCAGGAATCCGAACCAGAAGTCCTTGCTGCTGCCACACTTCCGCTTGAGGACCTCACCAAGCTGGTCGGCCGTTTTCACGGCGACATACTCCAGCGTAAGCTCCTCCCCTGTCTCGGAAGTCATCTCCCAGAATCATGAGCGCTGCCATGGTGCAGGATCGGGGAGCGCAACAAACCCCATGACTGCAAAATGCAAGCAAAGTGAAGCAATTTTCGTGCTGCCGTCTTGCTCTAGGCTGTGTCGAGCTGAAATGACGAAAAGGCACAATATACAACAATCGCATGGATGCAACAAAGTCAACAGGGGAATGTGTTTATTTGCACTGAGCTGCCTCTTTGTGTGCTCGACAAGTGTTCCGTGTGTATTGAGCCGATCACAATGTTTGTTTGAGCATGCTAGCTCGACGGTGCTCGAGGGATCTACGCGGAGGCCTCAAAACAAATTCCATTTCACTCCAGAGACTACCCGGACTTGGGGACTGAGACTTGAAGCACAAGTGTGCTTGCGCTTGTTGTTAAATACGAACGAATGAAACCATCGTAAGTGAGAGAAGAAAAGCGCTACAGTCCACGCACAATCGCAGCCCTTACTTGCTCAGACTTTGAAAGCAATCCAGCAAGACTGGTGCACAACTAGCAAGTGTCAGGAATGCTGCATGATGCCGCAAAGAGACCCGAAGGAATATTGTCGAAAGATTGACACCAAGCTACCATCTGTGAATTGCCCATCTTAAACACGTTGTACTGTGCCAATGGGTGGGACACGAGCTCCGCACTGCGTCTACAACACCGCATGCCAGTGGAAAAGCGAAAAGCTATGCCCTGCGGCCTATTGCGAGAACCAATCTAAAACTCAGAAGACCAAATTCAAGGAGCCTTGCTTGACCGTTCGCGGCGAACCCATGCCCGCCTTGCTCCTCTAGAAGGTATTTCAGAGCATTCCTGTCGTAATGGCTAGGCAAATTCTTGAGCACCAGCGTTGTCCTGACAGGCAAGCAAGAAGCTTGATATGGTGCAAGTACAAACGCACGATCACAGTCAGGCCCACCAGCCCGGCAGGCCTGGCATCTTCAAGACCTAGACGGCTCAAAGCACGCCCCCCCCACGCCACCAGAAATAACGCGTTGGCCATTGCCATGCCCTTCACATGCCCTTAAATGCATTATGACAATTTGGTAACTCCATTTCAAATCGAAAGTCCAAGATTGGTCCAAATCATACCATCCATTCATCCCAAAGAATGAAACATGTTCTGCCTGCTGTCTCAACATTTGAGATATTTCCAGCCTGGGAAAGTTGCGTTCGAGTCTGGAGTTGAGCTCCACTGCGTTTCCTGAGGCTGTCACTCGAAACCGGCTTGAACCTGAACACGATCTATCGTCCATGGCATCCACTCCACAAAACCAGCTGAAGCGTAGGAGCATCAATGCGAAAGAAACCTCCAGGTGCACGTTTCTATTCATGAGCACGTCCGCGATGCTTCAGCATGCCCCATGATTCAATGCGGTGCAGTATGTATTGCTTTGCATGCATGCCTGATTGTGATGGCACGAAGCTGTCCTGTGTCAGCTAGCTTGTATGAGCGCACACCTACACTGACGGCATGGCACAGGCCACGGTCCATCTGTGCCAATTGCAACCGAGCATCTTTGAATGGCGCTAGGCCGGGTGTTTCTGGCCACATATAAGCACCTGGGCCACGGTATAGGAAAGGCGCTTTGAGCGGCAAGGCGTGGCAGAGGACATCATCCAGTTCGGCTGGATCACACGGGACGAAGTTCATTGTCAAGGATTACCACGCATAGGGGCTCAGTGACCCAAACGACAGCGTTCCAGCACGGGCTTGACAGCAAATGGCTTGAAGAAACACGCGTGCGCCTGCCGCCCGAGGGTCTGCGAAGGGCTGCACGAAGAAACGTGCAGGGTCTTGCACAACCTGTGCAGCTTGAGGCTGCAAGACAAGCCGATCAATCAAAAGTCAAAAGTCGAAACATTTTGCTCAAGTGGGCTGCGTTTGTGATGGCTGTGTGTGTGTGTGCTTCCGCTCGTTTGACTTAGTTTGGAGAGCCGCCAATAGGGGCCCCATCATGTTGAGAGACACTCTGCTTTTGGCGGCATCGGAGATTGATAGATATCCTGCTGTGCACAACTCACTGCATGTCAGCACGGCCGAAAGCAGTGAATGTGCATATGTTATAGCCCTAGCACGCTAGGTTGTTGGCGTCTGACGGGGGGCGCCTACGTCCCTGCTTCCCACACACCTGCCCTTTCCTTCCTGCCACAACGTTTGCTTGGCTATTGCGGGTACCTGCTCGTGTATCCCAAAGAGCAGTGAAAGTGGAGCCAGGGGCGGAAATGCGAAGTGTGATGCGGGCCACAAGACGTTGGGAATGTGTGTTCTGCCACAAGAAGGTTTGCCCAGACTTGGAATGTCTGTACAAAAGTCCTGGTCCTGGCGCAACAAATTCCCAAATGCTAGCATGTACCCATGTCACAAGACCGCTCTGAAAGGCTGTTCCAAAGCTAAACAATGCTTTCTTTCCCAGCTTACATTTCATGAAATGATTGAAGGGCGCCTGCTCTACACTTGACACGCGTTTGGCTTGGAACATTGTGGGAACGCTTTGAACTACTTTGTTTGTGGCGCGCAGTCCGTGGCGTGTGAAGCGTATTAGCAAGAACAGGTGAACTCTGGCTGTGTTTCTACAACCATGGAAACCTGACCGTGTTTGCGTGCTGCACGCCTCAGTGCTCAACATGTCCAAAAGGAAGCAGTAGCATGCAGTCTTGGGAATCTAGAAGAACAATCGGCTCCCAGCACTTGACACTTTGCAAGGGCTGCAGGGGGCTGCAACTTCAGTCGGGCAGCCTGGCTGAAATCCAAGTTCAGCGGCACTGGACGGAAAGCCATGGCCAGTGGTGCGTGGCTCTGAGGCAATTTTTGGCTGCGCGGACAGTCAGAGAAACTCAAAATCGGATAGCAAGCTGGCAGGACGTTTTGAATTGAACACACTTGAAATTCTTCTTCACAGCCAATGTGTGCCCAACTTGGCTGCGCAAAGCCCAGTGCAATGCAAAGTGGTCGCATCCAATCTCCATCCCCCCCCTCCTGCCCCCCGCTCCGCAAGACCCGAAGAGCGCACGGCAAGAAGGCGCGGTGACACGCTTCGCATCGTTCACTTCCTGGGAGAAACAGAGATGGCAAATGTCGTCTCGCTTCCGCTGCTGTGTGAGCAAAGCGTGGAGAAGGCTGTGAAAGTTGAAGCCGAATCCGCCCACGTCTTCATCGTGGTGGCCGTCCTCCCCTTCGCTGGGAAGCACCGCATGCTCATACACGAGCTTGTCATCCTGCACAGGCAACTTGACCAGGTCAGGGTCTGGTCCGAAACGTTGCCCACCGCCAGAAATATTCCAAACACAATACAGTACATGGACTGCCAAGCAAATCGCAAGTTCCTCCAGGCACTCTCAGCGTGATCATTATAGAATTACGGAAGGATCCATTAAAGTCACTGAAAAGCCGCAAAGATTCCACGTCCTTCCCCTTGTAGTCGTTGTCCATGTTGTTGGGCCCTCAGATCAAGTAAGTGCAGTTCTGGCTTTGTGCTGTTGCCTGCATAGAAGTCCGTAACTGGGGTTCAGGGGCTCCATTGGTCTGACTGGGTTCCTTGCTCGCTGGCATGACGTGCTGCCATGTGAGGCACCCTGTCAATGAAATCTCAGGCGGCGGCTCCTGTTCAGTGTAGAACCCCACAAACACGGCATAACGCCTGGTGGCGCAGCACGCTGCGGCCCGTGACTGCAGTGTGGGTGATCCTTGAGCCTACACGCACTTTGCTCCAGCTTCTGCCAGCAAATGCCGCAGCACAATCAAAGCGAGCGGGAGGCCTGCAAAACTACAGGCACTAATTATTGGTCGTAGCAAGATGTGAATATCGCTTCCCTATTCCCCGATTGTCATCAGACTCCAAACTGCTTTGCCAATGTTCCACTGCCAGGACCTTGCAAATCTTGCACAACTTCTTTGCAGTCGTCAAATTACGCTGAACACGAAAATCCGCAAAGACGGCATGGACCCTGGTGACATTGCAGTGCCCCGAGTCCCCTCTTTGGCCGTCAGCTCAGTGCTCAAAGCTTACCGCAACGTACCGCGCTTGCTCGCATGCATGTGGCTTTGACAGCTCACGAATAGCATCAGGTGGCTCTTTGTGCAGCTCCCGCGCACTTCCCTCAGGCCGCTTGGCGTCGTAGCGGCGGCACCAGGCCTTGCTTTGATCTTGCCACCCTTGGACAGGGTCAACCCCAGGTTCGAGCAACCCTCAGCTACAAGCTCCACAACATGAAGTACCTGAACAAAACTGTTGAGGGCCGCGATGGATTGCGTGCCATGTCCAAGGAATTTCAATCGATGGAGTTTCTCGTCTACAAGCAGGCTACCGCCGGCCTCGTAGTGTTGCTCGCACTGCTCTCGACTCGCCCTGCGCAAAATCTGTGAGGAGAGGCTCAACATGCTTGAAATGGGTGCGACAAGTGCGGCGAGGGCTTGTTCGTGAACAAGGGCCAATGCCCTAAAGTTCTTGGAGCTTGGCCACTGAGGCGCGCATTTACTGAAAGAGAGGGTAGGCATTAAAATCAACCGATGACATGCGGAATAAGTGATCAGCCTCAACACCTGCCGCTAACGGCACAGCACCCACGCCCCACTTCCTGCCTTGGTCTTGACCGGCGTCTGCTCTCACACTCCTGCGAGCAGTCCAGGAAGCGCTTTGGGCAAACACAAATGACAAAAGCGCGATGCGCTTTGGTATCATGGGTGACATCAATTCAATTAGAACTTGTGCAAGGGGCGGCTCTTTCCCATGCATCAAATTATGTCATTCTGGCCAGGGAAAGGGTAGTCTCACCGTTCCAGCACACAAACAACCAAGCTGTGTCAGCTCTGCCTGCTTTCTTGTAGGAGTTGCAGCCTGGCACCACGCTCAGTCGCTTGCTTATGCAACTCAACGGTTGAAAATGAAGATGCTTGCATGTTCCATCGGAAGCAGAAGATGCGTGCAAGTGTAGACCGGCAGATGGCGAGTCTCATTCTGAATTTTACTTCGGCCTTTCGGCGCTTCCAGCTCTCGAAGGCCTCATCGTTCCTGAGCGAGAAAAGATGAGACAAGATGAGCAATTGGGATGCGGATGTACATAGGTGGCCTTTTGGAAAAATAGATGGCCCTGGTTTAATGTAATAAACCCCATCTAAACCAGGGCCCTCTATGTTTTAAGCAAACCAACCAAAAGGGACACCTATGCGGATGTATCGGATGCACACGAAAGAATCAAGTCGAACGAGCCGTACCTCGCCTGGCCCTGCGCTGCTCTTCCTGCACCTGAAGCAGCTGGTGCCTGGGAGCAGATTCCAAGGCTTCAGCGCATCTGACTCTGCCAAATGTCCATCCTCTGCAAACTGAATCAACTCATCTCAAGTGACCCCACTAAACAAAAGGGAAAAATGGCACCATCTCATTTGTCAGTCTCCCCCCCCAAAACAAGAGGAGCCCGGGAACCCAAAAGCAAACCAGCCTAACTCCCCGCGGCATGTGGATCCCGTTGTTTTCCGGCTCAAGGGTCCGAAGGCAAACCAAGATTTAAGTTGTTCACAGTTGGGAAATCAACCCCGAAACAGGGAGCAACCGCGACTCAAGCCGGATTGGCAGCCAGCAGCCTGTGCTCTGACCAAGCACAGAGAAAAAGGCAAAGGCACGGGTGAAACATGACAGGCCCCGCACTACATGGAAGGCACGAAGTCATCCGATTCATCATGAAGAATGAATCGCAGAAATCCGAAAATGGATCCGCACAAACTACCACTCCCAAATTGGAAGCAAGGCATAAGCTCGCTCTACACCCATCTGAAACAAGTCTGAGACACAGTGTTACAACACGATCTGAGTAGACCGGGGTCAGCTGTTCGGATGTTCATGCGCCCTTATGTTTGGGGCCGAGTGTGCTCAGCATATTCATGTCAACGTGCTTCCAGGCTGCTTCCAAATAAGTAGGGCGAGTCCCAAGAGGCCACAGACTCTGAAGAGAGGGTTCGTCCTAGAAACACATTGGCGCCATTTGTTCGGGTCAGGTGTGCGGCAAAAAGGACAATTTTGGCGTGCCTGGAACGCCGGGCTGTTCACATGGAGCCGTGCACGTGGCCTTCACAAACTTGCTTTGTAAGCTTGCTTGGATTCGTTAGTTTCTCCACCTATTTTCCCATTCGCAACCAATGGCAACTGGTGACTTTGTGGAAAGGGCCGCGCACGTTGTCAATTGGATGCGTGTGGATGGCAAGTTGGGTGGATTCGCCGCAGGTGTGTGGAGACGGGGCCGGCGCTGCGCTTTTGCGGGGGGCTCGGTGTGGACAAGCCTCGGTCACTTGGTGGGTCTGACGCCTGTCTGAAACAAGTCTGAGACACAGTGTTACCACGATCTGCGTAGACCGGGGTCAGCTGTTCGGATGTTCATGCGCCCTTTTGTTTGGGCCGAGTGTGCTCAGCATATTCATGTCAACGTGCTTCCAGGCTGCTTCCAAATAAGTAGGGCGAACCCCGAGGCCACAGCTTCTGAAGAGAGGGTTCGTCCTAGAAACACATTGGCACCATTTGTTCGGGTCAGGTGTGCGGCAAAAAGGACAATTTTGGCGCACCGGGAACGCCGGGCTGTTCACATGCAGCCGTGCACGTGGCCTTCACAAACTTGCTTCGTATGCTTGCTTGGATTCGTTAGTTTCTCCACCTATTTTCCCATTCGCAACCAATTGCAACTGGTGACTTTGTGGAATGGGCCGCACACGTTGTCAATTGGATGCGTGTGGATGGCAAGTTGGGTGGATTCGCCGCAAGTGTGTGGAGACGGGGCCGGCGCTGCGCTTTTGCGGGGGGCTCGGTGTGGACAAGCCTCGGTCACTTGGTGGGCGAAACAAGTCTGAGACACAGTGTTACCACAATCTGCGTAGACCGGGGTCAGTGTTCATGCGCCCTTTTGTTTGGGCCGAGTGTGCTCAGCATATTCATGTCAACGTGCTTCCAGGCTGCTTCCAAATAAGTAGGGCGAACCCCAAGAGGCTACAGCTTCTGAAGAGAGGGTCCGTCCTAGAAACACATTGGCACCGTTTGTTCGGGTCAGGTGTGCGGCAAAAAGGACAATTATGGCGTACCTGGAGCGCCGGGCTGTTCACATGGAGCCGCGCACGTGGCGGTTGCCGCATGTCATGAGCGTCCACCTCCACCGCGCCAGTCTCGCTCGCCGGCATGTCACGAGCGTCCACCACGCCAGTCTCGCTCGCGAGCGGTTTCCGCATGTCACGAGCGTCCACCGCGCCAGTCTCGCTCGCGGGCGGTTTCCGCATGTCACGAGCGTCCACCGCGCCAGTCTCGCTCGCGGGCGGTTTCCGCATGTCACGAGCGTCCACCGCGCCAGTCTCGCTCGCGGGCAGTTTCCGCGTGTCACGAGCGTCCACCGCGCCAGTCTCGCTCGCGGGCGGTTTCCGCCTGTCAGGAGCGTCCACCGCGCCAGTCTCGCTCGCGGGCGGTTTCCGCATGTCACGAGCGTCCACCGCGCCAGTCTCGCTCGCGTGCGGTTTCCGCATGTCACGAGCCTCCACCGCGCCAGTCTCGCTCGCGGGCGGTTTCCGCATGTCACGAGCGTCCACCGCGCCAGTCTCGCTCGCGGGCGGTTTCCGCATGTCACGAGCGTCCACCGCGCCAGTCTCGCTCGCGGGCGGTTTCCGCATGTCACGAGCGTCCACCGCGCCAGTCTCGCTCGCGGGCGGTTTCCGCATGTCACGAGCGTCCACCGCGCCAGTCTCGCTCGCGGGCGGTTTCCGCATGTCACGAGCGTCCACCGCGCAGTCTCGCTCGCGGGCGGTTTCCGCCATGTCACGAGCGTCCACCGCGCCAGTCTCGCTCGCGGGCGGTTTCCGCATGTCACGAGCGTCCACCGCGCCAGTCTCGCTCGCGGGCGGTTTCCGCATGTCACAAGCTCCACCGCGCCAGTCTCGCTCGCGGCGGTTTCCGCATGTCACGAGCGTCCACCGCGCCAGTCTCGCTCGCGGGCGGTTTCCGCATGTCACGAGCGCCCGCCGCGCCAGTCTCGCTCGCGGGCGGTTTCCGCATGTCACGAGCGTCCACCGCGCCAGTCTCGCTCACGGGCGGTTTCCGCATGTCACGAGCGTCCACCGCACCAGTCTCGCTCGCGGGCGGTTTCCGCATGTCACGAGCGTCCACCACGCCAGTCTCGCTCGCGGGCGGTTTTCGCATGTCACAAGCGTTCCACCGCGCCAGTCTCGCTCGCGGGCGGTTTGCGAATGTCACGAGCGTCGACCGCGCCGGTTTGCGCATGTCACGAGCGTCCACCGCGCCAGTCTCGCTTGCGGGCGGTTTCCGCATGTCACGAGCGCAGTCTTGCTCGCGGGCGTTTTCCGCATGTCACGAGCGTCCACCGCGCCGGTCTCGCTCGCGGGCGGTTTCCGCATGTCACGAGCATCCACCGCGCCAGTCTCGCTCGCGGGCGGTTTCCCCATGTCACGAGCGTCCACCGCGCCAGTCTCGCTCGCGGGCGGTTTCCGCCTGTCACGAGCGTCCACCGCGCCAGTCTCGCTCGCGGGCGGTTTCCGCATGTCACGAGCGTCCACCGCGCCAGTCTCGCTCGCTGGCGGTTTCCGCATGTCACGAGCGTCCACCGCGCCAGTCTCGCTCGCGGGCGGTTTCCGCCTGTCACGAGCGTCCACCGCGCCAGTCTCGCTCGCGGGCGGTTTCCGCGTGTCACAAGCGTCCACCGCGCCAGTCTCGCTCACGGGCGGTTTCCGCTCACGAGCGTCCACATCGCCAGTCTCGCTCGCGGGCGGTTTCCGCATGTCACGAGCGTCCACCGCGCCAGTCTCGCTCGCGGGCGGTTTCCGCCTGTCACGAGCGTCCACCGCGCCAGTCTCGCTCGCGGGCGGTTTCCGCATGTCACGAGCGTCCACCGCGCCAGTATCGCATGTCACGAGCGTCCACCGCGCCAGTCCAGTCTCGCTCGCGGGCGGTGTCCGCATGTCCACCGCGCCAGTCTCGCTTGCGGGCGGTTTCTCCATGTCACGAGCGTCCACCACGCCAGTCTCGCTCGCGGGCGGTTTCCGCAGGTCACGAGCGTCCACCGCGCCAGTCTCGCTCGCGGGCGGTTTCCGCATGTTCCACCGTCCGCATGTCACGAGGGTCCACCGCGCCAGTCTCGCTCGCGGGCGGTTTCTCCATGTCACGAGCGTCCACCACGCCAGTCTCGCTCGCGGGCGGTTTCCGCAGGTCACGAGCGTCCACCGCGCCAGTCTCGCTCGCGGGCGGTTTCCGCATGTTCCACCGCGCCAGTCTCGCTCGCGGGCGGTTTCCGCATGTCACGAGCGTCCACCGCGCCAGTCTCGCTCGCGGGCGGTTTCCGCATGTCACCATTTTTCGCTCGCGGGCGGTTTCCGCATGTCACGAGCGCGCCAGTCTCTCTCGCTCGCGGGCCAGCCTCGCGCACCCGCCGTCCCACCAGCCAGCCCCACACCGCCGTCCCCCCAGCCAGCCTCGTACGCCCGGTCTGCACCCCCAGCCGGCATCGCACGCCCGGTCTGCAGCACAACGAAATGGAAATCCCTTCTTATCTCCGTCGTCACAGCTTGTATCGCTCCCAGGCACCTTAAGAGAAAACCTAAAGCAGAACCCAAGCATCAGAGATGCTTTTGGGAAAAACTGTCTGGTCGGGGGGCTGGTCCTCTGCCATGATGCCGGCCAGCCACCTGCTCAAGTGCCTTTCCATGTCCTGGCGAAACTGGGACCGTGTTTCACAAAAATCACGGAGAAACAAATCAAACTCAGAGGAGAGAAAGCAGACGGAAACTAAACTTCTTTCCAGAATCAAGACGCCCTCCAAGTGGTGTTGGTGCTCCCCGATGCGTATGTGTCTGAATATATATATATATATATACATAATACATACATATACATATATATATATATATATATATATGCACCCCCCCCCCCCCGATGGATCTACCATAAATATGTATATATAAGCCTGTTGGCACCGTCAGCACCTCAGCACCTCCCATCAGCTCCGTCTGACTGGGCCTGGGATGCCGTGGAGCCATCATGGCCCACCGGGAAGATGGTGATTGGGTCGTCCTGAGGGACACGCGGAAGAATGGGCCAACAGACCGCAGCGCGTGTGTGCGTGTGTAGAGGCAGAGTCCTCAAAACCCTCCACGGACTGCGAACAGAAGGTACAACGCCAACCTGAGACTGGCGGAGCTCCCCAAGGATATCGGGCTAGTCCAAAACAACCCTTGCACATATTGCAACATGGTCCAAACTAATACAACATGGAGTCGGCCCTTCCAATAAAACTATTGCAGCGGCTGCTTCGCCTGCTTCGCCTGTTCTTCCACGGATGACCACAATTTCTTGCCATTCCTGCTGTAAGCTAAAGCTTGGCAATGATGCTCTTGAGCAGCCGTGCTTCTCAAATTTGGAAGGCATGTACGCAGTGCTGAGCGAATGCTCATCATGTGGCGAGTGCGCGGAGTGTTTAGCGCATGCTGTTGAGTGGACGCGCATACTATCTGGTCGGCGCGTGAGCAGCGCCTAGTGTGTGCTTGTTGAGTGGGTGTGTTTAACCTGATGTTTGCGCCTTTGTCTGTGGCTGTGTGTGCAGTGCTGAGCCGGTGCTTATGAGCAGATGTAGGTGTTTGGCAGTTGTGCGCTCAGTGCTTTGCGCATGCTCTTGAACGGATCTGCTGAGCATTTGGCAGGTCTGTCTGATCCTAGTTCCCGCGGAAAATGAAACGTTTCAAGGGTAGCTATTCACGTCGCAAGCAAAATCAAACCACTAACATTTGACCAAGTTGCACCTCAACAACCTGAACAACAAATGGCTCCAAAACTGATGGCGATTTCCTATGTGGCTCAGTCTTGCTAAAACTCCTTGAGTAGTGCTCCCTACACCACGCCCCGGTGAAAACCAGTCGCCTGTTGCCCAATGACAGTTTTTCGGAAGTAAAGCAGCACACCAAGCAACAAGCCCACAAAAAGCAAACAAAATACACTTGGGTTCCCGAGCACAGCAGGCGCTGCGCCAGCTGTTGTGCTCGCCGTGCTGCCTGACGAAGACTCTGTTGATAACATCTTTCGGTCCTGAAGTCTGCCACACTGGGTTTAGAGACCAGGAAAAGCACTGGCCAGCAGAAAGGATATGCTGCCTTCTGAAAGTTAACGACACTCTCACACATGTTAGTTGAAGCCTTTGGTGACCGAGCAGGTGATGCAAGATGGGCCAGCGCATTGCTTGTTGCCTCAAACTTACACATGGTTGGCGCAGCACACCTCCCCTCTCTTGATCGAGGGCGCTCGGCAGCGGCAAGCCTGTCATCCAACAGCAAGCCAGCCGATGCGGGTCGATGCTTGGACAAGATGCATTGTTCAGCATGTGAGAACATCCATTCTTGGGAACTTTGCCGGAGTATCATGCAAGTCAGGATTTCCACCGAACAAATATCTTGCCTCGTGCTATGCCGTTCACTGAGATGCCAAGATATACGAGCTCCCTTGGATTCTTTGTCAGAATCTGTGAGCAAAGGGCCAAGGGAAACATGACCCAACATGGATTCATATCCCTTCTAAATGACCTGCTGCCATGTTGCACCACATCTCTGGTGTTCCTGGGAACCCTGCCATGGCCAAAGTGTCACACTTACAGGCTTCGCCAAACGTTGGCATTGTACAAAGTGTAACACTGGCACCGGAGTGGTCCGAATGACATATCCTTTCAATGCCCATTGGCCGCCTCTCAGAGTCACCCACATGCCCCATTTGTCCGAGCGGCCCCACTGCCGCACGCGGCACCTCAGAAGCTGACTGCACACAGCACCTGGAAAACGTGCTGGTGGCTCAACTATCCGAAGCAAAAATATGTGGACAGGTTTCACAATCATTCAGCATCCTGTCAATCATCCTGCTCTGTTGGCACAGCGCCAAATATACAATTCAAGCTGTCAACATGGGACATCCAAGCTCAGGTAAACATAATTTCCCCTCCGAGCGGCACTTGCGTGGTCTGTTCTCTCTGGCCTCAGCTGGGAACGCGTCATGCAAGATTGTGGCCATGTCGGATGTGAACATCCTTCCACAATCTGTAGTTTCAACTCACATTGATGAATCTCAAGGAGGCTCCTCTGATGGATTGGTTTCAACTCACATTGATGAATCTCAAGGAGGCTCCTCTGATGGATTGGTATGGTCATATCGAAAGCGCATGGTTGGGCTCCGTCATAAGCAGGCATAATGTGGACACCAGGGTCAAGTAGCAGAGAGTCTCTTTGGAGGGTCCAGAAAAGAGGAGATGCCGTCTTAGGGTATTCCTCACTGCAAACTTGAGGATTCAGCGCAGTCTTTTTCAAGTGTGGCAACCAGGTTGCATCTAGCAGTGTCCCAGAATCGCATGAGTTCTTATGCCAATGCCTCGTGACAGCTGATCTACCGTGGCAAGCTTTGGGCTACAGACAAGGCTCCACGCAGTGCTGGCAACCTGCCTTACACCCTCGGCAGCCTGGCAAATGCGGAGCCATCCAAAGTCTATGCGTCATGGGTCGCATAGGAATCCGTGGAATGCCTAAAGCCACGAGGGTGAGGAGAAAGGGCCTTTTGACCATGGCACATACAAATCCCAGCCGTGCTTACACATGCATCCGTTCAAGCTCTGGGCCCCAAATAGCTCCAAGCGGCCGTTCACGATTCAAAAGAAAAAGTCAGAGCCTGGCCTCTACCGCGCGGACGAGATGCAACAGGCTCGCTGCCAGCTCGCAGGGTGGTGGGCTCCATGCGCACGGCCGCGAGCATCGGCCAGAATCGCGCCGATGCTGTTGAGTGATGGGCAGACTCATGCGGTGTGTCATGCGAATTTAATCTAAGCCCACGTCTGACCGCTATCGACTTTGACGAAAGCTATCACAGTGCGGTTGATGCCTTGTTCAAAAGCGGACAGGGCAGGCGTCGAAGCCAAGCTGCGACAACCAAAGAATGCAATGCTTGCACAAAACTATAGTTTGGATATGACCGTGTTGCGTAGAAGTCTGTGACGGGTGGGGCAATACCTGACTGAAGCCCCAAACAAGTTGACGCCTTCAATTGCCTGAACGGACCAAACGCTACGGTCTCGTTGGACCTGTAAGCCCGGCCACGTGACAGGTATGCTTACAACTGGTCCGCCTGATGTTTTGGTCACCGTCACGGTCACCACCACGGGCCTGCTGGGCACAGCCACCTGGGAGTAGGAGAACCCGCTGCTGTGTTCTGAGAAGCTTTTCAGTACTGGCATACAATTCAGGAATGCCATTCAAAATCTGGCTGGGGACTTCCGTGCAACGTCGCCAGCCTTGTAGTACCGCATCTCTTGCATCTTCAGAGTCTCGAGCACCATGTCATCCTTGCTCAAGCAGGTGTGGCACAAGAAGCCTGCATAAAGCTGGCGCACGCTGCTGGCTTTTCCTCTGTGCTAGAATTTATCCTCCCCGTCCTGCTTCACTGGTCGAAGCCGTGCACCTGAACATGCGGCGGTTGACAAGGCCTTCACAAAACCCTCAACTTTGTAAGTCTGACCTCGAACAGCTTGAGCCTTCTGAAGTAGCCACTGCTCTGGCCCATCAAATTGGGGTCTTGGGCGCGCACCGTCTGCCGTTGGGCTGCTGAGAGGATCTGCAACAGCACCTTTGCGGTGCCAATGTGAATATACCGAGGGCATGAAAAGCAAAGCACGGCAAAGCAAAGGCTGTCCTCGCAGCTTGGAGACTGCTCGATTCCGTGCAAGGCTTTGGCTTCAGCGCATCGCGACACATGCAGGCTGCATGCTTGACACTGCGCGCAAACGGCGCATGTTCTCTCAGCGCACTGAGGGGCCCCACGCACCCGGAGATCTGCCTGCAAAACTGGTTGTTGGGACGGCATGGCAGCCCCAGCCGCCCAGTCGGCACTGGGCGCCAGGCAGGCGGCTTCTTGAGGTTGGCATAGACCTGGCTAACCAACCATGAAGCAATCCCCGAGCTGCAAGACGTGAGCGGCGCTGATTGAATGGGCCGTGGAGAAACTTCACTGGCAGCAAAGCAGGCTGATATCTTAGCTTCGGCTTGGCGGTGCCTGACTTTCATGCGCCCCCAGCTCGACATCGGCCTGATACCGAACAAGACAGGAAGAGTGTGCATATCTCAATGTCAGCGCCTTCCAAGGTGCCTTGTGCGAATCCATCACAACCCAATTGGCACAAGCACGCCTCATGAAGTCGGCTGTTGGCCACCTGCCCCAAGTAGGAGATGGAGCCTGCGGCTCACCCGCTGCGTGCGAAAAATGGGGCTCACAATTGGAATCGGAGTTCAAAGAGCTTCCCTAATTCGGTCCCTTCCCCCCAAAACCACAATTGGGACTCAGGTGTGGGGCTTCGGCTGCTGGTCAGGTCAGGGCAAGTAGATAGCCTACTGTTGACAAACTTTAAGGAACCAGCCCGCATGAACGCCTGATTCGCACGACTCTACTGCTTTACTTGTGTTTCAGAAGCCAACCTTGCGGGCATGTCCATGCATCTGTTTTCCGGACAGACCCTCTGAATCATAATGCTGTATCAAGTCATCTCCACTTTACACATACGTTGGCAAAATGAACTGGAAAATGTAGATCCACACCTAAGCCCTTGTACATGCCATGCATCCATGGTTGGTCAGCCCTCCTCAATAAGCCTGGTGGACACAGAACCAGCAAAAGACTGTAAGTGGGTACTGTACCCATCCAATCAGACTGACAGTCAGACTGTGAACTGCAAGGTTTCCCACGTGCGGGCAAGGCGCGAAGTGGTCGGGCGCTTAGACAGGGTGCCTCAGGTATGTGCCCAGCTTGCACAGAGACAAACAGGACACTGAGCACCAAACAGTTAGAGGTTAAGTTAAGCTCAAAGGAAGCAAAGTGCGGCATCTTAAAAGACAAAAACCAAAGCAAAGAGCGCATCTTAAAAAGCAAGAGCGGGCAAATCGTGTCTGGCCTTCTTTTGTGAGATTTGGCCAATCCCCAAGGGCCCTTGATGCCGGAAACTGACAAATTGACTTCGGACACGACACAAGCCGAGGGCTCCGCAAAGCGCTCAGCACTGTCCTGCAGCTTCTTCAGGCCCTCAGCGCCCAAGTTGTGCGAGGAACCTCTCTGAACGCTCCTTCACTCTTTTTCAAGCCTTAGGCCTTTCTATGGGATCGCTTTGCTGTCGCCTCACTGGAGTGATATCTTTCGAAAGGCCTCTTGTAACAACTGGTTTGTTTATTTGCGTATGGTGGATCCTTGCCAATTCATGGACAGGCTCACGAAACGCTGCGACCTGCGTACATTCGGATCCACCCGCCTGCACCAGTCTGGCAGTGGCTTCGCCCTCAAGGGGCGGCCTAGAAGTCCAGGTGTCAACTGTTCCAAAGCAAGACGTGTACGTCACCAATGAACTAAATTGCCTGCAACGACGTCACGCGTGACTTGCATTGAATGCTTCCACCTGCCCCTTTCGGATGTCACACATCAGACGGGCATGTTATTCCTTCAAAACGCGCCGAGACCCCCGCAGGCGCGGAGTCGCGGGGGGGTTGGACCCTGAGCCAGCGCTCCAGGGCGAGGCTGCCCTTGGAGGCCAAGAAACTCAAACCAAACACCCTCAAGCAAAGTTGGCCCACAGTCTGATCTAGGGTAACTTCCCATTCTTTCCAGGGATCCTTCTTTCTAGAAAACCACCAGAAATCCTGGGGAAATAGCTGCTTTGGGAAAAGAACGATGGCTGAAAGAATGGGGAATCAGATCTGAGTGTGATCAACTTTGGCCGAGGCCAAATTGGAGCTATGTAAACTCACTTAAAATGATAGTGGAAAACTTTGCTTTGTGACATGCATACATTGCATCCTGTTGTAGTGGCTCACATCTATCCTCCATAGGCAAATGACCTCAAATTTCTGTCACCTAGTTGCTTTGCGAGCAACATCCGCTCCACTCCGGTCTAGGTCTGCCAGGTGCCCATTGCTCCGCATCTCTCTCACTGCATCGGGTTTTCGTTGCTTAAACGTGCTGCAAAGAGTCGCAACCGGAGTCAAGAGCTTTAGAAAGTTTGTTGCCGGTCCAGCGGTGAGAGAAAAAGGAAAGCTTCTAGAAATCGCGGCTGAGGCATCCTGGGATGTCTGCCTATGGGAATCGAATCGATGGTGTTTTGATATCATGTTGCCGTGATGGCCGTAGAACCCACTCTGAACCAATAACTCCACGAGACAGTGCCCTTCTTGGGCCCGTCTGCGGGTGAAAGCTTTGAGCCGAAGGGGTGCGAGCCGGCCTTTGCACACGCAAACACTGTTTCAAGCAAACCACCCTTGCAAGCCTTTCTGGGTTGCTGAAATCAAGTTGCTGTCAAACCTCAGCATAGGCCAAAGCCTCCAAATGTGCCCTGAGTGGTGCCCGGCACCGCCCGGGATGGCCCAGGACACTTCTTGAATCCACGTTGTTCGATGTCCCAGACCAGCTGCATGCAAATGAGCACCAAGGCCTTCAGGCAGACTCTTCCAAGC
Organism: Effrenium voratum; assembly: GCA_963377175.1. NCBI lineage: Eukaryota > Dinophyceae > Suessiales > Symbiodiniaceae > Effrenium > Effrenium voratum. The sequence goes on along the minus strand of CAUJNA010000368.1, from coordinate 66,850 downwards.
CATCGATCTCTCGAATCGCAGAGCCTCAAAACCCTAGCCCCAGCTTGCAACTTATGCTCGCTCTCACCCGCCAAACACCGTCAACCCATCAAGGCGGAGGCCGCCAAGACGTACAGAGCTAGCAAGAACCTGTCAGCAAGTAGCCAAGTCTTCGTGGAAGCTTGCCGGTTTTCAGAGTCCACTTTCAGTTGATCCAACGTACAAGTGGAAGACGTGGGCAGCACAGCAACAAGTGCCAGCTATTTCATCATAGATTCAACTTGTAGCTTGCAATTTTCTGCTTGCCATTCTCAAGAGCTAAGGCCGCCACGTTGACAGGACAAAGCAGACGAAGTATCTGCATGGAGAGCTTGCATTGAGTTGGGTTTGAATTGGAATGAAGCCCTTGAGAGAAACATGCAAGAGCTTACGTGGACAAGCAACTGAGTAACTGGGGATGGACCATTTATGGTTCGTCAGTAGTTTTGGTTGGCGAGTACATCCACAATGAGCAAGCGTCTGCCAGAATGTTCTTGTAGAAACCGAGCCTTGTCGCCTGTCATGTCTGTGAGTGTGAATGCATATTATATATATATATATGGTGTATATATATATATATGTATAGTTATTTATTTGTGTTTACTTATTTACTTATGTGCCCTATGTCATGCCTATTAATATATATATATATATGCATTGTTGTGTGTAGGTGCCAATGCTTGTGTAGGTGTGATGCTTTTAAAGTGTCAACAAATGCTGTGCGAAACCGTTTAGCCCGATTCCGGCCTGTAATTCCGGATTCCGATGCAGTTTGAGACCCATGGGCAATGGTGATCAAATTTCATCACCTCGGCCAGCCAGCCAGCTGTTCAACACAAGCCAATCTGGCCTCTGGGTTGGCCTGTTCCCTGAAGACATGCTGTGTCATGGGCTTGCACGTGCCCAGTGCCGCAAGTCCCGAAAGCAGCCACTCGCGTCAAGGCCCCAAGGCCCCGACACAATTGTTGCAAAAGGCACAGTGCTTTGACCGTGGCGGCCTCAAGTGACAGCCTCCAACCGGGACGTGCAGATCCAAAGCTTGGGCCACGGCCTGTAGATCTCGCATGTGCTGCACCACTTTAAAGATACCTGGCAAGGAATCGTGAGTCGAAGGTCTGTCCAGATATTCTAACCAACAACTCAACAGCGAGGGTCGGCTCTACAGAATTCCATTTGATCCGGGCAAGAAATGAAGCTTCCATCTGGTGGATCTTGCAACGACTTGGAAGGCAGCTCAAGCAGTTTCGATCAAAAGTCATTGTATAGAGTGCCCCGACAAAAACAGGAAACAACAACCTGTTTTCTCAGTCGGCCAGCTCACTTTGACGCCATTGATGATCTGCTCCACGCGTGGGGGCCGTCCCACTCCGGCAAAGCCACGCTTGGGATCCTGCAGGAAAAGTTGGACTGCCTGCAATACAAGCAAACGTGGGAGAGACGCCAAGAGATTTAGCGGAATGGGCTAAAAGCCGCACAACACATGCAAGCTCTTTGGTGATGCTTCGTGAGGGCGATGTGATCAATATGGCAATCAAGAGCACCTCTCAGGTGACCGAGACCACTTATTTCTGCCATTGTCTCGTGTCTGGTTGCCAGACTACACAAAATGGAATGAGCTGGTGCAACTACCAGTAAGTACTGCTGGAATAAGATGTGCCTGTTTGTTGGTAGCTTGAGCAAAGGCTCCGGTTTGCAAAATGCACCGGCCAATGTTAAACTAGTGCAAAGGCATCCGGGTTTCATAGTGCTGTAGTTCCGCCTTGCAGCAAAGGCCTGGCTGTCGTCAACGCCCACAGCACAGGAATACTTTCCTACATCTCGTTGCAGGGTTCTCTTGCCAGACCAACATCTGTCCCATGCCAGCCTGACGTGGCAGGATGCCTGGTTCCGTGCAAGAGGCCCAGAAAAGGCTTGCCTTGGGACCGCAAATCTCGACAGGCAATGCCCATTGGTTGTGCAACAAAATATGAACCCCGAATGAATGTTGGTGCAGTGGTGCAGGGAAACATGGCCGCCATCCGATGTCCGACGTCCAAGCACCATTTGATAATGTGATGGATGGCCCTGCAACAAACATGCTCAAGTCTGAGCCAAGGGCCATGGCTGAAGCCAGAAGCAGCACGGCAGGCAAAGCTATAAGTGGTGGAGACACCTTAGACTGAGTACGAAGCTTGAAGCAAAGCTGTCCCGAGCCCCTCTCCCATTTACTTTGACTGAACACATATGCTTGAGTCTCATGCGGGCAGCTCCCACGAACCTCGGGCAGTCGTACAGTACAGGACATGTACAAATGGTTGGTCTGCCAAGTCACCCGAATTGACGTAAACCGGATTCATCGCAATGCGCTTCTGAAGCATAAATCCCTGCTTGATTGCAAACAAGACGAAGCTCCCCTTGAAATTTGTCTTCCTGGTATTGAGTCGAGGAGTGAAACTTGGTAAATGGTGTCTCTGCATAGGTCAACGGAGGCAAACTCAAATGTGCGAGAATGTCAACTGCGGAGCCCGCAACCCTCAGGGTGTACGGCAGGTGAGACTGCACACGCACTTCCATACTGTCTCACTTGATCACGCACATACGCACGCACACACGCACACAGAGACAAAGCAGCCGCAATTCAGATGGCTTGCCGCATGCAAGCAACAAGATGGGGGTGGGCTCCCAAAATGGTTCACAGCTCAACATGGTTGGCGTTATGTTGCACACTTTGCAAAAAGTGGTCCAATAACATCTTTGACATTTGACATACCCACATAGCGCTGAGGCAGCTTGGCTGCACTGAAAGATAAGCAAACAAGCAAACCAGCAACAAACAAGAAAATATTGCAAACACGCAAATGAAACAAACACCATACCAGATATCAACGTAGCTGCAAGCAAACGTCTTGCTTGAAGCGCAGACATGCGCACTAGACGTGGCGGACGACATAGGCTGCTCCACGTCTTAACTGCCTGTCAGCCGATTTCTCAGAAGACGCCTCCCAGCGTCACCAAGCATTGGAGGGCTTTCGTGGCCAGGTTTGGACCTGGCGGAGAGGCCGGCTGAAGAGCCAAAGCGAAAGATGCCCGGGGCTTCGAAGTCAAGGAAGGAAGGAAGGAAGGAAGGAAGGAAGGAAGGAAGGAAGGAAGGAAGGAAGGAAGGAAGGAAGGAAGGAAGGAAGGAAGGAAGGAAGACCACGTGACAGGTCTGGACTTGACAAAGCGCATGACCCCCTGGCATGTTCCTTCCGCCAGGAAGGAAACAGAAGCGGGATTGGCGGCACATTCAAGCACAAAGTCGATATCGCTTGTGCATGCAAACAGTCATGATAGGTTGTTCGATCTGATACCTTCTGCTCGTGCTCCGGCCTCGCGGGATTGAGGTAGGCGCTTTGAGAGCTCCGAGACGTTCTGCAGAATCAGCGACATCATGTCCTGAGGCCCAATCGGCATTGCACCATCCGAAAAGACTCTCATTTAGACACGTCGCTATATGCCCCAAATGCCTACGACGCCTACGCCTACGGACCTGCGCTATGTGCCTTTCCCTTCGCGTCCTCCAGGGACTCGGTACGTGCTTCCAGGTGCCGGAGCTCCTCCGCGAAGCCCTCCTGCTAAAAGCGACTCCGATGGCATCCGGGAGTCAGGTCACCATGGGATGGGCTGTGAACCCAGGGCTGTCTTGATTTCGGACCATGGGTGGTTGCAGGGTTGACGGCACCAAAACCCACAACCGAGACAAAGACCAATCTCGAAGCAGATCCCTACACATTTTAGCCTCACCGTACCACCTGCCTCCTTCCGGCTGCTGCTGCGTGGAGCGGCATCTGCCTGCACAATTGCAGCCCTCTCTGTGTGTTGCGCTGTTGCGTTTCTTGCAATTCCAAATATGCAAAAAGGCTGCAATTGAGTGCAACTGAGCACCGCAAAAAGGAAAGTGCCTCCATGCAAGAATTGTTTGATGCAGCAAATCATATCTGTGTGCACCTCTGTAAAGAAAAGCAATTCAAAGGCTAATGCCCAAAGCCCAAAGTCACAAACTGGAGCAAACGAGCGCAAGGGCCACTTGGCCGCTTGGTCCGATTGGCCACTTGGTGCACTTTCTCGGCAAGCAAGTGGACCACGTGGCCAAGTGGATCAAGTGGACACGGCCACTTGTCCACTTTCTCGGCAAGCAAATGCACCAAGTGGCCAAGTCGATCAAGTGGACACGGCCACTTGTCCACTTTCTCGGCAAGCAAGTGGACCAAGTGGCCACGGCCACGTAAGTGGCGGCCACGGCCACTTGTCCACTTTCTCGGCAAGAGCGTTGACCAAGTGGACCAAGTGGACCAAGTGGACCAAGTGGACCAAGTAGGCGCAAGTGGCCTTCAGCGATTATAGGTCTCCATACGCGAGCGCAAGGCACTGAAACCTGGATGTGGTGCAGCCGTGCCACCCATGATTGCCGCAAGTCAAGCAGATTGACGGGTTCGGCTCCAGGCTTCGACGCGCATGTATTATGACAAATTGGAACTGATGCAAGTATTCTGGCACCAACCCCAAAAGCTAGAGGGACTGAGCTGATGAAATCGCTTCGTGGATTGTACGCTATGAGAATAGACGCGTCATACACTCTCAAAGTGGCTGGGCTTCTTGTTTTGGCGGATTCAGCAAACTGGCCCTGTGCAACAGAGCAGCTGCACTTAAGGAACTTGAGGAGGTTGTGGAAGGCCAAACAAATACAACAAGTCAGAGAAGAAGGTTGCTGCTCTCAGTGCGTTTACACCTTGCTCCCAGCTCCACCAGAGTCAAAATCTTGCTGCTGCTAGAACGTAAGGGCCTCTATCCATGAGCTTCTCAGCTGTCCCATGCGCTATGTGCTCGAGGGTGTCCGCAAGCCTGCGGCAGTCAACGCGCAATTGATGTTCTTTTTACTCGAGGCGACAGGTGAAGTCCCACTTGTCATTCTTGCTGAGGATCAGGCGGCCATCGGCACGGCCCTTAACGCGCCACTCGGCATGCTCGCCACGAAGGGTGCCCAGTAGCGGATCGTCCAGTCGAGCCTCGAAGGGGCAACCTGTGGCCAGGGCACCGTGAACTCGGCCCTCCTCACCCAGCAGCACTTCACACACCGCTTGGTCTCGAGATGTCTCGTCTTCAGCCTCCCAAACGACTTCGCTCGCATAGGAGATGTCCGCCGTGATGACCGTGATGTCCTCGTAGACCAGGATCAACGGAGAGTCTCCATGAGGCAGGTGGCCGGCCACGACTCGGCGCACTCCGCCTTCCCGCAGCCACTGCCGCGACGACGCATCCAGCTCCAGTGGCTGGTAGTCGTCCCCCAAGAAGCCGTTGTAGATGATGCTAGGTTGGCGCGAGCCATCCGGCAGATCCCGCATCATATACTGCATCAGCGCGGCGCCGGGCTGAGGATGATCGTAGCCACCCCGCATGGACCAAGAATCCTCGGGGAGCGGCCCAGGCCCAGGCTCCAGGATCTGCGCCAGCTGCCGCGACTTGAAGTCCGCCAGGCCTTGCAGCCACGCATCCAGCGGCAAGCTCTCTCCCGAGGGCGGCAGCCACCCAGGCCGCCACTCCAGGCCCGAACGAGGCAGGCCGCCATGCACGAAGAGCGAATCCCCAACCTTCACAGCCAACTCTGCCAGTGTCAAGTATTCGAACAACAGTCCGCCGGGGCGTGCTTCCTGCACGAAGCTTTGCACCACTGCGGCGTCATCCACCTCTGCACCCCCGCGCTGTAGCTCCTCTCGGCGACGTTCGAAGGCCCGGGGCGCACCCATGGTCCGTGCAAGGATCCATTTCAAATGCTCCGCTGCATGGTTCCCCGCCTCTGGGATGCAGTTCTTGGGCCGATCTTCCTCTTCCAGCCAGTACACTCCTGGATGTTCTTGAAGTGGCCAAGTGCTGATGAAGCGTTCAGAGAGCTCGAAAGGCAGTCGCAGCTTGTTGACATCGCGATTGCCGATCACGAAGTGAACTCGGTCAGAGTACTGTTTTTTTAAGGTGAGCAAGTCCTCAAGGATACGCAAGTCACCTGAGTAATGATCCACAGCATCGCCACCAAAGACAAACTGGGCATCGTCTCGGAGCAGAAGGCTGCCCTCCTGGCGAAAGAGCACTTGAGATTTCTCAACGTATCGCTCCCATAGATCCAGGTTACCTTCCAAGTCAGTCACATAGCCTACGAGTCCCGGGTCACACATCGCGGTCGCAGCACCGTGAGCGAACTTGCATGACTTTGAGCCAATTCTACGGTTGACCAGTGACTTCCGAAAGTCGCGGCCCCGTGACCCCTCCCGTGTGGTGCGCCTTGAGGCTCCTGGGGCTCATCTGAGGCACTTCGCGGCAGAGCTGGTTCACGAGCTTGTCCAGCTGGGTCAGGTCAAAACTACACATCACATCCCCCACCCCAACAGCCCCACTGGGCAGCGACTGGCACAAGTTTCCGGTGTCAACCCTCTCAGGCATCAACAAACAGATTGGTTTCATGTTTGCTGCACAAAAGTCTGCAAAGGTCATGAAGCGTAGTCTTTTCAGCAAAACACATTCGAGGCTGCGGCTAGCAGTCCTCAACAATTCAACCCCAAGATTATCCTGTGATCTACCGCTTGTTTCTAGCCGGGCAAATTCGTGAGTCTCTATGCCAGCCAACGCATCGAAAGCAATGCAACCTTTTGAAGCCAAAAGCATGCCACTTTGCGCACCTGGCCCTTCACGTGGCTGCGCAGGCTGATCATGTCTCCTTAGTGCAGGCGGGTGAAAGCCTTGAACCTGACCATGCGGGCGGCTGAGTGACCGATGAAGACAAAAAGCAAAGCGAAGCGAGCGCCAAAATCCGGATGGTGTTCCCTGCAGTCCCACTAGTGTTTGGCGGGTTGGTTGGTTCGCCGGTCGGCTGGCCGCCTGGCGCGCTTTGGGGAGCAGTGATGTTGACCACTGTTTGGCGAGGTACAAGCAGGCAACCTGCACTGCCATGAAACTGCCATGGTCACAAGAATTCGCAAAATTGGATGGGGTGGAGGATGGATGGGAGGGAGGGAGGGAGGGAGGGAGGGAGGGAGGGAGGGGAGGGAGGGAGGGAGGGGAGGGGAGGGGAGGGAGACGCTGGCTGGCTGGCTGGCTGGCTGGCTGCCTGCCTGCCTGCCTGGCTGGCTGCCTGCCTGCCTGCCTGGCTGGCTGGCCGGCTGGCTGGATTCATGGATTCATAGATTACACAATAGATTTCACGGAATTATCAATTCATGGATCCATGGGTTTGTGGATTCATGAACATGAACGCGGATTCATGGACTCATGAACGGATTCATGGGATGGACGCATTGGCAGACGGACAAGTGGAAACACTGGACGGGGTGGGTGTTGGTTGCCCAAGTTGCTTGAATTTCACGCTGCAGCAGTTCTGAGCACGTGCTGAGGTGCGTCCGCCGACATTGCTGCGTGTTGGACACCTAAGAACCTAAGAGAGGAAGGATAGAGGATAACCCCCTCCCCTGACCCCCCCCGCCCGACGTCTGATACGTAGGGCACGGGGGGGGGGGGGTGAGGCCCACTGCCCCAGGTGCCTATCCCCGGAGGGAACTGGAACCCTGTGGTAGTTGAGGTCGTTGTTGGTCCCTGGATCTATTCCGGAGAGAGTCCAATATGCCAGTAAAGGATGATTGGAGGATGGATTGTCCCTGGTGGATTCTCTGATGGATAATCCTCTAAGCGGCCTGCAATGGCTCTTTTGTCCTCACGCTCGGATGGTCGTGATTATGCAAAAGGGGCCCTTGAGCCAAATGTTGCGGGAGATCAATGGTCTGAAAAACAGAACACAAAACAGACACAAATTTCTTTTGATCTCCAGCACAAAGTATGAAATACTATTGGCTTCATGGCCTTTGACCGTAGCCTTAATGTGTGCCGTAGCCATGCGATTAAAAGTGCCGGATTCATCCTTTTTCTGCTGGATGAAATGTATTGGCCTTCGAAATGGGAAACACTATGTACGCTTCTTCTTGGATACCTAATTGTATCAAAGGGTGATGTACAACGCTATGTACACGGGGAACGATCTCTCACTCATGGTATAGTCTTGTAGACGAGGAGGATCAATCATCTGGATTGTTCGTGGCGCTGAACGTATCTGCATGGTCAGTCGGATCAACGATACCATCGGCGGCTGCTGTCGGATTGACTGCCATGGTCTCCATAATCATTCCAGGTCGAAGTGCTATAGTCCTTCCACTGCTTCTGATATCCCCACTGCTTGTTGTAGTCCTTGTACTCCTGCGGGGTCCAGGATGATTGCTTCTTCTTGATGTAATCCTGGTATCTCTCAGAGCTGCGTTTACTGGTTGCAGACTTGCTGCGGGTGTAAACCATGAGAGGACTGTGGGAGTCGGAGTCCTGCGAGCCGTTCATGAACATTTCGTTGTTCATATGCTTGTAGCGCTCTGCGGATGAGACCTGGTAATCGAAGATGGCCTTGGTTGGATGGTTCCGCATGAATTCCAGTTGTTCATCATCCATACTGTTCATCTCGATCTTCCGGAAGTCCTGCTGGATGTTCGTTTTGCCCCATCCAAATACGATAGGCATCATCACATCTGGGAATGTTCGATCAAAACCTGATCCGCATTTCATGCGCAGGTGATGACGGACAATGGATTTCAGGGTGCACGAAGTCTCTACGGATTACTCCATTCTGTCCACGAGTGGCAAATTCTTCGTTGCATTCCACAGTTCCTTATATGCTCTCATGAGGATGTTCACGAGACCGTTGGTCGGATTGTAGACATGCTGGAGTTTGCTGTAGGTGTTTGTTGGCGTCTCCGGTGATCGCATCGCATCGGTACAAGGTCACGAGCGGCATGATTTCATTCTGAAGATCTTCCTTTGCTGCTCCATGGCTAAGTGAAGGATGGATGTGGAAGACTCCAATGGTTGCGAATGGAAGTTCTGCCCTCGTTATGTGGCGGTCGTCATACTCTCGATGTGACTTGTCGGATGATTTCGGGATCATGCCACGAAATTCATCACTCTGCGCGATGTGGAGAACGACGATCTCTTTGTCTCGGCCATATCCTTGGACAATGGTGCGTGCTGGCAATCTCGATCCAATGTACTTCTTGGATTCAGTAAGCATGGATGTTCCTGTGGTTGCCAAGCAATCCGAGGTCGGAATTTCGTATTCGGGATCAGTGCCATCTCCTTTAATTCCGAAGAAACATCTGAACATTCCGAATGTGGTTCCCCAATTCTGGCTCGGTGGAAATATGTCTTGCCAGAAGTTCCACTCGTGCAGATGGTCCGCCGCGGACAAAGCATGCGATCGGTCTGGATGACCATTTCTTGATCACGATGCCTTTGTAACCGTATCGGATGAACGTTTTGATGAGCTCTCTGGGTTTCTCATCGTTCGGACTGAAGAATGCGTCTGCTTCATTCAGGCATAAGATGTGTGCACTATTCTGCATCATCATCTTGACGATCGGTCGATCCTTCATCGGCATGTTGCACTCCCTGTTGTCCAGCTTTGGATTCCTTGTGAGGTTTCCATGGTTCAGAGTAAGAATGTTGATCGCTATGGTTGAGGTGAACTCATGCATGTTGAGATAGTCCACGGATGGACGGTCAGTCGGCTGCATCAGCGATCCCAGGATATCAGCATAGGCTCGGATGATTTTCGGGTCATCCTGTGACCTGAGCTTCTTCAATCCAAGCGGAAGCTTGATTGGATATCCGGATCCTGGTTGAGCTTGCTTGTACTCGTCAACGGTGGGACATTCTCCTCGATGAGGGAAGTAGAATTCTTCTTCACCGAGATTGACATCAGGATCGACATGTGCCAATGAGGCTCTCTCGCACTCTGTCAAATTGGGGCGAGCTCTTTTCACATCTTTGTTGAACTCTTTCATGAAGCGTTTGAATTCTTCTTTGATCCCAGCGAGCTCTTCCTCTGCGTCCTTTTTGTTCATATCTGTTTCGAGATAGATTCCCTTGAGTTCTTGGATGAACTCATCTAGGTTCTCTGAGTTGTGATATTCCACGATGACCTTCGGCTTGACGGATCTTTCCCCGGAGGGTTCCATCATTTCTCCTTCAGTGGAGTCCTGATCGGTGGAATGCCATCTCTTCTTGGTCTCTGAGGAAGTATCTTGTTCCTTGTTGTGCTTGGTGGAATTCACATGCTTGAAGAAGGCATCGGCGAATTCGCGGATCTTGGTGTCGTACATCTCGAAGTCTTCATAATCGAGATGCTTCTTCATGATCCACTTGTTGCTCGCCATGAGGCTGCCATCGGGTTCAAATGCTGCAACAATGTTTCTTGCCTCGATGGTTTTGTCTGTCAACGCTGTTCTCTCTTCGGAAAGACGGATGCCATAGTCTTGGTCCTTGAGAAATGCAAGGATCAGCAGTGCATCTCTTCCTGCCGGCACATGGGTCAATGCGGCTTCTGACTCATCGTCTTCGAGGATGACGTCATCGATGCATGCCATGTGGACGTGCAGTCTCCCCGAAGGGTTTGACTGGGATTTCCCAGATTTGAGCCCGTGCTCCATGATGCTGTAGAGCTGATTTCCATAGGTTGCATGGAACATGAATGTGACGGGCTTCTTCGAGAACGGCTTGATCTTTCTCTCTTCTTCAATGGATGGTGGTGCCGGCCTTCGCATTCTGTACTTGGGCTGAGCTGTGCTTTCATCTCCATGAGACGCCTCGGATCTTGACGGATGCGGACTTGGAGGAATGGATTCCGTTGGCAAATCATAGTCCGGTTCGTCGTAATGAGGCTCTTTCTGCTCAGAGTACAGGGGTCGTCCAAAGGACTGGATCTCAACTTGTCGTGTGTGTCCGCTGTTGCACCTCACATAGAACTCCATCTCTGGATCAGCATAGAAGTCCTTGCCATCGGGCCTGAGTGCATTTTGTGCGGATCTGGTGTTGAGCTTGTCGATCCATCGATTCCTTGGAACAATTTCTCCCCGTGCCTTACGCTCATTATATGACCCGTCCACGGATGGAAATACGAACGCAATTTCGAAACGTGATTTTCCATAGCTCGGGAACATAGCCATCAAGAGAAGCCCTGGCTTATTTCCAATGAAGTTCCTGGCATGTGTGATGCAGGTCAATGCGTCATAGAGCTCGACGGATCCATCAGGACCCATTTCCACCTGCCGTTTGCATTCCTTATGGATTCCATGCCTTGAAACATGTCGAAGACATCCGAAAAACGATCTGCTCGTTCTCTCAATTCGCCAGAGGATGATCTGTTTCGCCTTGGATGGATCCATGTTGAAGTATTTGCAAACTTTTTCGACATTCTGGACGGTCTTGTCGAGATCAATGTTGCCGTTGTGGCATACCATCGGGATGATGTCAGTTCCGTAAACTTCGGATTGAGCATTGGTGTAGCAGCAGACGCTGTAGACCTTCTTGATGAAGTCCATGTGTTGCTTCTCCGCATGAGGTCCTTCACCTTGGAGTGTTGGATGCCAGTAATCATTGAATCTTGCCTTCAACCAGAATACCTTAACTCCATGCGGTCTCTCGTGCTCAGGAACGAAGTGGAAATCCGGATTGACATCAAGGATGGTTGAGCATTCCCTGTAGCACTCGTGCACAAAAGTCAGGAATTTTGAGTTTCCGAATAGTCCTAAATCACGGATTCCTTCTGGAGGCTGATGTCCGTATCCGAACAGGTCGCATCACTGGTCGCCTTGGAAGTGCAGGTCGATCACCAGGATGATTGTCGGATTCTGTCTCGTCATCCAGAGTGTTCTTCGGTGCTGGCTTGACCTTGGAGACAAGCCTCAATGTCGGTGGCGGTGACTTTGGAACAAGTTTCGGATGTGGCATCGCCTTTGACAAAGGCCTTCCTGCGAGAGGATGCCCTTCTTCATCTGAATCATCATCGTCGGAATCTGGATCATAATCAACCTGCTCCATGTTGACATTCTCGGGTTGTTGAGAGGCGGATGGATTCTCACCAACGACTTGCTCCATGGGGCAATCGGATGTCTCATCTTCCTCATCACGAGCAGGGGATTCCTTCAGTGGTGATGCCCGCCTCTTGATCATCGGCTTTGGCACAGGTGCCGCATCGCCGGATCGTCCAAACATCAGGTTGAGGATGGGCATGTCGACGAGGTGATCGAGCATACAAGATTGCAAAGGTCGGATTGGTTGTAAACCGAAAGTGGCTGCGGAGGCAGACACATATTTCTTGAGATTCAAAATGGGTCAAGTGCAAACACGCGCATCACGGAATTGAGGAATTGAAAATATGTAAAACTGAAAAACTCATGCATCAGAATTCGTGGACATGCGGATCATGCCCAGGTTCCCCAATAAGCAAACATGGATTCTGCTATACCGACGGGTCCGTGCTTCGTGTTGTGTGCTAGCCACTCAACCAAGAATGCCTTGTTCTGCAACATGGTACGGAAGGGTGGATGTGCATCTACATTCAAGAGATTGCCGGTGAGGACGGCCTTGATGAGCTCGTCTGCTTTAGCTGAATGCTTGGTCAGCGAGTCTGCCAGACAATCTTCACTTCGTACATGTGCAAGGTCGTGCATCTGTCCGCTGTTGCTTTCCTTTCTCAACATCTGGATCAAACGCATTGTTTCTTTCTGTTCCGGTTGATGTGTTGTGGATGCTGTGGTGACAAGATTGTTCGCATCAGTGCGGATGTGTACATCTGCAATTTCGCCCGTTATGTCTGACCAAAGACCGCGAAGAAATAATGCAGAACCGTAACAACGCATTAGTCCGTGCAACTCTGCAACAGTAGTGGACATGGTTGTGGCGGTGATCTTGTGCGTCTCATAGTCGACCAATGAGCCTCTCGAGTTCGATGAGCCCTGGCGAAGATCTCTTTGTTCTGCAAGAAAAATAACATGCGCACGTTGGGATGACTTATCCTCGTTGTTGCGATAGGATGCATCTGGATAGCCAACTATGCGTGTCTTGCCACGAAGGGGCCAGAATCTCATGCTAAGCGGGATGCTTTTGATGGTTCTGACTGTCTTATTAATGGCGCGAACGTCCTCAATGGTTGGTGATGATGCCTTGGATGCACACCTTGAGAATTGATAACCAATGTGGAATTGCGTTCGCGACTGTAACCAGTTGATCTGACCTAGGACACTTCTGTATGCAGTATGCATCTGTGGAGTAAGAGGAGCGTCGTCCTTCAGGTGTTTGTCAAAAGTGATCTCCTGCAATTCGTCGATGGCAACGTTCTGATGAACATTGATGTACCAACCATGCTTGTCATCTTGCTTCCATTGGATGCGCTGTCCTACGAAGAGGCAATCATTTTTGTCCTCGCAACCAACCTGAAAATCTTGCCGAAGTCGTCCCATGATTTCCTTCTCGAACACGTCATCCCCCGTCATAAGAAGATCATCTACATGAAGAGACAGTGCTCCATGAACTTGTCGATTCTTAGCATTGTTGCCAGAAACAGGATCCATCAGGTAATCAACTGCTCCTTCTAGATCGAAAGTTGTGGATGATTTCTTTTCACTCACTAATGCGGGCTTCGGAAGCTGCTTGCCGTAGTACACGTATGTACAACGGTCTGCCCTGGTTGGCACTTGTCCGTACGAACGGAGTGCCGAATCAAGGATGTTCCACCATCGACGTGGTGCGTCACTCAGCCCGTATGCAGGCTTCTTCATGCGCGCTCCAATGTGGGGTGGATATCCCATTTCAGGAGGTATCTGACAAATGATGTCACGAGACTGGTCATATGCTTCGCCTTGGAGAAATGCTGTCTTCAAATCCATGTGGAATATATTCCAGCCTTTATTTGAGGCTGCTTGGATTGCAAGGCGGAAACCACTCCTGGATGCAGCAGGACTGTCTGTCTGCTGATCATTCTTCTGCTTGTCTTGGAAGCCTCGGAGGACCCAGCGAGCCTTGGTCTTCAAGAAGTTACCATCCTTGTCTCGCTTCAGGGTTAGGACCCATCGACCGGTGACCCAGTTCCTCACCTGAATCTTGCGTGTATCGACTAAGTCGAACACTTCATTGTCAAGCCATGATTTGCACTCAAACTGCTTAGCTTCAAGGAATTGCTTCTGATAAGCTCTGATTTCCGTGGCTGTAGCTTCCTTCCGCTTCTTGCCAATGAGTGCGGATGTGGATGAAGCCTTCAAGGATTCTTGCTTGGATGAATACAGAACTAGGAGTGCACGGTCATCGTCGGTCATGTTCTTGCATAGCTGGTCAACATGATTCTGATCTGTGTGTTTCTGATGAGAGAATCCACATCGGGGCGATGGACTGAAGGTACCTTTCACACGTCCAAGTAGGACAGGGTTGCCTTCGATATCTCTCAGAACCGTAAAGGATCCGGTATTCGCACAGTCATGAGTGACCAGTGCGCTTCATCTAGAACGAGATCAGCTTGGTGATCATCGTAGGATCTGGTCCTCTCAGAGTGAGAGTCTTCTGAATCTCCATCTTCCTGGTCAGTATATCTCATGGTTCTTTCTGAACTTCCAGTGCCGGATGAGGTTGGAACATGAGGAATCAGCTCTTCCTCACTTTCATATTGAACCGGCAAATTCGCTGGATTGTTCGGATTATAATTGGATGAAGATGCAGGATCATGTCTGGGAGAATGCTCAGGTGACTCATCATTGTCATCCGGCTTCTTTTTCTTCTTCCCAGTCTTCTGCTTCTTTGACGGACTGCCGGTTGTTTCTTCTTGCACAAGTGTCGGCAGTTCAAGATCTTCATCTTGTTCCTCTGCTTCGGGATTTGTAAGAATCGCAGGTGGTGAAGGTACCACGACAGTCGGAAGAATTGGCTGAGATGAGGGCGACTGTGACGGCAAAGAGACATCACCCCCCAGTCGATTGAGTCCACTTGAGGATGAAATGGACTGTTTTTGCCGTTTGAGCGCTGCATCTCCTCCGCCAAACTTGTTGTGTGGCGGTAGTGGAGGATCCACTGGACTGTCTGGTAACACACTGCGTGGCGCTGGCGGCATGGGATGATCAGGCTGATGTGGAGGATCCGGAGGAGGACCTGACATGCTCTCGTCCGGAGGTGTTGGAGGTCTTGGATCAGGCATGGGATGGTCCGGTTGATCAGGTGGTTGCTGTGTGTCAGGTTGTTGAGGTGCATCCGTGGGATCCAATGGATCCGTCTCGATGGGCATCGGCTTGATGGCCGGCGCATCGATGAACGACTCATGAACGGATGAAAACATCACAGCATGCCACGTCTTCAGATCATACTTCTCCCAATTGCATTTTGATGCAGGCAAGACCCAAATTCTATTCAGCTGATCAGGCTGCCAGAAGGATATGATTGCATCGTCCGGAGGTGACGTAATGGGCATATTGATGCCAATGGTGTGGACGTACGCAGTGCATCATACTGAGTGGATGAGATGCACAATTGTCTCAACTTCTTGCAGCCGTTCCACATGTTCTGACATCGCCAGTCATTAGGATCTTGCTTGAAGATATCAATTTCAGTCCCAGGTGGGTACTGCTTCATCGTCTTTTGGAATTTTTGAACTAGCGGATCTTGAATGACTAAGGGTTGAACGTCCTTGTTGAACGGCAGGTCTTGGATTCTGACTGCAAGACTGCTGCTGGTCATGTTGAACTCCTTGTCAATGGCTTCCATCTCCTTTCTCAGGATATCAACCTGCTTGATGGTGAATGGTTCGAAAAGGTCCTCCAAGAGGTACACCTCATTGTCAAGCGGTTTCACCTGCAAGTGTCGTAAGATGATGTGCGCGAGATCCTGACAGAACTGGTAAGGATACACCTGCGCCAGTTTGGTCCTGCTTCCGAAGGTACCAGCGTTTCCCTCGAGGGGTTGGTGTTCATGCTTGACGGAGCTGGAAAAATTTTTACACCTTCTGAAGATCGGTCTCATAACCTCGGAAGGTAAACAGTGCGTGGGCTTGAGACTTCTGAGCCCGGATTCAGGATCTTTTAATCCGTATGCACAGAAATGGAAATCTTCCCAGGTCACGGATGGGTCTGAAAACAATTGCTGCATGCATTTCAGATACCATATCCTGGATGTCTGAGGATTTTCGATAATGAAGTATCTTCTGTGCTTCAACTGATACCGCGCAATGGATGCCACAAATTGTTTCCGCTTTTCCCCCACCTTTTGCTGGTCTTGCTGGATGTTCTGCATATTTAACCATGGTCCACAGACTGGTGCCATAAGGATGACATCAGGCGCTTGTTCCCTGATGATCTCCATGACCATGTGTCGTTCCTTGGATGTCATTACATCGAATCCTGTACGGATGTCCACGGGAGTCCCAACCTTAAGACCTGACAATGCACAGCATTGACTAAATCTGGCACTTCCTGCAAAGATCTCGAGAACGTGAATCTTTCCCTTACGTACACAATTCCAATGTGCTTGTTCAGGAACGGATGTGAGGTCCTCGACGAACATGTTCTCTGCTGGATGAGGCACTGCAGTCTTGGAGTTGTTTTCCCGCGATACGTAATGGCACTGAGGATCTTGGCTTAGGAGCTGGTGCGGATGATTCCTTTTTCTTGGTATCTACAGAGGAGCCTGGCTGCTCCTTCTGCAAGGATTCTCGCTCTTCAGGTAACAGAAGGTCAATTCCGGGCTTCCCCGGAGGGATGGTCTCATCCTTCCTGAGCTTCGTCATGTTAACCTTGATGAGTCGAGTCCCAAGATCAAGTCCTACCGTCGCTCCTTCAATGGAGATGACCTTTCCTTTTAGCCATATTCCTCCCTTGCTTCCATCGGAACGGATCTTGGATTTGTCTTCCTGCCAGTAGAATACCTTGTCCTTCACCTGAAGAGGCTTTGAACTCATTCGGAGATTTTGAGCAAGGTCTCGTTGGATGTCCTCGGATTGACGTGCTTCTTGGAAAGCTTGCTTTGACGCTTGATCTGGATGGCTGTCAGCTCTTCTTCATTCCTGTCAATCGTCAACTGAGTTGGTGTTGCGACATGGAGTTGGGTGAGATCTGCTGGTCGTCTTCCGAATGCGAGCTCCAATGGAGTTACTCCCCCGTAGGTGACGGTCTGATTCCTGACAGTTGCAGCGGCCTTCACCAGTTGCCTATAGGTCACTTTCTTCAGTGTTGCAGGCGCAGTGCCTGCTTTGATGGATCTCAGCATGATCTTGAGTAGTGCCTTCAGGAGTCGAACTGCTGCTTCAGCTCGATTTGGCCATGGTGTATTTGGTCCCAGAAATATCGGAGTGATGTCAAGGGACTGATAGAAATGTTCCCATGTATCTGTCATGAAGGCTTGATCTGCGACAACTGATTTGGGCTGCAAGTGGTACTGGTCAAAATAGTTCCTGAGGACAGTGATGTTCTCGACTTCTTGCGTAGTTGTCACTGCCTCTGCAGTGAGCAATGTTGTTGCTCCATCCAGGATGACAAAAACAATGATGTGTTCTCCTGTTCCAAGAGGAACTTGACAGTGATCAATGAATGTCATGTCACCAAAGGTGTCTGCTCGAAGTCCGCTTGTCTTGCTTCGTGATGGTGCATGTTTCGCCACTTGGCAAACTTCGCACTCACTCCGGATCTTGTCAAATAGATCGAATGTTGATTTCGGCAAATGAAGTGCTCGGGTTCTAAATCGAAATTGATCTGTCGTCATGTGATGATGCTGCAGGTGGAGTTTCTTCAGTTCTTCTGGATTTGACAATCGCTTGTGGATTCTGCCTAGGGCAAGCGGAAGCGATGTTGGTTCTTCTGAGGATGGTGTGAAAGGATCTGGCTCAATAGTCGACTGGCCCCTCTTGTCGATGATCCTGTCTGCTGCCGATCCTGAACCTGCTTCTTCATCCTTGAGCGAACTGTCCGAGAAGGTAAAAATGGTCTTACCTATCCACAGGTTGATCAATGGTTTGTTTGCCTGGGATGTAAGTCTCCAATTGTCTTCTAAAATGTCTGGATCTCCACCTGCGGATGCATCAATGATCTCCGTGGTACGTTCTGATGCGATCAGGATTGATTGGACATTCCTTGGCTCCATTTGGTGTGAACAGCGCCTTTCGGGGCGTGATATGCACACGGATGAGCTGCTTGTTCTTCTTGTCAAGGATCCAATGGTCCTGCTTTTGAGATCCAATGATCTTAGGAGCTGCTAGGTCCTCCTTTGTCTCGGATGATTTTGCTGCACAAACAGTTTCGCTCCTGGTGAGATCCCCGGAGGGAAATTTGACGCTGTTATCATCGTCATAGACATAGTTGGTGAGGCCCTTGTGAGCAATTTCTCCATGTGCCTTCACTCTTGCAACTCCAGCGAGGTCGACGAGCGCATGTCCTGTACCGGATACTGGAACTTCTTGACGGTTCATGCCAAAGGCCTTGCGTGTGATCTTGTCACATTGAGGTGTGTGCTCGATGGTCATGTAGAGGTTCCGCATCTGGCTGATGCTGAGAAGGATCGGTACAGTTCCTTGTTCAAGGATGTCGATGTTTGTACTGCATGGAGGAGTTGTGTGATATCGAAGATGCAGGGTCCAATTTACCCTGGCGGTCTCTCCGTTTGCAAAAGTGAACTTGGTCTCGGCCGGGATGCACTCGTAGGAGATGATGTCCTTCATTGTTTCGATTGCCTGGGTAAAACGCTGGATTGCATGCCAGCTGCCCATAGATCTGGTACATCCGTTGTCCAGAATCGCATAGGTCGGGTTGCGCCGAGGGTTGATGACAGGCGCCATCAGCTTTGTTGCCAAAAGGCTGTGATTTGTTGTTACGGACAGATTGTGTTCTGAAACTGTATCTGATTGGATCAGCTTCTCGTGGATGGCCTTTTCCCAGGATACTCACATGCATCATGGAATGCCATTAGCGCTTGTCCTGTGCTGGATGTCTCATGGGATGAGTACCAGCCATGTTCGTTCCATGTCCATGATTGATCCCAATCTTGGTCTGTCCAACCGGCATAGGTAGGCTCTATGGATGGTGCAGTCTGCTGGATGGTGGGCTGCTCCTCCGTCTTCTCTGCGGTGGCTGCGAACGTCTTGGATTTTCCTTTTTCTTGTCCGCTCTTTCCTTTGCCACTTTCATAGGATGGATAACCTTTGTTTCCATCATAGGGATACTGGAATTTTGATTTTCCTTTCTTCCCTTCTTTCCGTTGCCTTTTCCCCAATATGCCTGGTCGTAGGGATCATAGTTTTCGTTGGCCATATTGGCCTTTCCGCCAGAACCGCTTTTTCTGAAGGGTTTGAAGCCACCTCGTTGGGGACTGCCCTTCTTGTTTCCTGATTTTCCTTTTCCTTTTCTTTTCTTGAACTTGAAGTTCCGCTCCGACATTTTTCTTGCTATGAACGCATCGTTCTCCTCGAGGACCCAGAACGTCTCTTCATCGTTGTTCGACATGAATCCTTCAAGTCCTTCTTCATCCTCAACCCAGAAGCCTTCTTCTCCTTCGTATTCACCTTGTTCGATGATGAAGAATGTGTTGCTTCGGCTGCCTCCTTGAGGTCGGATGGATGGATCTTGGATCGATGTCCTTGTGGTGATGAAGAGCTCATGGTAATGCGTCTTCAGCATCTCATAGGAATAGTTCTCAAGTGAGATGTTTCTCAACGACATTGCACTTGTCAGTCTTTATCTTTGCTGATCTGACAATTCACTTTGAATAATGAGAAACTGTGCAATGAGCTTATCCCCGAAGGGAAATGCGTCCCGCTGTCTGTCCTGCATTCCTTGGATATACTGTCTGAGGACTGTCGGATCGTCCTCATTGAGCAGGGCTGGAGGCGGTGCTCGGACACCGGCTGCTTGCTGATGCCGAGCAATTGTTCTTGCATTTGCGTCCTGCGCGGACTGTCGGAATGATGGGGGCTGCGCCGTAAGGATTGGCATTAGGTCCATCCATGCTGCCTTCAATCTCATGAGAAGGATTTCGAATTTTGAGGTTAAAATGAGGAACTCTTGGTTCTGCCTTCTGTGATTGAAGAAACTGAGGAGTCTGTACAGATACACGTTTGTCGCACCTTTCAAAAAGTACTTCTTCAGCGTGTTCTTGAAATAGTTGACTCCTTCATCAGGATCTTGCAAAAGGTCATTTTGGAGGACGGCCTTGTACATGTAAGCATCTCCAGTGAGTCTGCTCTTAAGCAATGGACCTCGCTTGGCTGCTTCTACTGTGGTGACAGTCACCCAGTCGTCCACGAGTTCCTCGTACCTGAACCAGCTGACTTTTCCGTCGTACGATGGCGGCTGCTTGGCGGTCATCGATAAATTAAGTGTTTCCTCCGTGTAGCTCGGCTTTGCCGAACTTGTATAGGCTTCCATGAAGCCTTCTCCATCTGATGACATCTTCCCTTGGATCTCTGCGGAAAACCCGCTCCGCTACCACAAGTTGAGGCCCACTGCCCCAGGTGCCTATCCCCGGAGGGAACTGGAACGGTCGTTGTTGGTCCCTGGATCTATTCCGGAGAGAGTCCAATATGCCAGTAATGGATGGTTGGGGGATGGATTATCCCTGGTGGATTGTCTGATGGATAATCCTCTAAGCGGCCTGCAATGGCTCTTTTGTCCTCACGCTCGGATGGTCGTGATTATGCAAAAGGGGCCCTTGAGTCAAATGTTGCGGGAGATCAATGGTCTGAAAAACAGAACACAGGGGGGGTCCCCCACGTACCGCGCGGTAATTTGATGACGTTCCGTCGCAAAACAGGGGTCCCAGGCTCGAATCCCCCTGCCGGCTCTTTGCTGGTTTGGGTTTCCTACCTCCTTTTGCCGAAAATCTGGAAAGACTCTGTGTTTTTCGACGTCCCCTTTGCAAAAACGCTGGAAAAACGGTGATAATTTGCGGGAAATACTGAGGAACAAAGGAAAAATGCAAGAAAGTGCAAGGAAATGAGGGGAGGAAATAGGAAGTCGACATGACAGGAAAGCAACGGGAAATGAAAGGGAAACAAAGGGGAACTGAAAGGGGCATGAAAGGGACAGCAATGAAAACAAGGGGAGTGCAGGGAGAATGAAAGGGAAACAAAGCACAAGGAAACCAATCGGCACGACGGGAGATGTAGGGAAATGACGCGCAACGAAAGAACGGGACATACATGTAAAAAATGAAGCGGACATTCCGAGAAAATGACAGGACATGAAGGGGGAGTTGAAAGGAATGGAAGGGACATGACCAGGACATCATGGGAAACGTGAAAAGGACATGAAGGGGAAATCAAGGGGAAAGCCAGTAGTGAGATGACAGTTCAGGGTCATGAAGGGGCAGTGCCCGCACATTGAGGCAACTCAGGGGGGACGTGACGCTGCAATGCAGAGAGAGAGAGAGAGAGAGACAGGGAGAGAGCGGGAGAGAGAGAGAGGGAGAGAGAGAGAGAGAGAGACACAGAGAGCGAGACAGAGAGAGAGAGAGACAGCGACAGAGCAGAGTCAGAGAAAGAGACAGAGAAAGAGACACAGAAAGACAGACAGAGAGAGAGACAGAGAGAAAGAGCGAGAAAGAGAGAGAGAGAGAGAGAGAGAGAGAGAGAGAGACTAGGTCCTCCAGTAGAGAGGTTAGAATTGCGGTACCCTTTTTTCTGTAGAGGGGCGTGGACAGGAAGGAGACAGGGAGACAGAAAGAGACAGAGAAACAAAGAGAGAGAGAGAGAGAGAGAGAGAGAGAGAGAGAGAGAGAGGGAGGGAGAGAGAGAGAGAGAGAGAGACAGAGAGACGGAGAGCGAGAGAGAGGGAGATTGAGGAGAGAGAGGCTTGGGGGGATGGGGAGGATGGGGAGCAGAGGGAGGGAGAGAGGACGACAGAAAATATGATGGAGAGAAGGGAGAGAGGAAGAAGGAGAAAAGGGAGAGGACAATGTCGGCGGACTGAGCCGGAGGCTCTAAAGTTTACCACAAAGGAACGCATCCTAGCTTTCCCGGGCTTGTAAGCCAGGCTTGAATTTGAGCAGAGTTCCACCACGCGGCACAGCTTCAAGCGAGTCGTTCAATAGGTCAGCTAGATGCATAAGACAAATCAAGGGTTTGTGGAGTGCCTTCGCCACTGCAACCATCTGATGTCTGAGAATCTGATGGTGGCTTTGTTGTCCTGTCGCAGAGTCAGGAGAATCTCCATGAACTTGCTGAAGGACAAGTTCTCGCTGCCTGTGCATCACAGAAACACAACAGGGGTAGCGTAGATGATGCTCGCCCGACTGCCAAAAGTGTCACTTTGAAACCCATGGAAAGCATCCCTTTATGCCGGGGCCGCCATCCCGCCTTCTTCGTCGTCTTGTCCGAAGATGAAGTCAGCGAAGTCGACCTCATGATTGGTTAGCTGCTTTGAGGAATGACAACTTTGTAGCAGGCATGAGCTGAAGATAGCCTGCCCACACATGGCCATGTACGAGGCTACTCGCCTTTGGAAGCAGCTATCGCCAAGCCGCCACACTCACAGGATCCACGCCAACCTCCTCAAGTGCTCGTGCCGCCTCTGGCTCTTCAAGGATCTTCATGAACTCATCCTAGCCACAAAAACAGACTGCACTCGCGTGCCCAACGCACTTCAGGACTGAGATCAGCGAAGAGATAAGACTACAAAAAATCTATGACATCAGAGTTGGGTGACAAGTGTCATGCTTGGTGACGGGACCGGAGACCCAAAAAGGAGACAGAGTTGCTTGCCTCTGTCGGGCTTGCACGGCAGTCTGCCCAAACGTCTGGAATGGATTGCAAAACCACTGTTGAAAGATCTGCGCATACTGTGCCTTGCACAGGTGCCCGTCGTTGTTTTTGTCCAGCTTCTTGAGCACCCGCTGGAGCTTGTTGGTCACAAACAGCCTCGGCATGCTGTGCGATTTGCATTTGCATGCATTTAAAGACAGCGGGCCTGATGAAGGCTTGATTTAACGATTCTGGATGTTTGCACTCGGGCCACATATACTAAGAAGGAACCCCACGTAGCCGCTGAAATTTGCCAACGTGTCACTAAGAGTATAGATCGGTATTTGTTTGAGCGATCTGGTGACCTGATAGCTTTTGCCTTTCGGTGATATGTCTGATGCCTGTGCCTCTGCCCTTCTCAAAAGCCGGCAATACATTCAAGTCACACCGTCATCTCTTCCTTCTCAACCTCGGAACAGCAAGATTAAAGCAACACTACAACATGGAGCACTCACTGCGACAAGCTACAGGGACTGCGTGGACACGTGTTCGGAACCGCATTCCAGCAGCAACAATGCACATGATACTTGATGCGCATGAACGCTCTCTGCATGCCCATCCGAGGCACGTCTCAACACATCGCGTCTTTGCGCGCAAGGCTTCAAAGCCAATAGACAAGCATTCCAGTGTCTTTGCAAATTGGGGGGCTCCGTGGGCTGCTCTTGGAGGGACAGAAGCTCGGCTACAATTTTTACAAGCAGTGTCGAAGATCTGAGTCCGCAGCAGCAGTGACTGCACTGACAACCTCGCAAAGGATACCGATCAGCATGTTGAGGACCTCACGACATCGGCATAGTGTGTGTGGGGGAGGCAAATCACATGTGGTTTGCGCCTGATGCTCAGTCCTGTGCCAAAAGAAAGAGCTTCCCCTGTTGGTAATCAAGGTGCACAAAGCGGACTCTACCAAGCAGCAAAGGGGCATGATGCCTACATACAGCAGATCAGTTTTAGCAAGGAAGCGGACTCAGGGCTGCATGTCCAAAGTTTAATGGGCATCAGTGAAACTGTCAAGTTGTGCACAAAATAATTGTGACTGTGCGCCAAAGATATTCGAAGTTGGAAGGTTTTGTGAGCGGTTCTTTTTCAGCGGGTCTGCTGAACTCCCTCACTCCCTCTTGCCATGGCTTCAGGTGAGCGCTTCAAACATATGAAAGGGTGGAACAACTTCAAGATCCTTGAACTGCCGTTGAAAGCCATGCCTGACCTCCATTTCCTGGCTCAAAGCGGCAGTGCAGGCAGAGAGGAGAACGAAGACAAAGACCAGAGCCAGGCAGAGGGAACTCTCTGCCGCAACCTGAGGACAGACAAATGTCTGTTCGGCAAGCCAACCACCCATGGTGAGCTCACCAAGGTCCACTTACGTAAGCATGCTTGAAATCAACACTATTCAGACTATTCAAGTGAAGCCCTAGGACTTGCATCGGCTCAACATCCTGAGCAGCACGATACCGATGGTGTTCATACTCCCAAGTTCCATGTGGAACTTGTATTTTGTTTGTCTTCAAACAGAGGTTTCTCTTGAGACTGACTTTGAGCTTCCACAGTGCCTGGCCAACATTGCGGGAGGGCGGGAAGGTTTACGCTTCCCGGTGCCCGAGCCAGGTCTACAGTGGCAAAGCTGCTCCATCCAGGCCAACCACCCTTCAAAGGGCGACGGGCCTAAAATGGACTCGCTGACAGCCGGAAAATGAGATGCAAGACGTGTTTGCCTTCGCGAAGTAGCGGACTACAGTTGGCCCGCTGCTTCATGCCCTGTTCAAGATAGATGCAAGCTGTGCCTCTCACCGAGACGTCATCCAAAATGACCCCCTTCTTACCGCCAAGAGCCTCTTTAAGCTAATGCTTAATGCTGTGCACGTTGGTTGGTTTCCTCATGATGATTGTTTCCTCTCAAGTTGCCTATTCCTCCGAACTGTCCTGTCCTGATGTCTTCAGTATGTTCAAGATAGCCAGACTGGTCCAACCAGGTGTCACATCCAGACAGGACCTGGCCACCTGAACACCGTATGTGAGGTGCAAAACAATGCAAATGTTGAATGCATGCAGCTACAGGTGTCCTTGGGGTAAAATAGATGGCGCTGGTAGATGATTAGAACCAACCTGCAAGTGCCATCTATGTTCAACCAAACTGACAGAAAAAGGCCACATATGCATGCAAGAACATCCGAAAGCCTTTTGCTTGCCTGTTCTTCGCAACTAAGCCAGACCCTCACCCAGTGCTGCAAACAAGCGCAAAAGAAGTTGCGGTTCTGTTGTTTTGCCAGTTCATCCAATGGACATCAAAGCAGCAGTGAAGCCTTTGGGAGTCTGAAGAAAGCAGGATCTGTACAAATAAGCATTGCTGGGAGCCTGGCCCCATCGCAGAAGTCCGCGAGATTGTCTAGGAAGGTGCCATAAAGCAGCAGTGTGTACATAGAATGCCTCAGCAGAACCCTATTCACTACATTGCTCACTTCCCTCACTCCCCCATGATTTCTCACTCTCCATTTCACTCTATCACTTTCTCTACCTCTCTATCTCTCGCTCTCTCTCACTCTCACTGTCACTCTCCCTCCATCGCCGTTTCCCGCATTCCTCGTCTCACCTCTCGCTCATTTGCTTGCGTCTTTCCGTCCACCTAAAATGTCGCAAGGACTCGGCCAGGATGCAATACGTTGGGAAAGTAGTATGCACCCATCTGCGTGCCAGCCGCCAGTTGCGTGAAGGCCTCAAAGCTGGATGCCCCTTCCGCACGTCTCAATAGCTCGCATGGTGACTCGCCTGCAAGCCCAAATGCTAAAAGGCCATGCAACAAAGGCAAGATTCGCCGCAAGCGAACTCCTGTCTTACTCGCAGCCCGCATTTGTGCGCGGGGGGGGGGGGGGGGGGGGGGAAAATGTAGAAAAGGCTTGTCCTAGGGGGTGGGGGGTAGATGGTTGCCTGTTCTGTTTTTTATTTCACAATTCAACACGTGTACCACCTTATCCGTTTTTAAAAGGCTGATTTTGGGGGCATGATATAACGATATGGATGTGGTAACGAATTGATGATTTGGTCCCCTGTCTCGTTCCAGATTTCAACTTTTAGTTTTATTGATTGAAAGAGGATAGGACTTTCTGTGGTTTCACGGGTTGGCTTTTGGGAGGTTGTTGTGGTTTGTCATTTAATGAAATGTTTATAGATTAAAAGTTCACTATAATTATAACATATAAGAATATAAATGATATAATTATGGTTTAGTTATGAACTACACAGGTTCATCAACAATTAGTTTAAACCTTATGTTTTGTACTCCTTCAAAATTCATTCTACTTCTTTCATCATCAATACAACTGTATATTTTTTGATGCGCCGCTCTCATTACATCGGCTATATTATCTATGGTTATATTATCTACAACATCATCACTATGAAAATGAAAACTAAAAGTGTTAAAATGGTTGTCTTCATAATAATTGAAATGATGAAACCTTACAAACATATTTACTTCAACTATTATCACTGCTTCATAACCGTTATCGGTTTCAATGTCATCTAACAAACAATCTAAGTTTTCATTTTCATTAAAAACTATATCTCCGATGCTTTTAATGCTTAAAGGTATATTTCTTGAAATGTAATACTCAATTACGTGTCTCTTTATATCATCGCCATCTTCAACAGTATAGCGCTTTGTCTTTCTTTTTGTTTCTGTTCTGTTTATTTTATATCGTTGTTGTATTCTCTTTAATGTCTTAATATGATTATGTTTTATTTTCAAATACTCAGGTCCCCCTAATTTATATGAAATGATACCTTTTAATACATCAGCAGGTAAGCTAGCACAATTCTCAAACATAAAATTATTCTCTGACATTTTACCCTTACTCATTTTTCTCTTAATATATAAGGCTTTTTCTCTTTAAGTAGTTTTGGCTAGGGGTCGCTGGTTGACCAGTCTGGGTTTCAGGTTTAATTTAATTGTCTTAACCTTCTTGTTAGATTATAAAAACAATGTTTAATCATATTATAAGATAATAATATTAATAAACAAAAGTTAATTTGACCCGTATTCAATCTCACCAGCGATACAACCAATATAACAACTCATACTATACTCGCAACAATAATGCCCGTATCCTTTTATTAATTGGTCTATGTAAATGTCAATTAATTCGCTAAGAATATATCTCATATAATAATTGTTATTTCTATATGACCACCAATTGTTTAGGTTAGGAAAGAACAAATCACTATTTATGATAAACTTTAATTCTTCAATTTTAAGACAATGTTTTAAAAGTACAGTAACTTCCTCATTATTATTTTAGCAGTATGATTTCATTGCTTGAAGATACATGTTCCTAGTCTTAAATCTTTCTTTAACCTCTTGTTTATCAAATACTCGGTCAATGTGTTTTCTGTAATGTCTTATTTTTATACTATATTGGTTTTCTGCTAGTAGTGTAATAACATTATTTTGCATTAGTTTAATAACTTGTAATTGAAGTTCTGCTTTTTCCAGTCCTTCTTCAGGAATGTCTTTATCTCTCATAAAATGTTCTTCTTCATCCATCAAATACCAGCAATCAAAACATGTTACTCTAATATAGCCACCTATAAGATTACAAACATTAACAGGTAAAATATTAGCTAGTGCTACGACAGACTTACATTGTTTATTTTTACAAGGACAATTATCATAATTAAACAGTGTCATTTTTTCTCTTACTATATTATATCCATTTTTCTTTAAGTAGTTTTTATTTTATGTTAAGGGGTGGGGGTTTATATTGAAAAAAAATAGTTTCTAACAATTTAATATAATGGCGAGATTAACAAAACACCAAATACTCAGCAACATCTATTATGATTTAGACGATGGTTTCGGAAGCACACAAGCAACACACAAGAAGGCAAAGGAAGAAGACCCAACAATAACATTAGACGATGTAAAGTCTTTCTTAAAGAAACAACCAAATAAACAAATCAAAAATTATCGAGGCACTAATTCCTATACCGCTCCCTTCGCACGATATGAATATCAAATAGACATAATGCATATGTCACCTTTAGCTAAAGACAAGAATGTTCCACAGTATGCTTTAGTCGTGATTGATATCTTCAGTAAATTAGCAGATGTAATTCCGATGGAGGAAAGAGACGGAGAGCACGTTTTGAAGGCGCTTAGAGCAAGTTTTAAAAAGATGGGTTACCCGATGTCTGTGTATTCTGATGATGATGGAGCGTTTGCAACCAAAAACCAAGTTCAGGATTTCTTCAACAGCGAAGGTATCAAACACACAATAACGAAGACACACGCAAATGTAGCCAAACGTTTTATTAGGATAGAGCTAGGTTTAATAATATGAAATGGACCGATGCCTTAACACCAGCATTGAAACAGTATAACAGCACATTACACTCGTCAACAAGGATGACACCAACCGAAGCACACAAGGACGACAATGAAATAAATGTAAAGGTCAATCTGAAACTACGAGAAAAGAACAAAAGAAAGTATCCCAGAATACAGGAGAACGATAAGATAAAAGTGTTTCAAAAGAAAAGGGGCAATTACACCGACAGAAAAGAGTATAACTCTAAATGGTCTAATAAAATATTCAATGTTGATAAAATTGAATATGATATTATGGGTAATAAAACTTACAGAGTAGCAGGAATAAACAAACCACTTCTGAGACACGAAATTTTGTTAGTTAATGATTAAACATATTTCTTGGTATCTTCAATATACTTGACTTGGTAGAAATCCAGACTTGATTGTTTAGGTTCTTTAATAACTTTTTCATTAAGTTTTTTAATATATACATTTCGTTTATTCTTGTATTCAGTGCTCTCTCTATCAACTTCTTTTGGTTGGTAATTATTAGTATTATTGTAAGCTGGTTTCTTCATACTTTCTAACAGTTGATAAATGCGTTTATTTTGTTCCATTATTTCATCAATTTTCAAAATTAGTTTATCCACACCTTCCATATATACTATATTATAAAACTAAAGTTTTAAAACTAAATATTTTAATTTCGAAGGTCTCTGTTACTTAAATGTTTAAATTCTTCGCCTTCTACCATAAGTCTAACAATGTTATCTAAATCTTTTTGAGTATGTCCACATACTAACGCTTTGTCTAGATATAAATATTCATAGCTAAGACCAACACTAAGTAATAAAAGGTTATATTTTTTAGTTTGAGTACGAGTTAAGACTATTTTACATCCGCACTTACAAGTATAATAACTAACACCATTATAATTATTGTCTCCAATTTGTTTATCTAATTCAAGTGCACCAAAATGTAAATGTGTTAAACTTGAAAATTCAACCATATACTATATTATTCAACTATACTTTTAAAACTAAATGTTTAAATTATGTTAATTCTACTCTTTAAATACTAATTTTTCATCATTTGGTTAATAGTTTCCTGCGTTTCGTTATCACCATTTTCCGAGAGTGCTGCATCCTTACCCCATTTAAAAGCTATATTATGAACATCTGTTTCTAAGTTGATACTGTCTTTAGTTTTATCAATATTCATTTTCTTATCATTTTTACTAATTTTGAAACTTGTTGGAATACACGAACATTTACAATTTCCTTTCTTTTGTATTTGTAATTCATTCTTAAGTTCTAACATTCTTTTACATGTAGGACAAACAACCTCAATAACTGATGTTTCTTTAACAATTTCTTCATCAGTTGATGAAACACTTAAACCTGTCTTATTCTTTTTGTTTTTCTTTTTTGGCATTTATATTAATATTTACATTTTTATTGTTGATATATTGTATTCCTAGCTTAATTAATTCTAATGAATAATAACAACATTTCTTAATTTTATTATCGGTTATAACAACATCTTCTATATGTTGTACTTCATTTATTATATCAATATAATCTGTATAACTCCTTTTCATATTAAATAATAAGATGAAATAATTATTTAATCTTATTATTTTCACGCATAATAGAATATTGGTGGGGCACAGCACTTGGGGTTTTCTTACAATGCATCAAACTAATTAGCTTCAATGCTTATTGATTGAATAAATGGAAAGCCTGTTCCATTATGTTATTCACAACCACTCATAACATAAAGATGTTCCATTTAATATTAATTACAAGTTAATTTGTAAATATAATTTTCTATATATCTTTAATATCAATTATGACAAACGTTCCAATAATAAAACCAATAAACATAACTGATTATGAATTCAAACAATCCAAATATGAACATGTACCAAAACTACCTTTTCGCTCAATTGTTGTTGCTTCATCAACGGCTGGCAAAACAGTTTTAATCCAAAACCTTATCCTAAATGTTTATAGGGACTGCTTCGCTCGTATATTCATTTTTAGCCCGTCTGTTCATAATGACCCTACCTTCGTTGAAGTCAAGAAATATCAAAAAGATAATATGAAGGTTGATGATGAACAAGAAAAGTTATATTATGACACCTACCAACCTGAAGAACTGGAAGAAATAATTAACACGCAAAGAAAGATAATAATTCATTATATGAAAGAACAGAAGATGAAGAAACTACATTCAATTTTAATCATAGTTGATGATTTTGCAGACGACCCTAAATTTGTTAGATACAGCAAGTTATTACATGGACTGGCAACGAGAGGCAGGCACGACGCCATTAGTTTTTGTTTAAGCGTTCAAAAATACCGTGTCCTAGCACCAATCATTAGGTTGAATTCAAGTTCGTTGTACATATTCAAGTTAAAGAATGTATCAGAGTTAATGTCATTCATTGAGGAAAACTCTGCCATTGTTGATAAAGAGCAACTGTTAAATATGTATCATAAAGCAGTAGATGACAAGCCCTACTCCTTCTTTTCTGTCAATATGAATTCCAAAGATGTTAATAATATGTTTTATGTTAGATTTGAGAAAGCTTTTAAAATAAAATACATCTATTATATATTTTAGAATGTTAAAAATGTTTCAAGAAAGAATATATGAAGAACCAGTAAGGTTTTTCGGTTGTGATGACATACCAAAACAAATTCAAGAATACCGGAAGCAAAGACTACAACAATTAGTAGAGTGTGAATGTGGTGAAACTTTTTTAATGAAGGATGCTGCTAACCATATTGAAAGTGATTGTCATATTACTTTTAAGGAAGAAGAAAGAATGAGGAAAGAATTAGAAGAACATATTCATATAGAAAATGATACTGATAGTGATATTGATGATTATAGTGATGGTGGTTCAACAAGAGTGTCAGATGATTAAAAAATAACGAAATATGTTAGAATTGAAAAATCATTTAAAATAAAATAAATATTCAAATATATTATGTTAATTTATGATTTACCATTAGACATTAAAAAACTTGTATTATCTTATAGTTTAGGTGATGTTAAATTATTAAAAATAAACAATAGTAATATTGTTAAAAATAATATTAATAAATATAAACCAGTTTATAAGTCTTACACATTAAATAACATACATTATTTTGAAATTGATAATATCAATATTAATAATGGAATATCATATATTTTTAAGTTAAGTGAGTTAGATAAATTACATCAAAAAAAAAATCCATTAAAATTATTTATTGAATATGATATATTTGCTACATATAGCTCGTTTACTCGTTGGTTTCATGTTTGTAATCGAACTTTAATATCAATTAATTTATTTGATATTTATTATTTTCTTAATAAAGACCTTCATAAACTTAAATTAGTGTATGCGAGTGATGTGGTTAATTTTATGTCATTACAAGTTAAAAAAAAAAAAAAAAAAAAAAAAAAAAAAAAAAAAAAAAAAAAAAAAAACTATTAAAGTCATCAATGATGGTGAACAAAGTATTATTAATGATTTTTGTTTTATGTTTGCAATTAATAATATTAATAATGTTTAATATTATTAAATTAAATCAATGAAGCGTTGCATAAATTCAACGCAGGTAATTTATATAATAGTTTGTCCGATTTTTGATTTTCTAACTTTTCTATTCTCGTTACACATTCTTGAATAGATTTTATTATTAAAGTATCCGCTCTTGTTTTTTCATCTACTCTTAAATTCTTAATGTCTTCCATACTGTTATTTTCTTCGTTTTTGCTTTGACCAATACCCATTATATATTATTATTTAGATTTTTCTTTTTTCAATTCCTTAATTTCTTTTTCAAGTTTATCTATCTTATCGCTCAACTCTAATACTGCCTTATGAACTAGCACGGGTAAGACTAAATAATTCAATCCTAAATACTCTTTATCTTTGCATACAATATTTTCAAACTCTTTAGGAATTGCTTTTAATACTTCATCTGCGATATATCCTATATGAGTTTTACCGCCATCATTTCTATCGTGTCTTTTAAACTTCTTCGGTTTAAATTTCTTAATAACATTCATACAATTAGATTTGATATTGTCTATGTCATATTTCAATCGTGAGTCACTTGAATCAACAAATGTTCCATTAATCGTCACGGTTGTCGCTGTTAAATCTATATTAGTTCCTGTTGATGGTTCTAGTGTATTACATAGCAACTTCTTCGTTCCTAAAACTGTTACATTTTCATTAAAAGTCGATGGAGCATTATTTGTAAAACTTTCAGTATTTACTGTTGTTCCGAAAGTTTTATCAATAGACAGTAGCACCGACGGCGTACTCGAGCTATCAGCAATTCTAAACGCTGTATTTGATGTTCTGAATATTGCATCAATTGTAGATAAACTAGTTCCATCGTAGTAAGTTGATATTTCACTCGTACCAAGCTTTAAGTCTGTTCCAGTAGTCATTGAAATATTATCCAAAAATGAAACCGTTGTTAGATCAAATGATTGAATTGTATTAGTTGCCAAATAAGAATTTTGAACTGCTAGATTAGTATCAACAGTTACTAATGTTCCTCCATTAGGCGCTATATGATTACTTCTTAATGCTCCACCTGTTTTAACATAAACATCATCAGCAAATAAATTACCCATAAAATCAGCAGTAGCAGTATTAAAAGTCCATCCGCTAGAAATATTAACAGCTCCAACGATGTTAGATTGAACAGCAGGGTCTCCACAAATGAACCTAATTGAAGAATTAGCATCACTATTCCTCATATCAAAAGATGAAAAAGCACTAACATATCTATATAATTCACAGTTTGTATCAATTGTTAATTTACCATCGGTATCAATATTAACATTATCACAATTAACATCAGCATTCGTATATATATTGCCGAGAACATCTATAGGCTTATTAAAAATTGTTTTTCCTACAAGCGAATCTGCCATGAAGTATTGGTTAGAAGCATTAGTTATATCTCCTACACTACACGCTACAAAATTAGGATGATGTATATAAAAACCGTCTATTGCATCCGGTGTATATGTTTCTAAATATGGTTCTAATCCATTTATTGAAGTATTGATATTATCTATTTTTGTTTTAATATCTGTTGAAAAATCATTATTTGTAAATAAATTTCCTTTCATACAAACAGCACCTTCGAAATATGATGTTCCGTGTGCTTGAGCAAAATTGTATGAAGTATGAACATTACCGTTAATCGTAATTCTTGAAGCATTATTAGGTCTCCCGATGATGACGTCGCCTGTGTTCCATCCTAACCATAATCTATAAGGAGTAGCACCTTCTAACCCTTGATAAGAGTCTAACTGACATCCTCGTTTAAACTCGAGTCTTTGGTTACTAACTGCGTCCTGGATTCTAAATATTGGATTAGTATTATCTGTTAAACTAAGTATTAATGGCGAATTCACTGTCTGTAATGATATATTAACTTTGTCTAATTTTTGTCCTAATGATGTATCCTGTGAATTATTACTAGTAATTATTGAATTAAGTATTTGTAGTTCCCGTTATTAATCCACTTTCCATCTGATTGTAAAACATATCTAGCGTCAGAACCTGCTACATCTAAAATACACGAACACGAAAATAAACCTGATACTTGTAAATTACTTAATATTGTAGTATTGAGATTTAATAATATTTTATCATTTTGAAAAGTTGAAGAATTATTAATTTCTACATCTCCAAAACCTCTTTGATTTAGAAACATAGTTGCTCCACTTAAATTTCCATAAACATAACTATCAAAATAATTATTATACATTTCATAAAAATTATTATAATTTCCAAAATTTGCTATTTTAAAAGTCGATGTTGTTGTTATATTATGTATTAATGTATTATTTAATATTGATGTATTTAATTTTTCTGATAATAAATTATTAGTTTTTATTTTATTATAATAATCTGATTCATTAAATGAACCTCCATTATTCTGTAAATCTGATATAGCTGAAATATGTGAATTTACTGTACTATTTAATCCTGTTATTAAATTTGTGTTGGAACTAATATTATTAAAATTACTTGTCGTAGTAGAATTTAAATTGCTTATTAAATGTGTATTGGAACTAATATTATTAAAATTACTTGTCATAGTAGAATTTAAATTGCTTATTAAATGTGTATTAGAACTGTTGCTATTAAAATTTGTATTTGAAGTTATTGCCAGATTACCTATTAAAAATGTATTTGAACTAATATTATTTGATAATACATTAACTTCTGTCTTATTGTATGATTGAGTTATATCATAAAAATTAGCATTTATCTGCTCCTTTGTGTAAGTATCTACTTGGTCTGCTTTGTTGTTGAGTAAATCAACTATATCTGATTGATTAGCGTATATGTTTCTAATGTTTGTCACCCCGCTTGTAGAATTGATTTCGCTAATTGTGTGAGCTACAACATTTTCAAAGTTTGTTAAATTTATTGAAGGCATTATATATTAATAGTAGAAAATGATAATATTTATTTTTAATATTATCATTTTTACTTATTTTTAATCTAAAATCTGCACTCCGGCGTCTCTAATGGATAATATTTGTTCTGATACTAATGTTATGTAAATCGTGTCAGGCATATTTGCTGTTGCCATATTTCCAATAGGTTTCACACGAATTAGAAGCTGTTGTCCGGCTTTAGTGTTAATTCCAGAATATGAAGAATCCGGCACCTTTTCGAAATTCATAGCAAAGATAAACTTATCAACACGATAAGCAGAATATTCAATTGATAAATGGTGTTGATGGAACAATGGTAAATTTAATGCTTTTCGTAAATAATAGAATGCTTGTGTTAATGAACGACAAGGATACTCAGGATATAGTTTTGAACCTAATTGAAGTTGAAATTCTAAATCAAGGTCGGGATTGTAGTATCCACTGTCTTGATAATTCAAATTATACATAGGATGATAGAAATTGTTGTATTCTTTCATAACGTGAGTATCGCCTACTCCGCTGTTGTTGACACTGATGAACGCGGCAACGAGTTTAGACACTGAACGAACAACAGTAGTGTTAATTGACGACGAACCAACGGGAACTTGATTAGATTGACAAGTATATGTATTATAAGTAATAGGTAAGTCTTTTGAATCGAGGAGGTGAGCAACATATTTATTATGGAGGTCGTTGTCCAAGCTGACCAAATCAGTTTGAAGGAATGCGTTACTAATTGAGAACTGCTCATTTGTATGAAGGCTTGAGTCTGCGTTGCCACTTGTTGGAAACCTCGTGCCACCAACTGTAACAACGCAATCGGTAAAATTTGAAACTAGTTCAAGTTCTAAAACAAGAGGACACGCTTTTAACGGGATATACTCAAATTGATTGAATAAACCAAGCATCGGTTTAAATCCTACAACCATTTTCCTCCTAAAACCGGGAATTGTGTAAGCGTCATATGCAGGACCAATATGACCCGATGTAGGAACTGCACGACGTGTGTTTAAATCATCATCATATCTACAACCAAAACTCTGGGCGTCTTCATTGTCCCTTGCTCCTTTTGACATCAAACAACTCATCATATGATGATTTCGGTTGTAGTAATCAATGTCTTCAACAAGTTGATTACCAGCAATTAGTCTTACTCTTCTAAAAAAGGAATAAGCAGGAGACAGAGGACTGTCGTGTCAGTGTTTTCAACAGTGAAATAAACCATTACACTCTGTGGGTCTAACCAACTATTATCTTCAGCATTTAACGCTATTTTCAACACACGCTGACCTGATGAAGGAGTGTAGATATTACTCCCAGAAGGGAAAAACGAGACAGAACGACGGTCGTTGATATAACTTGCACCTTTGTTTAATTTAAATGAGAGGTTGTCAATTAGAATATCTTCAGCACCAAAAGTTTCCATTACTATATATATATAATCTAATATAGAAATAATTTAAACTAAATTAAATAATTTAGTGTGATCCTTTTGATTAGAATTATTATTATTTTTAAATATTTGCATTTTATTTTTCTTAATCTTATCTTCAACTGGAGTATTGCCTTGTTCTTTCTCCAAGACTAATTCTCTAATTTCTTCATATGAACTTTTCTTATACTTTTTATTTTCATTCTTAATCATATCATCCGTTGTTTCATTGTCATATTTCTTATGATGTATCATTAATAATAATATGAAAATAGTTTTATGTTTTTTCTTTTTACTATTTCATCAAGGTCTGATTGACTATGATTACACTTGTTTCTGTTGTCATTGATGAGGAAATAACCATTTTGATATTTTGGTACAAACATATTATAAATTGAAATAATCCAGTTATAATCAATATAGTCAGGTCTAACTCTGACACTCCTAATAATGAAACACCCACACTGACATTTTACATGTGTTCGTTTATTATCTCTATTTAAATACTTTAATCTGTCTTCAATTGTTAATGGTTTATATGTTGTTTCACTTTCTGTCAAGTTTTCATTTAACTGATTATTCATATATAATTTATATATACATTTATATATTTAAGTACTTATTTAACTACATTATCGCACTTACAGGTTCAACACTTCTTGAAACATCACGCCCCATATCACCGTATCCAGTTATGTAATCGTGGTTAGTAAATGGATTTAATGAGCCAGTATAAACAGTTATAGCACCACGGTCAGCAATGCTAACAGGGTCTAAGATACTTCTAAAATTAATGTAATCATCGGTAATTTTAGACCTACGTGATATAAACGGCGCACCGTAAGTGGTTAAAGTTAATTCTCTTTCAGGATAATATTTTGTTATTTGTGCCCCTACACTTGAACCGAGACTATGTGTCATAAGGTGCTTAACTTCATTGTTTTCATCCATTGCTTTTGATGTGTCTTTATATCGTTGTGAATGTTTTGTCATGTTAAAAGGTAGTCCAACATCTG
This sequence comes from Effrenium voratum, assembly GCA_963377175.1. Lineage (NCBI taxonomy): Eukaryota > Dinophyceae > Suessiales > Symbiodiniaceae > Effrenium > Effrenium voratum. The sequence goes on along the minus strand of CAUJNA010000368.1, from coordinate 29,972 downwards.
CCAGAATGTCATTAACAGCTCCTCCAAACGTTCCTTTTCCAAATGTTCCTGCTACATACATTTTATCACCATCAATATAAAAACCTTTACCATTGCCATATGCTCTACTTAATCCTTGTGCATCAGTTAAATTTGAATTAGGATAATAACTATTTAATATTTTGTCAGTTTGTTTCATAATGTCAATTATTTTAATTGATTTCTTGTAAGGTTGATAATGTTTAATTTTACCATGCGTCATTTCATAAATTAACTTTTTATTATTAATCATATAGTTAAAGTTATAAATTAATTTCTCAATTAATTAATAATGCTGACATGCGACGTAGTCCTAAGCAACAGAATAATGTTTAATTAGAAAATTTATTTTCTAATTAAAAATATATTATGTTGACATACAAGAAGGTCTATATTGACAGCGCTCATAGAATTAGTGGTACATCATCAAATTTCAAAGTTGAATTGCCAGAAACATTACAAACAGACAACGGAGTTCATTGCTACATTCACGAAGTAACATTGCCTAACTCTTGGTATTCAATTCAGTCAGGATTAAATAATATATTATATTTTTATTCTTCTCCACTAGCTCCAGATGAAGATAACACAAATGTCCATTATTTAGCGTTACAATTGGACGAAGGAGTATATACTGGCACAGAACTAGCGACAGAATTAAAGGCAAAAATAAATGGTGTTGTAGATAATACTAATTTCTCAAATACTTATGAAATTTTTATAGTGTAAAAACTAATAAAATAACAATTTATTCAAACTATGCCGATAGAAAGTTCGCTGTATTAACTGATGAACAAATGAAACTAACATATGCAGATTATATATGGAATGGAAGTTTTGATGTTAATAATTTACATTCTGTTAATGAAGTTTTAGGAAATTATCAAGTTGTAGTTTATCAATATAATAATCCTTATGTTTCTGGGTTTATTAATCTTCAACCTATTAGAAATATTTATTTTCATTCTTCTCAATTGTCTAATTATAATCAAGTAAATTTAAGAACCGGCGATAGCACAGTTGTTAAGAAAGTACCAGTCACAGCACCACACGCGGGAATTGTCTTTGATAATGAGTTGAACCCTCTTGATTACTTGGATGTATCAAATAGAAGCTTTAAACAATTAGAATTTTGGATTAGTAATTCATTAGGAAATGAAATTAATTTAAATGGAGTGAATTGTTCATTTTCATTATTGTTTGTGAAAAGCGATATTATTTAAATATATTCTATATAAAGAAATAATATTATTTAACAGATATAAACAGAATGGAACATAATTATATAGAACAAATAACGTCTAAAAATAAGAAAGATTACAACAACAGTAAAATTTATTGCATTAGAAACAACATTAACGATATGATTTATATAGGAAGCACGACACAGCCTTTAAGTAAAAGAATGGGCGAGCATAGAAACAATATTAGCTGTGTAAAATGTAAGAACTACAAATTATATGAAACAATGAGAGAATTAGGGCGAGATAACTTTTTCATTGAATTGTTAGAAAAATATGAATGTAACAATTTAGAAGAATTACGAAAGCGAGAAGGGGAATTAATACGAGAATATAAGACAGAGTTAAATAACAGAATAGCAGGACGAACAGGGAATGAATGGTATGATGAAAACAAAGACAAGAAGAAAACATATTATGAGACTAACAAGGACAAAATCAAAGAGTATCAAAAGGAATGGTCAAGTAAAAACAAAGATAAAATTAAAACATATCGTGAAACAAACCGTGAAGAACTCAGTCAAAAAGCAAGGCAACGAAGTAAGGAATGGTATGAAAACAACCGAGATAGAAAAAAGGCATATCAAAAAATGTACCATAACACTTTAAAATGGAAATAATATATATAGATTTTCCATATGGAAAATCTATATATATTATATGTCAAGTATTGAGGTAGTAGATGTTAATAATGAAACTAAAACAGAAGAAGCACCTGTTAATAATGAAGTCGTTGAACAAAATGAAACAGTTAATGAACCAACGCCAGAAGAAGTTATTCCTGAACCAAAAGCGAAAGCAAAAGCATTACCAAGAACTAAAAAAGAAGTTGAATTAGTAGAATGTGAACAATGCTCTAAAAAGATGACATTGAAAAGTTTGAGACACTCACATCCTAAAAATTGTAAAGGGGCACCTACTGAATTATTACCAGTTAATCCACAAAAGAATATTAGAAAAATTCAACCAGAAGTAAAAGAAGAAATTAAGAATGAGATTAAACAAGAAGTTATTAAAGAAACCATTAAGAAACCCACAGCGACAGAACTATTAACCCAACATTATGAAGAACTGAAACAAAAGAAAAAACAAGATAAATCAGATAAAATAAGTAAATTAACTTTATCAATGTTTTAAATAATAATCTAATTATTATATATAACAATTATGCTTATGAGAAGTCATAGAAATGTCGAATTTAAAAGGGCTCCACAAGTAGAACGTTCCTACGACTCAAATGATTTGTGGGGTGCTGCTTCAAGAAAGAACTATTTTAAACAATTAAAAGAAACAATGGATGCGAAACAATCACAAGGAGCATTAATAAAGTATAGAAATGATTTAGCTGAAAGCAACAGAACCGAAAGTTATACAAAGGAGTTAGACAAGATAAGACGAGAGTTGGACAACACACGCTCACCAGATGGAATACAGACAACAGAACAACTCACAGCAAGAAAGAAACATTTAGAAGAAATGATTAAGAATATTTCGGATTAATTTATTTTCTAAATTAATTAATATAATATAATTAAATCAATAAATAGACTGAATACAACCAAACCACATGCCATAGGTTCATTAAAATCACAGCTACACTTAAGACCTTCTTATGATGAATTGTTAAAAGAAACATTAGTAGAAGATGAGAATAGACCATCGATTGAAGATGTAATAGATAGAAAGGCGACGAGATACAGATTAAACCAATATGGAAGTCAGTGGGACAACAAGGACAGCTTAGGATTGTTAAATCAGGAAACGATGAAAAGAAAGGAGGAATTAAGAAAAGCAGAGACAACAGCATCGTCGTCTAGAATAACCAGCCGGTCTTCTTCAAAGTCAGCTTTTTCCACACCAGACAGTCCACTGACAGAATATGAAGAGTATGAACATGATATACAAGCATCATTTGAAGAACAAGACAGACAAGTCAGAGAAAAAAGGGAAAAACTCAGTCCAAGCATACACGAAGATTTGAACAAAGCATCGTCAAGTTCAATACCTGAAGGGGTAGTAGTTCATTCAATGACATCAGATGACGAACTGCCACCTTTAGAACCCATAGAGGAAACAGCAACAGCGAAAAAGGGTAAAGACAATGATGATGATGATGATGATAAACAAACAACAATTTCTACCACCGAAATAATGGAAATGCACGAAAAAGCGAACGAGATGGAATTACAAAATGTAGAAAACGAAGAAGTGGATGATGAACAAATTTTCAAAAAATATTTAGAAACCATAAAGTGGATGTGGCCGGTGTATCTTTCGAAAAATCCAGGAACTATGATGGATAATATAATTTCAAAACTACATCAATTCAATGTAATAAATGCTGATAAATACGATGAGTTCAAAGAATTATTAGATGAATATAACAATGCAAGCACAACAGAAAGAAAAGGAATTTGTACTCGGTTAGAAACATATTACAAGGAAAACGTTTATAACAAGTACTTCAAACAGAAACCAAGTTCATCAACTCAACAATAAAAAAAAAGTCTATAATATTTAAATATGACTGATAAATATTATGGATTAAGAAGAAGGAAAACTTTTGATGAAATGCTGAAAGAAGCGATGACACACAGATTGAAAATTGAAATCATCCCCGAAAGGCGGGCATTTGACACATCAATTAACGATATAGACTTTGACGATTTTGACCTTTCAAAATACGACAAGAGACTACGGTTGAATGCTAGGGTTCAAACTGATAAACAAGTTTTATTACATGAATTGACGCCAGAAATGTTTGATGAAATACCGCCAACATCACAGATGTATGAAAACAATGAGGCAGATACACAAACAACGCGATATGTAGAAAAGGAGTTAGATGATGAAAAATTCAGTGATGTAATTACAGACAAGAGTGAGGAAAATAGAAAGTCAGAAGATGAACCAGAAGGTGTAAAAGATAATGATTTAAAACAGTCAGACGAAAAGCAGGAAGATTTACAAAGTCTTCATTTAACATCATCATCGTCAGCATCAACCGAGAAAGAGGAAGAGAAGAAAGAGGAAAGTCGAGAAATAAAGTCATTAAGAAACTTATTCTTAGGTGGAGAAGATAAGAGTGTGTTTGAATTATTCCAACGAGGTAAGAAGTCATCCACTCCATCAGAACAATCGCGAGAACAAGAAGAAGAACAACCGAGGGCATCTTTCTGGTCAAGACGACAGGTTGAAGCAAGAAGCAGAAGCCACTCACCAGAAGAAAGAGCAAGAGGTAATCAAATGAACAGAAGACAATTAGAAACAAGAAGCAGGAGCAACTCACCCCAAGAAATAGCACGAGGTAGTGAATGGACGAGGGAACAAATGGAAACAAGAAGTAGGAGCAGAAGCCCAGAAAGCACAAATACAAAAAGTAGCCGAGGCAAGAAGAAAAAAAAACTACTTAAAGAGAAAACGTGATAATATAGTAAAAATGACAGGAATTTTCATTAATGGCAATAGAAAACAGAGAATAACGAATGACGAATTTGATGTAATGGTTGAACTTATGAAAGCGGAAAACGACTTAGTCTTACAGAGAATGAGCGAGAAGGTTAGCGAGAGCGACGACCAACTACTGAGATGGAAGGACGACCAGAAGACCTACCACCAGAACTACTTCAACAAAAACCTAAAACAGCCTTACACCTGCGAGGACTGCGGAAGGACGATATCAAGCAAGTCCAACCTATCCAAACACAAGAAAAGCAATGTATGCAATAAAAACAAAAAACCTCCCTTTATGAAAGGATAAATCATTAATCTTATTAAAACTCATTAATAAGATTGATGCGTTGAGTTTTAACCCGGAGCCCAGTTTCTCCAACAGGCAACCCCTACCCAAAACTACTTAAAGAAATATTTACTATATATAATATAGAGTATAGATATATGGTGTCAGTGTCAGAAGAAAAAATCATAGATTTCATTATAAAAAGTCATCAAGGTGAACTAATACAAAAAGAAGGGAAACAAACACAAAAACTCAAAATAGGAGACAAGAGCTACAGATACAGTAAGAACAAACCCACTTCGAAGGTGTTGAATACCAGACTAAAGGAAGTGGCGAGAAGCGATGGTTACAGAAAACATAGTCTTCTAATGAAAGGGGCTAGCTTCATCAAACTCACACGAGGAAGGCCCTTACAGGATTATGTCAAGCGTTTCAAATCCAAAATCACAGATGAACAGCAAGCCTTCAAAGGCTACGCCAACACATATTCGGTCAGTGATATAAGATTGAAAGGAATGAAAGGCTTATCATACTTAAAATACCAGAAGCAACGAATGGTAGAATTCCTGAACAGAAACCCGAATATGAAAATCATTGTTGAAGTGGATTTGACGTTAAAGAACACTGACAACGAAGAGATACGACGAAGGCTGAGAAGCAGGAGATACAATGTCCATAACCCAGAAGAGATAAACAGTGTTTTAAACAACATAGCCCACGACATAGAGGTTCAAATTGAGATAGCCGAATTCATTCAATCAGGTCTTGTTCTTCTTAAAGTTGGAAAGCTGGTGATAAGTTATGACAGATACAATCCTACCCGTGGCTCTTCTTATATTCCATTACCTGACTGGGTAGCAAACAAAAAGGCTTGTATCAATATTAAAAACGATGATGAGTTGTGTTTCAAATATTCCGTTCAATGTGGTTTTTATGAGATATACAAAAAATACCATCCCTGTGATATGTATCATTATAAAAAGTATGTTAATGATAGTTTCATCAAGTGGGACAATATAAACTTTCCTGTAGGCAATGATGAGATTGAACAATTTGAAGAACAGAACAAACACATATCGGTCAATGTTTATTACATTAATCCTGATACCAATAGTAAAACAATTTTATTACACAAAAGAAGCAACAACCCCCAAGCACAGCAAAAGATTGATTTAATAAAGTGGACTGGAGAAAATGCCAACTCGCACTATGTTTACATCAAGAACTATAACAAGCTGATGGGAAGCCAAACCAACAAAACAAATAGGAAAAAACATCATTGTAGGACGTGCTCACACGGTTTCAAGTCAGAAGAGTTATTAAAACAACACGAAGAACAGGGTTGTCTAGCGGTTGAAGGACAACAAATAGAAATGCCAGAGATAGGAGCTACCATTGAATTTAAGAACCATTTTAAGAAACTGAAAGCACCTTATGTAGTATATGCCGACTTTGAATGTTTAACAGTGCCCATTGATGTTAAAAGCAAATCGACAAAAGCGACAACAACATCATATCAAAATCATCGTCCTTGTGGTTTTATGATTAATGTAGTCAATGCCATCACTGGAAGCAGTGAGCCCTATGTATACAGAGGCGAAGATTGTATGGATAAGTTCGTTGAGAAAATGAATGAAGTCAGAGATGATGTAATAAAGAAAATGAAGGAAGTGAAAGAGATAATCATGACTGAGGACGATAAAACAGATTTTGACACTGCTACTAAGTGTTTCGTTTGTGGAAAGGGCTTTCAAGAAGGAGATAAGAAGGTTCGTGACCATTGCCATTTTACTGGTAAATATAGAGGTTGTGCTCATGATGATTGCAATCTTGCTTTTAGTATGAGATATTATAAAATACCAGTCTTTCTTCACAACCTGAAAAACTATGACGCTCACTTAATCATCAATAAGGCACACGAACTGAGCAAGAATGCTAAAATCGATTGCATCGCACAGAACAGCGAGAAGTTCATAACCTTTGGTTTTAAAAACCTTTGTTTCAATCACAGTTTTAGCTTCTTATCGTCTTCGTTGGATAAGTTGGTAAAGTTGAGTAAGTATGAAGATGATAAAAGGCGTGAGAACTGGAAGAACAATTTTAGATACAGTGTTAGAAATCCATATGTTAAAACCGATGAAGATTTGGACTTGTTGACTGATAAGGGGATTTATCCTTATGACTATTTTGATAGTTTTGACAGATTTACTGAAAGAAACTTACCATCAAAAGAAGCGTTCTACAGTAAATTAAGTGAGGAACATGTCAACGACAAAGATTATGAAAGGGCACAAAGGTTTGGAAGCACTTCGGTATTAGAACATTAGGACAATATCACGATTTGTATTTGAGAACCGATGTTTTATTATTGACTGATGTTTTTGAAAATTTTAGAGACTTATGTATGGAATACTACGGTTTGGACCCCGCTCATTATTATACGCTTCCTAACTTCGCTTGGGAAGCTATGTTGTTGAAAACTGGTGTTGAAATTGAGCAGTTGCACGATAAAGAAATGTATGAGATGGTTGAACAGGGAATGAGAGGAGGTATGTGTCAGGTCAGTCATAAACTGGCTGAGGCAAACAATAAGTATATGGATGAAGCCTTTGATGAAAGTAAACCGTCAAGTTATATCAATTACTTAGATGCTAACAATCTGTATGGTCTGGCAATGTCTCAAAAATTGCCTTTAAAGAACATCAAATGGGCAAAGAAAACACCTAACATTGAAAAGTGGGATGAAAAAGATGAGTACGGTTTCATCCTTGAAGTGGATTTGGAATATCCAGAAACACTACACGACTACCATTCGGACTATCCACTAGCACCTGAAATCATGAATGTCAATGCTAACATGCTTTCAGACTATCAAAAGGAAATCTTCAAAATCTACTATGGAAACAAAGAACCGAAGGACGAGAAAACCAGCAAGTTAATATTAAATTTGAAAGATAAAGAAAAATATGTTGTTCATATCAAGACTTTACAGTATTATCTAAAAATGGGTATGAAACTCACCAAGGTTCATAGGATAATAAAATTTCAACAGAGGGCTTGGTTGAAACCGTGGATTGACTTCAACACTGGCAAAAGGAAAGAAGCGAAGAGCGACTTTGAGAAAGACCTGTTCAAATTAATGAATAACGCGGTGTATGGAAAAACTATGGAAGACAAAAGAAAACATATGGATTTTGAATTGGTAGATAATGATGTTAGGTATGAAAAATGTGTGAATAATCCAACATTCAAAAATAGATTTATCATTAATGAACATCTGGTAGGAGTGGAGAAAACTAAAGCTAAACTGAAATTGGATAAACCCATATTCTTAGGAATGACAATATTGGAATTGAGTAAATTACATATGTATGAGTTTTACTATGGTGTGTTGAAAAAGAAATCTAACGAAAATATCAAATTGATATATACAGATACTGACAGTTATGTAATTCAAACCTTCACGGATGATGTCTACAAGGATTTTCAAGGTATCAAGCAACATATGGATTTTAGTGATTATCCTGTTGAACATCCATGCCATGACACAACAAATAAGAAGGTCTTAGGAATGTACAAAGATGAATGCTCTTCAAAGATAATTACAAAGTTTATAGCACTCAAGCCAAAGTCATACGCTTTCACAATCCACGGTGAAGAAGAAGAACATAAGAAATCTAAAGGTGTTGTTAAACATAAGGTTAAAAAGGAATTAACATATCAAAACTATGAGGAATCACTGCATCACAACAAAAAGCATGAAATCTCCTACAACTTCATCAGGAGTCGCACTCATCAGATTTATTCGATGTCTCAGGTTAAACAATCTCTGAGTAATTATGAGAATAAAAGACATTACTTTGATGCTTTTAATTCTTTGCCCTATGGTCATTTCAGGATAAAATGAATTGAAGAAAAGATGATTAAAGATATTAACAGATATGGAAAGATATAAGAACGGTAAAATTTACAAAATAGTTGATGTTGGTTATGAAAAGTGTTATGTAGGAAGCACGTGTGAGGAACTAAGCCAAAGGATGGCAAGACATAGGCAGAAATATTATTTCAATGAAAGGCACGGGCGAAACAAACATTCAAATTCTAGAGTGTTGTTTGACGAATACGGGGTTGAGAATTGTAAGATAGAACTCATTGAACACTACCCGTGTGATAGTAAAGAGCAACTACTTAGACGAGAAGGTTATCATATCCAAAATACAGAATGTGTCAATCGTTGTGTGGCAGGTAGAACACCAAAAGAATACAAAGAAATGTACAACCCACTTAACCAAGAGAAAATCAAGAACGGGATGAAAGAATGGTATCAAAACAATGAAGAAGAACATAAACAACATAGAAAAGAGTATTACCAAATGAATAAAGAACAAATTCTTGAAGAAAACAAGCAGAATGTAGTGTGCGAAGTCTGTGGAGCAGTAGGTCGCAAAAGCAAATTAAGCAGACATCAAAAGACTAAGATGTGTCAATTATATAAATCAAATAACAATGAACATAATGAAGATAATTAAAATACATATCTAAATAATTCTAATAATATGAAATTATTAGAATTATTTAGTGGTACAGGTAGTGTTGGTATGGTCGCTCGTGATTTGGGTTATAATGTTTGTTTGTTAGTTTGTTTGATGGAAGGGGGGATGAAGCATTACAAGCAACCAGCATCATCAGCAATCAGCATCATCAAAAACCAGCATCATCAGCGAAAAGCATCACCAGCGATTGAACCATGTGCCCGAGCCATCCTGAAAAGCGCTTTTTGGTTTTCTGAAAAGTGGATTTTGGAAGTTCAAAAAGTGTCCCGAAACTGTCATTTTAGATGGTTTTTTGGAACTCCGAAAAGTGGATTTTGGATTTCCGAAAAGTGGATTTTGGATTTCCGAAAAGTGGGTTTTGGATTTCCGAAAAGTGGATTTTGGATTTCCGAAAAGTGGATTTGAGGAAATCTGTATCGCTCTGGTCTCACTTAGTCAGAAAGCAAAACACGAAAGAACAAATAAACACATCAACAATGTTAAGAATACAAAACCACCAAAGACTGAAGAAACAACAAAAGAATACAAACGGCAAACAATACAGGAAGAGATAAGAGAATACATTGAAACCTCATCAGATTTTGAATACGCGATGGATTAAGATTATTCATATTATTCTATAACTATAATATGATTACAACAACGTTTTATAATCTAACAAGGCATTTAAATGAAACCTGAAACCCCCAGCTAAAAACTACTTAAAGAAAAAATATATATAAAATATTAAGAGTAAAATGACACTATTTAATTATGATAATTGCCCATGCAAATATAAAAACTGTAAGTCTGTTGTAGCACTAGCAAATATTTTACCTGTTATTGTTTGTAATCTTATTAGTGATTATAGTAAAAACTTGTGTTTTAATTGTAGGTATTTGAGTGATGAAGAAGAGCATTTTATGCGTGATAAACACATTCCTGAAGAAGGGCTGGAAAAAGCAGAGCTTCAGTTAAGGATTATTAAACAAATGCTAAATAATGATATTACACATCTAACAGGAATCCCTTATGATAACAAACAATACAGAAAAAGCATTGACAGAATATTTGATAAACAAGAGGTTAAAGAAAGATTTAAGACTAGGAAAATGTATCTTCAAGCAATGAAATCATACTGCAAAAATAATAATGAGGAAGTTACTGTACTTTTAAAACATTGTCTTAAAATTGAAGAATTAAAGTTTATCATAAATAGTGATTTGTTCTTTCCTAACCTAAACAATTGGTGGTCATATAGAAATCATGATTTTTATATGAGAAACATATTAAGCGACTTAATTGAAATTTACACAGACCATTTAATAAAAGGATACAAGCATTATTGTTGTGAGTATGGTATGAGTTGTTATAGTGGTTGTATCTCTGATGAGATTAAATACGAGAGACACTAACTGTTGTTTATTCATATTGTGTAATTATGATATAATTATAACATTTATATTATTATATGTTATAATTATAGTGAACTTTTAACCTATAAACATTTCATTAAATGACAAACCAGAAGACCCGCCCAAAAGCCAACCCGTGAAACCACAGAAAGTCCTATCCTCTTTCAATCAATAAAACTAAAAGTTGAAATCTGGAACAAAACAGGGGACCAAATCATCAATTCGTTACCTCATTCATATCGTTATTTCATGCCCCCAAAATCAGCCTTTTAAAAACGAATAAGGTGGTACACGTGTTGAATTGTGAAATAAAAAAACAGAACAGGCAACCATCTACCCCCCACCCCCTAGGACAAGCCTTTTCTACATTTTTTTTTTGGGGGGGAAGTTAAAAAATGCGCGAATGCCCAAAGCACTTCAAACCGAATGGTCCAAAGGGCAATGGCAAAAACGTAGAGCAGGATCAACTGCAGGCACATGATGAAGAAGACCTGTCTTGAATTCAGCAACTTAGACGCTTCGGGACTCAGTTCTCCCGCCCTCGCCAGGAGGCATCAACTCAGTCACATGCAACTTGTTCAACAGATTGCAAATTGCCTGCCCACGGTGGAAACGTTCGAGACATGAAATTGAGCCAAGGATGGCTTTGACAATCGGAGCCAAGAAACATTAAATTGAACAGGTTGTTCTCACTGTAGCCACCCGCATCATAACTTATAACTAACAATGGCTGATTGTTTGCGCCACATGTGTCCTTGAAGAAACTTGCAACACCGTGCAAGTGTTGCCAGGTTGATGAGCACACTGCCACAAAAGTTGTCTTGCTTTGACTGCCAGGGCGCAGAAGTGGTCGCAGCAGCCATACCCTTGATTAGGATCATCAACCTCAGATCTCGCTGTGTCTGCATGTGGCTTCTGATCATGTCAAAGCACTTCTCTTCCCGGATGTCAGACTTTGGTTTGCAGGGGCAGCAAGAAAGTGCCTGGCAGTACATTGCATTGCGACCTCATGCTTTCAAGCATTGAGTGAGAGCAGCAGCTTCCTTGGTGTTTGCTTCTGTTTCGATCAATGCTGCACTTGCTGGCAATTCTGGCTTCAAGCTCCTTGCCCAAACCCAAATTCTGGCAGCAAGTTCAGCATCAGGAGCGCTTACGCTCCAAAACTGAAAATGCAAGATCCAACAAAATCAGAGATGGTCTGTGATAGGCGCTGGTTCAAGGTGCGCGATTTAGCTGAGCACCGTGACGGTTCATGCGAAGGAAAGAAGAAAGTGGGCCCGGGGTGGATGTCTCAGTATTCGCAAAATGTGCTTCAGAGTAAGACTACTGTTGCTGACTCATTCACCTCATTGATTCTTGCAAAGTCAGGAGCCAGCAAGTCGAGGCAGGCTGCCAATGGAAGCCAAAGATAAGAATGCCACAGGAAGCTCAACAAACTGCCAAAAGCTCATAGCAACAAGCAAACAAGGCTGTAAAGCTGTTGACGGATGATGTGGGGCCGACAACATGCTCCACCGCAGAGCACGGACGCTCTGCTGCCAAAGTCCATTCCCTTAACATGGCATTTAGGCCAACGACTTTTTGCACACAGCAAAACATATACGGTTTAAACCTAGCCGAGCATACTGCGCGCCGAGCCTGTTCTCTACCTCTGCTCTAAGCCATCGGCTCTGGCATGGACCGCAGCATCCGCGCCATGCGCGACAGGCGCAGCAGGCGGAAGAGCCGCAGAATCGACGCCTCGAGCAGCGGCTTTTCTCGTCACACGTGGACATAACCTTCCGCTTAGTCCGCGTTCAAGACTGCTGTTTGGATTCGAATCGACTTGCAATCTTGCCAACAGGCATCAAAGGGATGACACCATGTGTCCAGAAAGCTGATCATTTTGCATTGGCCTGCGTGACGTCTAGTGCTTCTTGTTGTAGGCAATGGCCAAACATCCTGGTTGTGTCTTTATTCAGCAATGTTGCTGAGGGAAAAGAAACCCAACGATTTCTGACGCGCGATGTTACAACCAAGCCTACCCAACGAAGCCCGGGAGTTCACCCGCACATGAGCTTGCCACGGAAAAAATCAGCGCTCCCAGCTTCGAGCTGGGCGGCGTTCCCCAGGTCCATGGAGATGGGACCGCCAGGGCCCATGATGAGCATCAGCAACGTCATGACAACAGTTTCCCCAACCATCAAGAAGACCAAAATGCCTCAGCTCGATCAGGATACTGAAAAATCATAACCTGGTCACCTCTGGGTCTCAAAGGAAGATGTTTGACACAAGCCTTGACATGCCACCGGCAGAAATCATATGGGACACACAGGCACCAAAGCAAGTGACGATGGGGAGTTGCAGGAATTCCTCCCAAAGCCAATGATGGGAGCGGACCCCATGGCCCCCTCCATGCCTGTCTGCGGAAGGCTTTTTCCACTTCAGCCGAGAGGCTGTCAAACACAAACCAGCCATCTCTCATCGTGTTGCACTTCCGCTCGAATGCCATAAAGCGGATGTACCACTCCATGGTGTAGTAGGTGCAAAAGAACTGGGCGAGCGCTTTAGACCAGTCCAACACTCATGGCCACAAAGAGGCTTCCTTTGCAAGCTGGCTACAAGCAGTCCAAGCGGCAATCTCTGCTATCTGGAACTCCAGGCGGGCAGTGAGCAGTGAGTCTGCGTTGTTGCTGTTGGTGTCATACGCCAGCCACAGCGCATTCAGACCTCGAAGCGAGGCAAGGAGCCACTGGAGCTGGAGCCACTGGAGCCTAGACCAGGCTTTCTACTGCTGCCTTTGGTGATGCATGGATTGTCTCTAATGCCTCAAACCTTGGGACAAATGTTCAATGATTCAAGCTTGACCAAGCCTCCCAGATCAACACAGCTCAGGTACGACCAAAACAAAGTGCAATACTGCCAAGGACCTTTCAGCATCACAGTCTCTTCTGGTTTTCCCTTTAATCAGGACGCACCCGGGTCAAGCACTCCTGACAGGGCAATGCATCGACGGCGGCTTGCCTGCCTATCACGCCGAGGGTAAGCGACTCAAAGATGGAGGACTTGGCTAACCACTGGAAGAATCCGGTCCTGAGAAGCAAGCCAACGGCTAGACTTCCCTCTGGTGGTTTCTGGTCGCATTGGGTATGATTGATAGAGAAGATATGCCAATGGACAATCTACATGTAGTGCAAAATGATTGTGGTCGGTAAATCCTGCGAAAGGGGGAGGAAAGATGAAGCCCAAACTGGCAGACGGAGAAGAGAGAGAGAGAGAGAGAGAGAGAGAGAAGGAGCGCAATGTATCGTCCAACACTCAAGCCAAGCATCCTGTGATAAAAGTCGAAGACCTCAGAGCTCCGAAAATGTAGCTTTAGAAATCGGTAAGCTTCCAACATGCTGGGGTTCAGCAAAACCAACACGTACATTTGAATACATGCTAACGAAGAGTTGAAAGACAGCATGGCCCAAGTTGGTCAAATGAGTCTCAAGCGTCTAAAATTCCCAAAAGCCAAGTTGCATTGTAGCTGGGCTTTGCCAACGCCTCCTTGACTTTCTGCTTCATCTCCTCCGCATCCAGAAAGACCCTGCTCCGGCCGTGGCTTCCTGGGGAAGACAGCTGTTGAGGAATGCCAAGCGGAGCCGGTCATTCCTGTGCATGGCCAACTAGAGTGATTCCGTCACCGTCAGATGGGTCTTGCGAATCAGTTGGGGTCAAGCAGCTGTGCTCACAAAGAGTTGACATATATAACCTGTCTATCCTCTTGAGCAACTCTGGAATCTCTTTTGCCGAGGAAACGACAAAGATTGCAACTCATGCTTGTGAACGTAACCAGTTGCTAGCCAATCAACTCACTGACATGTTGCCTTCCAGCATGCCTTAGCTACATCCTCACATGTCGCAAAGATGTCACAGCCAAACGCGCCTTGTCGTACCAACGGCTGCGCCCTCGGCAACTGGAGCGAGAATTTGAGTCCAAAATGAAATTTGGCTGAGTTGGGGCAAGTTAAAATAAGAGAACACGGACAAACAGGGCATTTCATGCGGTAAGGTGGGTGTGTGATGCTTTCAATAGCAATTCTTTCCAGGGTTTCCAATAACCCCCTGTTTCAGAAGGCTCATGAAGAGCTTCTTGTGGTGTGTGTGTGTGTGTGTCTATCCAAAGCAGCACATGGTCTTAGATCTCAAGAAGGTAACCCGTGCAGCCCTCGTATCAAAACGGATCAGGCGTCGCTTTCACGAACTGCAATTTAGGATGGCTGTCATGGCATGTTCAGCCCATTGCGCCCGATAAGTATGGCCTCTTCTGTCAAGTAGAATGAATGCTTGTTCTCCATCGCGCCCAGGCAGCCGCACTCTTCGGGCCTTTTCCTGTCTGGTCTGGGCGTTTTTCCCCATCTGGGCCTAACCTTGGCCGGGAAAGCCGTGCAAGGCAGCCTGAATTTCTGCAGTTGGTTAAAAGATGCCACTGCTCTTTGTACAGCGTTGTGCTGTACAGTTTCAAGCCTGTTGGCAAAGCAACGTCTTCTTTGCTGTGAATTGCCCAGTGTCATGGATGCATTGGGTGTAGCATCGCCGATTCACCAATCGAGGCTTCAGAGCACTGGCAGTGCAAGCCAAGACGCTAATTCGCGCACGTGCGACAAAATGCGTGCATGGCAGGCATGGATTTCCTGGAACGCAGTGCATGAACCTATACGTTGCATTGGTTCCGGCTCCCACACACGACAACACAAACAAAGCCCTGTCGTTGCCGTGGGTTGAAACAAAGTCATCCACCAGGAGCCGCTCTTTCATCCCTCTCGCCACGGGTTCGGTTGTTTTGCTGGTTGTCAAGGCTCGAGCAACTAGAGTGGAAGCTAGACCAAACAAAGAACGCAAGAAGTCCGAAAATGGATCAAACTCCAGTGGCGAAATGTTGTGAGGGGAACTGCGGCGGGTAGGAACAATCTTCAAAGAGTTGTTTGACGGCAAATTTGAAGCCTTGGAGCACCCTGAACTCACTAACGTGAGGGTTCTTCAAAATCATACTCTGCGGGAAATGTCAACCACCTCATGGCGAAGGTGTGTGTGTGTGTGGCTGCGTGTGGTTGCTGATGTCACTGCATTTCCCCGAGAGTATAGTATAGCGAAAGCAGGACATCTAGTGTGAGTTTGTGCCAGGTTTGGTTGCAGTTGCTAGAAGCTGATGAAACACTTCTGCACGTGACTAACTTCCTGGCAAAACTCAGCAATCAGTCCTGCAACTGCCACTCAGACTCATCTGGTGGGCACTTAAAGCTTAAAAGAAAATATTGCGACACAGCCCCAAAACATCCCGTGTAAGAGCATGGTGTGCACTTGGATTGGTCTTGGCAATGCTCCAACACGAGAGGTCTGCTACCACAAGCCACAAGTCCTGCTACCACCAGACCTTGCAGGCTTGGGAAATGCCAACGGGGGAGTCTGCGGCAGCGAGCGCGAAGCTCGTAACTGAGTCGCATGGGTCATTCTACCCCGCAAAACAATTCGGGTATTAAGCAATGTGCTGCAATCTGCTGTGCCTAAAGCTGCCGAAACTGAGTCCTGTGTGCTCGCTTTTAATGGTCTGCGGCCATGGCCTAGGCCCTAGGCCACTGATCGAGACCGGCGGTGTGGTGGCTGAGGGCGGGTGTCAAACCTCGAGCTTTCAGCAGGCATGAGTGACATGGGAATGTGTCAGAATGAGCAAGGAAACAAGAAACACACAACGAACAGTCTGACAGTGCCCCCGAATCTTGGGACATATCTGTATCATTTACCGTGCTGACAGATTCCAACTGAGATTCGGCTGCACTTCATCGCGTTTCTCCCCGTGCTTGGAGCATGTGCCCACAACATGTGTTTGCTCTTTACCATCCCCCAAACAGATAGAACAAATTGTCCTAATCGCCTATGGTGCAAACGATGGGTTTTTCATGGTTCCAATGGTCCAATCTGTCCTACAGGTTTTCTTCATAGCTCGAGCGCAGAGTGAGCATGCTTCTGTCAAGCAGCTGGATGAATGTCCTCGTCACCGGCAGCGATGGAGTAGCTGGCAGCGACGTCGCCCTTGCCCAATAGATGCTTTGATCACTAAGGCTGTCCAAGTCATTTTCCTCGGTTGCAAGGCCTGCGTTTTACAATGGTAAGCTGTGCACGAACACGCATTCTACTCAAACGCTGGTTTCGACATACCCACGGGGATCAATGTCTGATTGCAAGTCCAACCTGCATGAGCTGCCCATGCTTTGCCTCTGGCTTGAAATGGATACGAGCAAGCTTGAGCTGAGAGACCTCTGCAGTTGTGTGCGACTCATCTTCTGTGACACACTGCATCTCTTCCACCACCTCAGCTTCGATGCTTACCTTCCAGAAAAGTGCCAAGTGCCATCTCAATCACCATGCCCGAGCGGCCTGTGCAGTCAGCTTTGCAGTGGTTGTGGTTGCAAACTGTTGCGTCATGATCGCCGCTTGTGGCTCGGCTGGCACCGGTGAAAGTGCCATTGGTCGCATTGGCACCTGACATCGATAGCGGGTGCAAGCCCAGCTCCAAAGACTTTCGGGGGTACGGTCTGTTTCGGGAGCCATTTTCGGAAACGCCCAGGTCCAAGTTCGAAGATGGCAAGCGCTAAAATTCGGGAACACCTGGGCCGCTTCGGGAAACGTGAAAAGGGAATAGGTGCCAGCCATTTCCTACTGCTCCGCGCAGTTCCACACTCTCTCATCATCCCAACTGTTCTAAGGATCCCAACCGCCGACCACTCCAGCTGACCCGACCATCAATTATCACGACCACCCCAATTGTTTCATGCCCAGCCTACTTACACCTTCGACCACTGCAGCGGTTGACCATTTCTTCGTCCGGACCAGCCAAACCATTCCAACCGTCCTGACTATCCTGTCGCCACACTCGCGACTGAATCGACACCAAATCAACCTTGCACAAACCCTGAGCAAATCCTAAGCCCACCCCGAACCAACCCTAACCCCACCCTCAACCCACCCAAACCCAGCCCTACCATCCCGCCACCAATCCCTACAGCTGTTTCCTGCAAACGTTGTGTCCAGACACTACTCTGTCTGTTCCCTGAATCTTGCATCTCCCTTCCAGAGGTTTGCCTTTCCGTTTTCTCAATCCTTTCTGTTTCCAGAGTTTGTCTTTCTGTTTCCTGAATAACACATTTCTGTTTTCTGAATTGTGTTTTCCTGAACTGTGTCTTTGTATCCTGGATTATTCATTGCTTCCCAGATTTCTGGCTAACGAAGAAGTGTTCCATGCTGACGCTGGCTACGACAACCCATGCTACCACGCAGCTTGCCTGCAGACATCTTGCCAAGGCACAAATACCGGTACCGGTACCAAGAAAGCCCTCATCGGCGCGCATGCGGGCGCAAGTGCGGCGTGCTGCGGATCTTCCTCGGGCGCTTTAACTGCCGTCTCCTTGGATCACTGCTTGCATGCACTGAAGCTCAGACTGAAAGGGACTCTCTCAATTGGCTTCAACCCCGTGCGCCCAAGTTGCTTCCATGTCCTTGAAACGGTTCATGGCCTGCGACAGGGTAGGAGTGTCACTCATGAAAGTCAAGTTAGGATAGGAAGAGACAGCAGAAAAGAGAAGGAGAAACGGCTAAAGCCACTCGTTGCCACTGTTCACACCAGCAAAATAGTACAACTAGACTCCCGCACTCACAATCTCGAATCAAAGGTGCTAGGCCTGCTCAAAGTCGTCAGCCGGCAGCATGGCCCCCAGCTTCTTGTGAAGCCGCTGGCGCACCCGGCGCTTCAAAGCGCGGTTGGGCGCCTCTGCACTAGCTCTGGCCGCAGCTGCGAGAATCTCTTCCACCACAGACGCTGATAATGTCTTCCTGCAACGCTCGGAAACCTCTTTCTCTTCCTCTTCTTTCCTCTCTGTCTCTCCAAGTCGCGATTGCAAGATTGAGACAGCAATCAATGATTGTTGACTTGTGCATGTCAAAACGACTCTCGCTTTCACCTACGGCATGAGTGCTAAATTCAGAAGTCGAAGCGCAAGGTTGCTCAAGAGATTTCTTCGGGCTCAAACCTGACACATGGACCAACCTGCAAAAGCACAGCCATGCTGCTTTTGAATGGCTTTCTGTCTTCTCTAAAGTGGCCACGTTCACAAATAACAATTCAAGCGAACAACATGGTCAAGGCGTTCAGCTTTTGCAGGCTATTTTGTCGCCCAGCCTCCTGTTGCGGCGCATGTGTTCCGCAACGGGTGTGTTGCACATGACTATGCACCCTCGAGAGGGACTGTATGATGCACGTGCTTGAACCGCCAAAATGCTGCCGTTCATGCTGCGTGCAATGCAGCATTCCAAGACGTCCTCCCAGATTGCATGTCTCGGGGCTGCAGCACCGTATTACTCTTTGACACAAAAAACATACCGCTTCTTGGACTCGGGAAATGTGATATGAGGCCCCCTTCTGCAAAATGCTTGTGGAGTCTGGGTGCTGAGCAAACCTGTGATAGCTTGGCCGACCTGTGTTCACAACCTGTCCAGAACCTTCCAGAAACAGTGGAGTGTCAAGTATATATATATATATGTCGGGGGGCCTATGGGCGGGGGGCGCTATCGGGGGGGGGGGGGGGGTATCCCTGGATAAGCCCAGGATAACCCACGGATAAACCCTGGCTTGATAAGGGATAGCCCCCCCTCCCCATAGCCTTCTTTGCGGGTCCATGACAATAGGCTACGCATCTGAGGATCCGGGCATTCCCACAGGCTGCACATCACCGTCCACAACATGCTCTGCCATTGCCGGACGAGAGAGTAGCCGCTATACTGAAAACGTCTGTGGCTGTGCTGAACATCAAGTGGGCTGAAACGACAAAGCAAATTTGAAGCACTCTGGTTTGTCTCGAATGGCCGTTCACAGAACCGCTGTTATCATGAAGGAGAGTCTCCAGAATCCTGCAGGTATGCTGAATTTCTCCTCACCTTGTCCAACTTATTCATACAGCACATGTTGGACCTACACTGGCTGAAAGCCAGACTCCTGCGCAGCTGAGAGGCGCTGATTTGTGAGTGAAAGCATGCAGAAAAACTACAACAACAAGTAATGATTCCTCCAACAGAAATCATCGTCTCGAAAACGCTCATAAGCTCAGAAGTCAAATGAGATCATCAAAGCGCTCCATATGCTCCGGGCTCCAGACCCCCCAAGCCCAATGCCTCGGCGGTTCTCCCTCGGATACAATCCGAACTTGTGGAACGAGCGCGGGGCAATCAGAAAGAACGTCACGGGCAGGACAAGCCTAGGCCCGGCTTAGCATAGCATGCCTGGACATAAACCCGGGATGGGCGGCAACACACAGGATGAAGGAAATATGATTGAAACACTGCTCCAAGGACAACCCTACTTCGAGAGGAACAAACAATGAAGAAAAGGGCGGCAGCTGCGTGTGCGTTCAAAAGTGAGCATGCAGGACCTCAAAATGCTGCGCTTACAGCGAGGCTAGCCTTGAGCCATCGGCGCGCCTCACGCCCGTGAGTCTCACACTGCGGTGCTATATATATATATATATATATTTATTTACTTACTTCATTATTATTTTTATTTTTATTTGTGTTTATTAGTATTATTATCATGTTTATTTTTATCATTTTTATTATTATCATTATTATTATTGTTATTATTATTCCTATTATCATTATTATTATTACTATTAGTAATATTATTATTATTATCATTATTATCATTATCAATATTATTCTCATTATTGTCATTATCATTATTATCATTATTATTATTGTTATCAATATTATTATCACTATTGTCATTATCATTATTGTCATTATCATTATTATCATTATTATTATGTTCATCAGTATTATCATTATTATCATTATTATTATTAGTATTATCATTCTTATTATCATTATTACTATTGTTATTATCATCATTATTATTATCATTATAATTATCATTATTATCATTATTATTATTATCATTATTATTAGTAGCATTAATATTATCATGATTATTATCATTATTATTATCATTATTATTATTATCATTATTATCATTGTTATTATTATTCCTATTATCATTATTATTATTACTATTATTATTATTATCATTATTATTATTATTAGCATTATTATTATCATTACTATTATCATTATTATTGTTATTATCATCATTATTATTATTATCATTATTATTATTATCATTATTATCATTATTATTATTATCATTATTGTCATTATCATTAGTGTCATTATCATTATTATCATTATTATTATGGTCATCATTATTATCATCATTATTATCATTATTATTATTAGTATTATCATTCTCATTATCATTATTACTATTGTTATTATCATCATTATTTTTATTATCATTATTATTATCATTATTATCATTATTATTAGTAGCATTAATATTATCATTATTATTATCATTATTATTAGCATTATTATTAGCATTATTATTATTATCATTATTATTATTATCATTATTATTATTATCATTATTATCATTATTATTATTATCATTATTATTAGTAGCATTAATATTATCATTATTATTATCATTATTATTATCATTAGTATTATTATCATTATTATTATTATCATTATTATTATTATTATTGCTATCATTATTATCATCATTATTATTATTATCATTATTGTCATTATTTTTATTATTATCATTATTATTATTTTTAGCATTATTATTATCAATATTATTATCATTATTACTATTGCTATTATCATCATTATTATTATTATCATTATTATTATTATTATCATTATCATTAGTATTAGTATTATCATTTTTATTAGTATCATTGATATTATCATTATTATGAGTTGTTTTATCATTATTAACATTATCATTATTATTATTATCATCACTATTATTATCATCATTATTATTATCATTATTATCATTATCATTATTATCATTATTATTATTATCATTATTATTAGTATTTTTAATATTATCATTATTGTTATTAGTGTTTATCATTATTATTATTATCATTACTATTATTATCATCATTATTATTATCATTATTATCATTATTATTATCATTATAATTAATATCATCATATACTTATACATTATGCAACCCCCTTCCCCCAAAACAATAACAAACGCCGGCCGCTTATGGAAGGGGGTCAAGTCATTTTTGACAGATATATGCAAAAGTGAGCTCATTTCACTCACAATTTTGGCAGACTTAAATTGATTAAATCCGGTGTGGGGCCCCCTAATCGCTTTGAAGCGCTTTTATCATGGATTCAAGATTCAAGAACTAGAGTTCTGGGAATCTTGAATCTTGAATCTTAGATCCCAAAGTGCTTTAAAGCGCTTTAAAGAGTTTTAGGTGGATACAGTCACAGTCAATTCTCAACAGATGCGGGCATAGTCAAATGCTCAAAATTGGTGTGCCTGGGGAGGGGTTGGAAATCGCGCAAAGTACTGCAAATACCGTCAAATTCTCTCGGGGCGTGGTTGTTTGTCCCTTTTTTTTTGGGAGAGGGTACCATATATATATATATAGTCAGAGCGCAGCCAGCACGAACCCGGTCAGCCAACCCGCTCAGCTTCCAGACAGCCCCGAGGTGCATAGCAGCATCGCAGGCTCTGGCCCTGCGAAGTTCAATCCAAAGACTTGCTGCATGCACTTGGGACAGCATTCATAGAAATTCCGAATGTTCTCCTGCCTGTCATGCAGCGGCCTTTGAAGAAGAACCTGCGCGCAGCGCTTCGGTCTGCGGCTCTTGCCACGTTAACATGCACGCCTGTTGTTCCCCGGCCAGGCTTGCCATCCTGGGAGAGCTGAAGCCAATAGACATGTCATTCTGCGTATGTTGACTTCTTGCCCCACAACTAACACTCGTTGCTCCGAGCCACCTGGTACCATCTGTGTGCCCGTTCTCGCCTGATCTCAGCTTGGCATCTGAAGCATCTTGCCATCAAGTCTCGGTTCTCCCATTTCAAACGAAACAAAACATAAAAGCAAAAGGAACAAAATGTCAGATTCAGGAAGTGCAAAGACCTTATCGTCAATCACCTCGTGACACACTGCACTCTCTACCATAGCTGCCCTCGTCACCTGGTCTATTGCCAGTATGTCGCTGGGAGTGCCTCCAGATCTGGATCTGGCGAGTCCTGGCAGTTGCAGACTCGACCTTGCAACCCTTTCTCAAAACGGAATGACACGTGCAACATGAGGGATGGCAGCATTGGCCGCAGCTGCGCTGGTTTTGGGTTCAAAGCAGCATGTCTTGCTTGCAGTTGCAATCGGCCTGCTACTAGGAGCAAGATCGGAGAACATTGCAACTCCGATCCGAGGAGTGGCCCAAAAGGTCAGAAGGTGAGTCGCTTGGCCTCTGCCCCCCGCACGCGCCTGGTCATGGAAAACAGTCCTGCCACTGCACGGCAACATGCCACAGTAATTTGCCCAGCATGGCAGCCTAACAATGTACATGAATGACATTAACGTTTGGCTGGACATGACAGCTGAAAAAGCGCGAAGGCCCAACAGCTAGACCCCAGCAGCTATTGGAGTTCAAGCCTGCTTCCGGCAATTAAATTCCAGCAACGGGCCAGTCGAGCAACTGCACACCAGCAGTTATAATCCAAGATTCAAGGGTATTAGCTGAGCTCAATCATGAGCCCAAGATTGCAAACTCGGACCTAAGATGTCCACAAGTGAAAAAAGAACCACGCCCCTTTGCCCACAGCCCACCCGTCCCCGTTGGCAGCGCCACCACGGGGCTGTCCAGCTCCACCATGGACTCTCGCCTAGGCCACTTTCCATTTTGAGTTGCGGAGGTGACTGTTCAAAGGATGTGTAAGAAGCACCGAAGCCACGGGCACGTACTTGGAAGGTGGGCTTGTTTGTATTTGCGTGGGCACGAATTCTCACTGGCAGTTGCAAGTAGCCTGCTGCAAACAATAGGTTGCACCTTTTCTCACACGTTCCTTGCAGTCCGCACGCGGATCTAGCGCGCGCTGGTGGTGATTGCAGATAATGGTGGATGGAGGGTGGCCCGCCAATCGACGACCACCTCCGAACCCGTCAGCTCAGAACTGGTAACCTGAGACCGACGTTCTCGATAGGTTTCTCCAATTCCAACGAGAACATCCAACCTCAGAGCGGGCGGAAACATCCAGCAACCAGCCCCACCTCTCACAGCCCACAGTCACCCGGCTGAGCCTGGCATGAACGCTTGTAAGCCCAGCCGATCTGGCGGCATGGATGGCCAGGCCCGGTGTAGGTTGCTGGTCGGCCCTGCGGTGCGGGTGTCCGGTCGCCGCTCCTTTTCAAGGTGTAAGTTGCCGGTCTTGGGCGCCCCGCAACTGTGCGGGATTGGCTCCAATGGCGGCCCTGTGGCAGTAGCATGGGCTCCCGGTTGCCGAGGTTGGTTGTGTTGCGGATTTCCTCTGGGTATGGGTGTCGGAGGAGCGGGCTGTCGATTTGCGATATAGTTGCCCTTGCGCGGCTTTGATGCATTCACACACGTTCGTCTCTCCATCTACTGCGCGGAATTTCTGCGACGCCCACAGCTGTGGCGATTCCAATGAGAAGCGCGTCAATGCCATCGGGGGGGCTCACTGGACGGATGGGAGCAAATCTGTCTGATCCTGCCGAGGCCGTCCGCATGACTGTTTCACTTTCACTTTGACTTCGTCTAGCGAAATTCTTGGAGGAAGGTCCGGCCAATTTCTATGGCTGTAGTATTCACACTCCCTGGTTCAGAGCCAACGCAGTCCCCGCACAGACTGCGACACCCCGCTAGGTGTTCCGTGAAAGCTAGGCAGGCATCGTTAAGGCCAAAACTGACACAAGTTGTGCGTGCACATTGTATGCCAGAAAAAGCTTCAATCCGAAGTGGCCCACGTGATGCAGAAACATAGGTCCCTAGGCCGTGTCCCAGATTGCTCAGCGCAATGACACCGCACCGTTGCCTAAGCATGGCCTTGCAAGTTTTGCGGGTTTTGGAAACATTATCAAGCAGGCAAAGAACTGCAGAGCAAAATATTGAGACCTAAGTCACGCTACACCCTGGTGAAATACACAAAATAGCCGCATGACTATGTCGGCGAAGGTCGAAATCCCGCCTTTGCAGCCTGCGCGACCAGACTGTGCAATCGCGAGTGCAGCATCTCTGAGTGGACTTGCCGTCCTGTCCCATTTCCTTTGCTCTTTACCCTTCCCCTTGCTCTTGTTTTGCTTGCCCTCAGCCATGCAAATGTGAGGTTGTCGTGGTCATCCCTCTCTGCTCTGCGTCCTCGCTCTCACTGTGGGCCGTTCTAGACTGGTACTTACATCTCCCTGACCCACCTGGTTCGCGTTGGCCTACCCGATGACGTGGCCAATCTGTTTGTTCAGCTCCATCGCTGGCATAGACGGCGTTCGCTCTGCGGGGAGAAGCGTTGCTATTTGCCGAGATCTCCTCTGCAGCTTTCGCAACCCCTCTGAGCTGCCGGAGCACCCTGGCGCAACTGTGTGCTTCCGCCAGAGCTGCATCTCTCGCTCCCACACGTTCAAAGTTTAAAGCAACCTGGCGTGGCTCGGTCGAACCACTGCGGCATCCTTATCCTTATATCCCACAGGTGATCCGACCATGGCAAATGACCCCAGAAGCACTAAATGCCTTCTGCATTCATCAGCCCCTTGTGCGAGCGGCGTCGTGGAAAGGTAGCCAGGAAGGGTCAGACCAAACTCTGAAAAGAAGCTATGTGCTGGGCAATGGGCAATGTGCTCCCGGGACATGTGGTGTCATTTCGTGCGGCCTCTGGATGCAATGCAAATCACACGGTAGCAAAGGGGTGGTACTGCGCAAACATCAAATCAAGACTTGTGGGTGTTGGACAATTTGCAGCCAGAACTCGCATGATAATCCTGTGGTATGGTCCATTCAATCGCATGCAGATGTGCACGTCCCCAGGATAGTGGCGTTGAGATTAAGAGTGTTTGAGTCCGCTGAGAGACGTAGAGCGATGGCTGCCCGGTTCATACATTAAGGTATCCTGAGGCAATCAACACCCCACTTTGTGTCGTCAGACCTGAGCTGCGGGCGTTCGTAGAGGAAGCGGCAAGTCAGCATGGCCTTGGCCACAATTCAGCTCCGTTGTGCTACATTGACGATTCAACCAAATCGGCTTCACAAAAAGCAGTTGCCAGCCAGTAGAATGCGTGAGTAAGTTATGACCTGATGAAAACCAACAAGCAACGCGAAGCCAACTGTTTCACCCAGATCTCGCAAACTGAAACTTTGGCTTGCATCCGGGGTCTTTGCCCACTTGCATAGCAGGGGGAGACGCGCCAGGTGCAAAGCGCGAAAACACATTGTGTCTCAATGGAATGTTTTATCAAGCCAGCTCCAATCCAAGCTGCTTCCAGAGTGCCACAAACTTGCCTCGCTGGGATGGCAACTCGAAGATTTCAATTGGATCACGGGCCCATTGCCAGCCATGACGCACGCATGCGGTTGCGCTGCTCACTTCTGCTGCTGGACGGTTAGGTTGAGCACTGTGGTCACGATCAGACATACGATGGCACAGGTCAGGATTGACCAGGCCGCCTGAGTTTTTGGTGATGGGCAAGGAAATCCCAATCCGAGAGGGCTCTGACAGAAGTGTGACAGCCCGCTCACTCGCTAAATGAACATGGTGCTTGATCGCAATGCTTCCGCAAACTTGCCTTGGACTAAAGAATTCTGGATTCTAAGACAAGGCACGCTGCACTGCAAGAAACTGCCCCAGAAGAGCAAAGGCGCCGCCTGCAAAGGAATGGCGCAGCCGTGGAAGGTTGACAAAACTGTCCAGGCCCTCACAAGCTCGCTACTGCCGCTTCACTTTCTTGCCTACACAGGAGTATGGCATCTCTCTAGTGGCAACAACAAGTAGAATTGTCTTGACCTGAAACAGATCTCCAGGTTTCTCCAAGCTTCTCGCCTTCGGCGCAGTCGCAGTGGTGCTGATGAGGTGGGTGCCAAAAGCTAGCCATCCAAAGGAGGCGGCGCATGCGATGATTTCCGCGAACGCACCTGCAACAGGATCATTGCACTAACTTGGACAGAGTGGGGTTTGCCTGAGTTTAAAGATTGAGAGCATGAATGCAGACCTGCTTGGATGACTATCAGAGATAGGTGCCAGACCGTGTCTGAATGTCACAGCGAGCCTCCGTGGGTCGCTTGATTCTTATAGAGCTCGTTCCAGTAGCGTACAACACCTCGGCTGGCCACGGCTGAAGTGCCATGTTGAGCGTTGCGTTTCATTTGTTCCGGAAATCGACAGGCATCAGGTGTGAATGTACATTCCAACTGCCAAGTCCAAAAATATGATCGACAAAGGGCGGCAAAAGCAGGCAGCAGCATCACAAGGCATTTTCACATGAAATTCTTGCAAATGAGTCGAACAAACTGTCTTCAGCACCTCTGCCAACAATATCTGGGTGATGCACCTTAAGCCTTATCAATGTCCAACCTGTTGTTTCCCAATGCTGCTCCCAGGCGCTATCAGTGAACCAGGTGGTGGGGAAGGACAGCACCAAGGATCCCACTGCAAAGGTCCTCAATGGCACCTTGCGTGAGGAAAGCCGAATGCATTTGTACAGGCAGAGCCACCAAGCAACTAGTACAAAGCAAGTGACCATGATACTAAGTAAATTGCGAATAGCAAGGACATTCCGTGTACCATCTGGTCTTTCTGAGCAGGCTGTGTATGCTGCTTCTCGTCCAGACATTTGGAAATTGCACCCTCATTTTGCTTCGTCGTTGTCACAAATTTCCTTGTCACAATTCAATCAAGCTGCGCGTCTTTCACTTGAATGCCAGCGTGAATGGAGCTGATCACCAAAGCGCCAGCCAGTAACCATTACTCCATAATTATCTGCGGAAGCACGCCGCACTGTACAGGCAGGGCACCCAACTGGCGCAGGCCATGTTGACCCAAAATCCCAAACTTTGCTTGGCCTTTCGACACCCCTAACTTCCCAACCATGTCAAGTAAACAGAGTACACCTGTGGATAGCCAGCCCATTCTGGATCGGCTTGCAAGAATCGAATGACAGGTTCGTAGCACCTGCTCCTTCAAACACAGCTAGGCCATGCTTGGATGGGTGTTTGTAGATATATATATATATATATATATCATTGGAATCTGGTTGACATTTATCTCATCCAAGCGCTGCCTGCCAAAATCCTCACCATGTCATGTGGAGACATGCCGCGCTGTTGAAATTTTCAAAACTCTCCAGCCTTACAGATCTTGGACCTCATTGAGCTGAACCTCACATCGCAGCCACAACATATGTCCATTTCGCCAGTAAAGGGCGGAGACTGTACGGAATGTTCCCTTCGGCGCCAGTTCAGCGGTATCTGATGGCAGCCAAGAGCGGCATGAGGAGCGGAGAACGGAGTTGAGAAGCGGGTCACAGGCCACTTAGGGCCTGATTCCCCATGGTCATCCTGATAACCTGTAGAAAAATGTACTGAAATACTTGCATGAACCAGAAAAATCTCGACAGCCACCACAGCAATGCTAAATGATCTGCGAGCATTGGCTGACTTCACAACTCTCACTTTAACTCAAACGCATGTCATGCTGGTGGGTCACTTTGTGCGAAGCCCACACTGGGCTGCTGTCAGGCCTGGGTTCCGTGCATTTCTGGCAGACAGCATCGAATCAAAGACGCAACAAATCACAGTTGAATATAGTACTTGCAAGACTGTTATGTCGCGTCAAAAAGTCCGCTATGCCTGTGACAGCAGTCCACTCTTCAAAGTTTCGGGTTGTACCCGCACCCGACGAATCAAAGCTGACCCCGGGATCTTCACTGAGGATTTTCGCAGGTGACTGCACACGTGCGGTGGTTTGGAGCTCAGTGGTTCTTCAAGGTTTAACGTGGCTACCCGCCTAAGTGTGGAAAGCCTGCTAAACCACCGACGAGCAAGGACAAAAGATGCTCCGATGCCGAGGAAAGGCCTTGTTGACAAGGGAAAAAGCGCTGTCCATAGCAGTCACCGCCATCTTCAATAAGCGCTAGAAGCGCAATACTGGAGCACCTCTTGCCATGTCAACCTAGTACGGTTGACTCTTTCAAGGAAGTCGAATGTACGACAGGCCGCTTCTTGATAACCACAACAACCCAAACGAACCTTCTAGCAGAAAGGGGCAAAGGCGTTCAAATCAAAAGGCCTCCTCCTCCTCACATGAGTTCCCTTGGCTGCTAAACCATAAGTTGTTTGTTAAGTTCCGTCAATCATGGACCAGTGAGAATGAACAAGTTTACAATATGCTCTTCCAGGCCAAAGTTTACTCAGAAAAAGAGAACGAAATAGTTTGTATGTTACGCGCCAAAATTGAATGAATGTGCTTCGGGCACCCCATGGCCGCCCAATGAATGTCGGTCTGCCTACCAAGGCTCACAGCCCTCACGGCTCACACCGACTTGCTGCGCCTGCGCTGAACCTTGGGGAATGGAACCAGCCAAGCCACGAACGAGGCGAAGAAAATTTGTTTGACTTGCAGTCACAAGCCGAACAAACTAAATTCTAGAAGCCCATTCTCCGAAATTTGTTCTTTCTGCAAACGCCTGAAACCCCGTTGGCCCTGTTGGCACTGGGATCCTCCCAAAAGCCCCGTATACACTCGGCATGTCTGACTTCCATGGCCCCAGAGCCGACGCCTACAGCCAACGCTAAGCAATAGTTTAAAGTCTCCCCAGCCAACCCAAATCCCGAACCTGCGGAGCGGCTGGCTGCTCTTGGGGTTTTACCGAGCCCCAGCCCTTTGCCCTTCGACCACTGTCTTTCTGGCCCTCAGGACCACGCGCCGACAACAACGCCCTTCCCTGGACTAGGCTAGCCCGACACACACAACTACAGGAGGAGGAAGCATATCCACCCAAAAGAGCCGCGAGCGGACCGCTTCTCGGCGTGAATTGGCTCAGATATGGCCAGGCCTTGAAAGCCTCTCAAACACTGGGTATGGTGCTCCTGTTGCTTCTGCTGCTGTTGCTGCTGCTGCTGCTGTTGCTGCTGCTGT
>CAUJNA010000367.1:105957-253307 GCA_963377175.1 Effrenium voratum | reverse complement strand
CAATAACAACGCCTGGATCCTTGAAGGGATCAGCTACCGGTGGGGCCCCTGTGCGCCCCCAAGGTTTCATTGCGCAAAAAAGGGCTTGGCTGGTTGAAAGCTGGCGCGCGTGTGTGTGTGTGTGTGTGTCAAAGCTAGCTTGCAGGGAAGCACGCGCATAACGCATATTGTTCGACATGCTTGTCCATCTGCCCCGCAGACACGTTTAGAACAAACACCTGCTTGCGTGACGAGTGTGTGTACTTGCGTTTATGTCTCTCTGTGTGCGCGCGAGAGGCGCGCGGGTCTGTGTGTCCGTGTGATGTCTGGCTGCGCAACACGCTTGTGTGTTTGTGGACTCATTTCTTCGCTTGCTTGTTTGCTTGTTTCGTCGTTTTTTGTGTGTTTGTTTGTTTTTTTGTTTGTTTGTCGATTGGTTGGTTGGTTGGTTGGGTTGGGTTGGTTGGTTGGTGCAAAGGGTCCGGGCCCTCCTAGGGAGGGACCGGCCTGTTTGTTGGAAACGGGGCCCTCGTGGCTAGCCGTCGGATAAGCGTCGGACAACCGTCGGATATTTGGATAACCGTCGGATTTTTGGGCCGGGGCCCCCCAAAACGGATAACCGTCGGATAGCGAGGGCCCGCGAGGGCCCGCAAGGGCCGGCAAGGGCCCGAGGGCCCGAAACATAAGTTGGGAGCGTCTGGGTTGTTAAATTGTTTCTTTTGTTTGTTTGTCCTCTTGTTTGTTTGTTGTTTGTTTTCTTTGTGTTTGTGTTCTGGTGTGTGTTTGTTTGTTGTTTGTTTGTTTGTTTGTTGGTTTTGCTTGCTGTTTGCTTGCTGTTTGCTTGTGTGTTTGCTTGTGTGCTTCTTGCTTGCTTGTTTGTTTGTTTGTTTGTTTGTTTGTTTGCTTGTGCGGTTGCTTTTTGCTTGCTTGTTTGCTTTGCTATTTTGCTTGTTTGCTTGCTATTTTGCTTGTTTTTGTTTGTTTGTTTGTTTTGCGTGTACGCATGTATGTATGTTTGTTTGTTTGCAAATTTGTTTTTGTTTGTTTGTTGTTGTATCATGTGTTTGCGATTGTTTTTGTTTGTTTGTGTTTGCGTTTGTTTGTTTGTGTTGTGGGGGGCTTTGTTGCTTCTGTCTGTCTTTCTGTATTTCTTTCCCTATTGTTCTTTCTTTCTGTCTTTCTTTTTCTTTCTTTCTTTCTTTCTTTCTTTCTTTCTTTCTTTCTTTCCTTCTTTCATTTTTTCATTTTTCCATTTTTATTGTTTTTTTTTGTTTGTTTGTCTGTTTGCTTGTTTGTTTCTTTGTTCGTTTCTCTATTTGCTTGTTCTTGGTTTGATTAAGTCTTTGTGTGTTTCTGTATATTTGTTTGTTTGTTTGTTTGTTTCTTTGTTTTTGCTTTTCTTTTCTTGTTTCTTTGATTGTATGTTTGTCTCGGCTTGTGCGTCTGCGTGCCTGTGCGCGCGCGTGTCTATGCGGGTTTGCGTCCCGCGTTCGTGTCTGCGCGCGTGTGTTTGTGTGGTGTAATGATCGCTGTCCGTGAGCTTGCGTGTTGTTGCGTGTTTGTGCGCGCACTTGCGCGTGTGTGTGTGTGTGTGTGTGTGTGTGCGTGTGTGTGTGTGTGTGTATGTGTGTGCGTGTCTCTGTGTGTGTGTGTGTGCGTGCGCGCGTGTTGCGCGTGCGTCCGTGTATGTATACGCGCGTGTGTTTGCGCGCGCGTGTGCAGGTGTTTGTGTGTGTGTGTCTGTCTGTCGCGCGCAGGCGTGCTGCAGGTGCTTGTGTGCGAGCTGCGTATCAGCGCGCTGCGCTTGCAGTTTCTTTGGCGCGCAATCTGGCGCAAAGTTGAAGGCCGCGCGCGCAACACTTACACGCGCAAAGCCACGCAGACGATCAGTATCCAGCTTCCTAATTAGTCAGCCTGTTTTTGAAAGCATTGCTTATATATATAAATATATATATATATATACATATATATATACATATATATATATATATATATTTACATTTGGGGCTTTGGGGTGGCCGTTGCATGGGGTCGCTGACCTTCTTGGGGTTGCAAGGCAACCCTGTTTTGAGGGGCGGCTTTTTTTGTTGTCCCAAGCGGCGCGCGCAAGTGCATTTTGCACTTATGCCTTTCTTGCAATTGCTAGCTTGGGTCTACGCCTTGCAAGTTGGCAGGCGCTGGTTGGCTGCAAGCAGAGTTGCCCGCAACCTTTAATGGCCAAACGGCCCAGACTAAAACGTTGCTGGCCATGGTGTGGAAACAATGGCGAGCAAGCGGCCCTGTCCCTTGTAACCAATATATGTATATATATATATACATAAAGATGCGCAGAAGCGGCGACCGCGCAAAGAAGCGTCGGCGCATGCGGAAAACGATCGACCTTGCTTTTCAAGGGCGGCGGAGGGTCAGGGAAAGATATGCACAGAGAGGTAAAGGGCAAATGCTGAATTTAGACTGCCCTTTCTCGTCATATGACGACCCCATTGCGCCGCCTGTTGCGGGTGCTCGATCAAATATGCCAAGACAGACATATTGTCGGGAATCGAGACGCCAGTGTTGCTCTCCTCGATGAGCAGCTGTTTCGCTACCCACCGCTCGAGAGCCTCATCACTCGCCCGCACACAAGCGTGAGTGTCCTTTGAGGTTACCTTTGCAACCTCCTGAAACGCAACTTGCACAATGTCCGCATTGGGAATGTGCACAAGATGCGGCGCACAGCGCAAACCGGTGATCATACAGCTGACCACCTCGCGGATCGGGTTTACCGATGCCATGAGAGGGGCCCACGCGTCGGTCTCCCCCTCATGCCAGCTGCTGGGGCGAACTGCTTTGAGTTCGCTCAGCCAGATTGGCTGTCCATGCTTAACCAGAGCGCGGACGGTGCCTGGCACCCATTCACGATAGAAAATCGGCAGATGGCAACCATTGCATAGAATGGTGCCATACATGTTCAAATGCGCGCACCGAGGGCACCAGTAGTCATGCATGGGAGCATTGTCGCATGAAAATGACACCCCTCTTCGCGGTCCCTGAACATTCAACTCACGGACCGCCCAGGGGCGGATGTATATTACATCCCCTTCCTGATGCAGATAGCATGCGCGCCAGAATGGCGCATGTATCTCTTCCCGCACGGCGATCAAACCGCGTCGGGTTTTGTAGATGCCGGCGGCTTCCTCGATGGCCATCCACTTTAGGTCAACGGCCACAACGACATGGCGCTTGTCCATGTATTTGACGCGATCGTCAACATAAAATTCGCCCTCATTATTGGGGCTGGGCAACTTGAGGAAAGGCACCTTTGCGCCCTCCATTCCAATCATGATCTCCCCCCTGCAGACCTGTTCAGGTCGCATGGGGAAAACTGCGATGGCGAATTTGCCAGGCCTCCGGATGCACCTCGTTTTGAGGGCGGACCGATACTCGGCCATCGTCAGCAGCACGTATCCCGTATAAGGGACTTCTGCTGCTCCCATCGGCCTAAGCAAAGGCCCCATGGGCGTTCGGTCACGCAGTGCCCAACGCTTGAAAACTTTGAATGGCACGTCCCTCCCGATTAGGGTGGACCGCGCAAAAAGCACCTCATTCGGGCGCACACTCGTGCCATCTGTCCTCCAGACTTTCCGTATTAGGAGCTCGACTGGAGGGTACGATGGGCTTCGAGAGCACCCGCCCAGGTCGCTACCTCGACACTCGTGCACTTGTGGATCCCGTATAGGGCCTCAAGTAGCGTTGAGATCAGAGTCATTGACATCCAACCTCCCAGAATGTCTGGAACCGTCCCAAACAAGAAGGGAGGCTGCTCACCGGGCTTCACGTTCAACCGCGTAGGGTCAGTGTTGCCCGACAAAACTTCTAGCAGCATTTGCGATTCCCTGGAGCTTCGTCCAACAAACGCCGACACATCCCTAATTTCGGGGAAAAAATGGAAGATGTCATTCCCGGCAGGACAGGCGATTCTGCCTGCTATCCCGCCCTGTGCATCAATCACTACCTCTTCACCCTCGTATGTGAGGTTGTAGGTGCTCGTGATCGGGCACACACCGGGCTTAGCCATCAGTGCCTCTTCCAACGACGCACCTGTTGGGAGGACGCCCTGTACGTGCGACTTGGTACCTATGGGACCAGTACTCGCAGACATAAGCCGATAATTTTCGGCACGAAAGAATGGAAAAAGGTTCTTCATCCTTTCAAGTTCTTCTTCAGTGGTGCGCCACGCCTTTGCCTCATAGTAAGGCGGCTCCTGCTTTGAGGGCACTAGGTCGCGGTCACCCATTGATGAGAATTTGTCCACATATGGACCCATTCCATCATCGTCTACATAACTCTCGTGATCTTCATCCGAGACGTACTCCTTGGGCGGCTCGCCCAGAGCGTCCAGATCGACCTTACCAAGGTCGACCAACGCCGGAGAATCCAGGACTCTCTGGATCCTCATGAGCTCGTTCCTAAACTGCTCAAAGCCTCCGGCCTTGTCAATCACGGAGGTCGGCATTGCGCCCTCCCATGATTCTGGGAACATGCACACGTTCGTAGGGGAAAACTCATCATCGGAAATATCCCGATCACGCTCCCGTACGTCGCTGATTAGTGTCACGTCCAACGAGCCGCCTAGGGCCTCGGGACGCGACGCTTTCGCCGGATGCGGCTTTGCGCTCTTTGACGCTACAGCAGCCTCATTGGCCGCTTTGTCCTTCTTCTCGTCACCCTTATTCCCCTCCTTATCCACATCCATTGCGGATGGCTGCGCGCTCCCCCCTGCTCCGCCCATTGGCGGTTCAGAGGGTTGGACAGGGGATTCCTTTGTACGGGCTTTGCCGTAATAATGCCCTGGGATCTGCACGCTCCCAGTGGAGCCACCGCCAGCCTCTCTCGGACGCTTGGCGGTGTGAGCCGACCCAGTATGTACAGCAGGAGCCGATCGCCTAGGAAGGCCCTTACTGACCGACAGAGATGGAGGGGGTGGCTTCATCTTGGGAGCCGGCTCCGCCTTGGGCTCCGACTCCGGTTCGATTACGCAGGACTTGAGGTCGAAACTTTCAGACCTCAAAAGGCCCGCGCAATAGGAACGGAAAACGTCCTCAACTTCCCGAGCAAGGAACTCGGGATGATCATCCTCCCCCGGAGGTGTTCTCCAGCCGTCGTATCCATTGAGCAGATTCCTACCCACGATTTCATTGAATCGATACGTGCCCAAACCGGCATAGCGGTTGGCAGCCCGAAGAACATTACAAAATCTTTCGACCTTTTCGGTCGCCGCAATGGCCGCAGCCATCTGAGGGTCCAGTTTCAATCATGCATCCCGCGGCTTCGCGCAAGCATGATCTTGCACGCCACAGATTCGCGGCGGCCTTGTAGAAATCGCAGTACTCAACGTTCCACGTTGCGTCCTGCGCGCTGAGCTCATCATCTCCGCTTTGGGAGTCAGGCATAGTGAGCCCCAAACGGATCTCCCGACCGCGGGATACGTCGGCGGAGATCTGGTTCGAGTTCGGCTGATCCTCCACCGGAGGACGGGGAACATATTGTTTCCCTGGGCCGACACTTGACTCATTTGCCGATTCCCTGTTTGGATGCCCGCTTTCGGTCTGCATCTGGTTAAATCGCGCGACCAGATCCGACCGAGGGCCAATCGACAATGGTCCGAGGTTTTCCTCAGCCCAATCAGCAAGCGCTTTGGCTCCTGCGTGATGAATGTCATCAGCATTCATCGTGTCGGACAGAATGGCCTTTGACAGGAAATCCCAGTCGTATTCGCCGAACCGACGGTCAGTTGCTGAAGCAGTGTCCAGCATCTGGAAAACTGATCCTCCGACAGGCCTTGCCACAGAGGAAGAGCAAGGGCATCCTCAATAAGGTTAGCCTGATCGGGGTAAAGAAGGCGCCTTGGCCAGGCCCCGTTCCTCCACGCCGCCAACGCCGGCGGGTAACCTGCTCTCCGGAACAGGTAATGCACAACGATGCAAGCATCCGCACTTTCAGCGGGCGCATAATATTCCGAGTCCGGGCCAGATTCATGGTCCCCGGGTTCAGACGGATCATCGTCATCGTCAGGTGGATTGGGTCCACCACCCCCACCAGTCCCGCTCCCATCCGCTCATCGGTAGGGGATGTAGGGGAATCTCCCTCCGCCCCATTGCCGTCCCCATCATTGTCTCCACCCGCAGCGCCTTGGCTGGGTGAAGCCCTTTTAGCCCCGCCTGCATCCACAGGTTCGGGCAGTACGTCCTGACCAGCGGGTTTGGACGTTTCGGGATGGGAAGCCATCCCCATCGACGCATCGGTCGACAGGGACGGAGTGCTGTCCCCTGGTTGAGGATTATCCCCACCAGCGACATCTGGAACGCTGTCCCCACGCCTAGGTGGCGGCTCCGCCTGGCTAGGCTTCGCCGGCTCAGACAGACTAGCCGGGGGACTCTTAATCGCCCTCCGCGGCGGAACCTCGGGCCGAGGGCGCGTGATCTCACTATTCGCGGGAGCGCATCCCCCCGAACCCCCATCATTCGGTGCGTCAGCACCTGCCGCTTTAGGCACGGGTGCGCCCGTGACCACAGGTGCTTTGACCTCGGGTCCTTTGGCACAAGGAGCGGCACCCTTTGGCGGAGGGCCAGAGGCCGAAGTCAGGCATGGCATCGATCCTCCCACCTTAGGTGGTGCGCAGCTGGGACCCCTTGCGGCCCCACCTCTCCATCTGTTAGCGGCTTCGCGCTTGGACAGGGATGGAAAATCATCGGAGTACGCGTCCTAGGGAAGCTCGGGAGGATCAGGCTTAGCCTTCAACAACTGCTTCCCGGTAGCAGGCTTCAAATCTATTCTGTGGCCGCCTGTTTTAGACGGACCACCAGTCGTGGTCGGGCTATACCCGCACGCCTGCGCTGGCTTTGCAGGTATTGTTCCCCTCTGATTGCCGCAAACAGCCGGCGAGAGACCGCGACTTGCGGCCGACTGGCCGAAATCGGCCATTGCTTGGCCCAGCCTCTGCCTCCCCGTTGCGGGCGGCGTCGAGGACCGGACGCGCTGAGCCATTGTCTGTGGCCCATTTCCCGCGTTGGGGCGAGGAGCAGACTGCTGCTCAGACGCTCTTGCATCGGCCGCGGCAGGCGCTTTGGCCGACGACACACGGCTTGTGGCGCATGGGCCACTCGACATCGTTCTCGGAGCAGAGATTACCTCCGCCCATGGCGCATCCTCAGATGAGGACCACCGGTCGACCGGTGTGAGGCCTGCCCCGACTCCGCACTGCTTCGCAGCGCTCAGATATGACTCCGTTGGTTTCATCAGAAGCTCCTGTTCTACCAAGAAATCCAGAGCAAGGGCCAGGGCTTCCCGGACCTCGTCACTCATTGAGTACTCACGCCTCAGCAGACACACCAGGTCGGTGAACGCCGAGACAAGACCCATAAACTGGTGTCCGCCTCTTTCGAGACCGACAACGCCGCCGTTTAGGCTCTTCTTCGAGCAGCCGAACCACATCGCGTTGGATGGGTAGGCTGGGAAACCGGCGTCGCGGCACTTCATGAAAAACGTGGTTGCGACCTCCTGCATGGCTGTCCCATGCCAGACGATGCCCGGACCCGACAAGATTATCGTCGGTGCCTGGCTCCGGCCGCCCTTATTGGCGAACGCCTTCATGGCATCGATGTTTTCATCGATGATCCTACCCGCATCGGGGCTGGGACCATACGTGTTTTCGGACTTGCGCCATTCGGTCAGCCACAGGCATTTGGTAAAGATGATGAATATATCATCTTTAGCGCCCGCAGGAGCACCTGCATGTACCGGGTCAGCTAGTTTCTGGCTGACCACGGTACGGAGGAGCTCAGCTACTGAGGTCTCCTCCTCAATCTCCACGACCTCCAGCGCGTATTCGCCGGTTTTGGCCGGGAGCTTTGTCCGGATGGTCGTCCACTGCTCCTGAAGCTTTGCTTCAGTAATGGACTGACCCGCGCTGCCGGTAACCCAGTGTGAGGGTCCACCCAGCACCACAACACGAGATCCCTCTACACCTATGTAAGAGACCTTGTTTGGCTTGCATCCGCTTAGCAGCTCGGCGCATAGGCCAGCCGCAGCGGAGGGGTTGACGTATCCCAGCATTGTGAGAACGAACCCCAAATTGTCCGGCTCCTCGCAGCCGGCGTATTCCATCGCCGTCACGGGCCAAATCATGGAGATAATGTGAGCCCGGACATTGAACGCCCATGATTCCCACATCTCCCGCGCAAGCTCATACGGTTGGCGGTCCTGACGGTCAGGGTAGATGTTTCCGCTGATCGCGCTCATGAATTCACTGCATTGAGTGGCTGCGTTGGCAAGCAGCGCTACCACGTGCCCTGGCACGTGGTACATGAGCTTTGCAGCCCCTGAAAAGGGGAGGCCGCCAGCCAATGGAAAGAATTTTCCTTCCGATGCGGGAACATAGTGCTCCCAGGTTTCGAACAGCGGGCAGCATCGTACCTCGCCGACATCGCGGATCTCCTGAGGAAAGAACTTAAAATCCACCTCGCCGCCGGGCTTGGCCAGGGGAACCGACGCCTCACGTGCCACCGACCCGGCGGGAATTTCCGCCCCAATGGTCAGCGCTACGCGGTTGGCGCCGTGACGTATCCATCCGACCTCTGCCGTATGAGGGTTTACCTCAAGCACAGGGTTCCAGAGGTGCGTGGCAGGGTTATGCGACAGCAAATTCCCCGCCACAGCAGATGTCCCTTCACCAATCGTCTCTTCTTTGAGAGCGATTGCCTCGACACGAACGCGGAATTGCCTTATCACGCGTTGGTGTGCAGGCCCCTTCTCAGTATGCATGTACGCCTCGTGGGCGTTCTTACCGAGAGGGCGTAGCAAAAGTGTCAGACGAGCGGTTACGCCCAGGCCAATATGGCTAAGACAAGAGTAATAACTCTCAAGACAAACAGGCTTCGTCGATGTCCACACGCCTGTTAGCGTGTCGGCATCTCCGAGCGATGCAACGGCATTCCCATGGCCCAATATGTTCCATAGGGACGAGAATTGAGTTCCATGAGCCCATCTTTCATGCATGCTGGCTGCATTGAGCTCTGCACAGTGCCGCATCGGGAACACTAGATATCCGTCGCGCTCAAGCACAGGATCGCCGGCATGCCAATCCCCAATTTCCTTGCTCGGCATGGTAAGCGGCTTCGCGCGTTTCCAGTCGATCAGGTGAAATATGGTAGGGGCAATCCCTATCTCTTCCGTGAAGAAATCCACAAAATCGTCATAGGAGGACCACACGGCCTCAATCTCCTTGCACATGGATCCTACTTCAAACGCATGTGCATTGACCGTTTGCATCTTAGTCAGCGCATCGGCTGAGATGCAGTAAATTTCCTTCATATACCCGACCACCGCCTTGGGTGGGGTACAGAGGGCAGTTGGGCGCTGGTATGCCCAGGCCTTGAACGCCTCCTCGGCTCCTGCCGGCTGTACATTCGAGGGCAAATCTCTCCTACCCTTTACAACGGCCGACTGCATGGCGCGAATAACATTTTTATTCGCCGCTTGGAAAAAGGTCTGCCAGCGTGAGTCGACCTTCGCCATCTCGTACAGCCAGTTCCCGCCTCGGGGAACCAGTGAAGGGGAAACGGCGGTAGACAATGTCATGTCAATCAGCGCGTTCCGAGTCGGCTCGCAGTGGAGCTCCGGCTCTCGCGGCATCGCCTCACAGATGATTATGGCAGCCGTGTAGACGCTTTGGTCACTCAGCTCCACTTCACCCAGACGCATGGCTTGCAGAATACCAGCCACGCGTAGGCGGCGGTATTTCTTGAGAGCCGGGACGAAGGACTTGTCTTCAATCATGCTCGTGTCAAACCCTTCCAGAAGGTTGAAAATGCCGGAAAAAGCACCGATGACTTGAGGGTCTTTGACGCCTTCCTTGACCTGCACCAACTGCGACTCAGCAGTGGTGCGACTACCGTACTGATCGGACATTGCCGTCAAGTGCGGGTAACAAATCCTAAGGTTTTCCGATAGCCGAGTAGGCCTTTCATCGGACAGCGCATTGGCTGCGTTCTTCGCTCCGGCTGGGAGCGGACCCAAGTTGCAGGCGCTGTTCGGGTTCATGTAGACCGCCTGCTGCCGCGCCGCCAAAGAGGAACCTCTCGAGCGCGGGGCAGCGCCCGCCGCTCCGCTGGCCGCGGATGCAGCCGCTGCCATGGCGCAAGTCTGCGCCCGGGAAGCAGTAGGGTAACACCAACACAGAAATGAATAATCACTCAAAGGTGTGTAAACCTCGAGTGTCAACTGTATCAGTATGGAGGGGCAATTCCCCAGGTCTAGGACCGAATATGGTCATGCCTAACAATAAACGGTCGTGCATTGACAACGATCCCACTACACAACTGCATAGGAAACTGCAAAGCTATCCTATGAACATGCCCACCCGGGCGGAAACTAACACAAACACAAACCAGCTACTTGAGGCGAATGTGCCTGAACTAATGTCGCGAATTTGCGGTTGTTAGTGCAGCATGACTAATGCTGTAGTGAATAATGTCCATCAAGTCTATTCAACTCGAGACTGTTTGAAGAGCAGCGCGGGACACATATTTTAAAATTAAATCATGCACAAGAGGATCAACACGTGTAGTGCGATACATCCTGTTGCATTTGAAAACTGGGAAAGAGTTCACATGTCGTGAAATACAAATTAATGTCAACGCATGCACATGGTCCTTATTTACAAGTCATGAGCAATAGTGTACAACACGGCTATAGCGGTTTACGCCAAGCTTGACAAGAATATCGCGATTAGCAATCCAGGTATTCGGCTGTATAAAAATGCCTACGGAAAACTTCGTGTTCAGCGCGTGCTCAATTCAGTCGTTCAGACATGATTGGCACTGCTCTACCTGGTCACGTGCGCGCCTGATCTTGCTCCAATTCCCTCGCGTGGATGCATC
The DNA here is from genome assembly GCA_963377175.1 of Effrenium voratum. Classification (NCBI taxonomy): domain Eukaryota; class Dinophyceae; order Suessiales; family Symbiodiniaceae; genus Effrenium; species Effrenium voratum. The sequence continues at coordinate 242,409 of CAUJNA010000367.1, read as the reverse complement.
GATCAAACTGCTATACCTGCACAACAAAATGTTAGGTCTGGAGCCTTCAATTGTACCCCGTCTAGGGATAACAGGGCAAAGATTGGCCGGTCTAACAAAGTAGGTAAGCCATCTACCAAACTGAGGTTCAGGCGTTATGCCAAGCTCAGAATCGACGAAAACGTTTCGCGCATCGCAAACATTTGATCGATCCTCAACTATGTCAAAAACCATGTAGCTGGATTCAGCTAACTGGATGAATTTGTTGAAAAATGAATTTTGATCGGTTTCCATGCGTACCCCCCTAATTGGGGGGAGAACAGGTGCAGCAGGCTTTACGACAGGGAGGGTGGGATGGCTAATGAATTTCTCCAGGAATCCCGGATTAAACATTCCTAAAGTCTGCAAATTCCTACCCCATGTCACCTTATCTACGCACGCTTTGGTGAGAATGTCCGCGCCTTGGTAATGCGATGGACATGCTACGAAACGAAATATCTGTTCATTGTAGACTTCATTGAGCCAACTAATGTCGATTCGCTGAGTACGCGACATATATCGCATGTTTGGGTTGTTCCCAGTGATAATGATGCTGCATGCGGCCTCATTATCTTCCATACAATTCACCGTGACAGGCTTACCGGTGCCTTGACCGATAGCAAACTGCCAAAGCTGTGCAAGTGGCATGCCTTCCTTGGCCACGCCATGGTCTAGTGCAACGATCTCCGCTTCGGGAGTCGATTTGGATACCGAAGTTTGCTTCTTGCTAACTGCGGTAATGGGAACATATGTCCTTGGGCCGACTAGGCAAATAAGGACACCAGATGTACTCTTGGAATCGGTACGATCTCCAGCGAGATCGGCATCGCAGTAAGCGACGATTTCGATGTCACTAGGCTTATCGCAGACCCACCCGTATAGGTGTAGGTCTAGCGTCGAGTTGATATAGGAAACAATCCTATGAAGCTTCTTGTCACACAGTCGATTCCACTTAGTGATCCGACTGGCCAAGGCCTGTACAGGTCTAATTAGGTCGTATCGACCCATTCTAGCTCCATACAAAATTTTCATTGGAACTGCAGCCGCGGCGTCGCCTAGTACACCGGGCTGTTCGGCAATCACGTCTGTCGGGCAAGGAGATGGCTGCCCAAACAGCTGATCTACCTCCGGGTTGATAGGATTCTCATCGAACTCCGGTTTACTTTCATCCAGAAAAGGCGTCTCAGCCTTCACCAGGGGTCTAGGGTACTTGGGGAGGCATAGCTCCTTGTACCTGTCAACGCATGCTTCCATGAAGCACGCTTCGTTATATTTGATGATCTTCACCCGAGCCGGGTCGAATTTGACCTCGTCAGCTCGAAGTCGTTTCTCTCCGAAACGAATGTCAGGCATCTCTTTGGATGGTGGATGATCCACAGTCCAGGCAGTGCGAGGGTCGAAGAAACCCTGTACATCTGCTGCAGCAAACTCATGCTCGCAGCCCAGATACCGCTTGAGGGTACCCGGCGGTTCCATTGTAATTACCCGACCAATGAGGTCCCATCCGATCGATAGGCTAGCGGATGGGCCACTCATCTTGAAGTCATCAACATACACCACAAGAAAAAGCTTATACTTAGGGTGATAAAACACACTCGGCCATTCCGGGACACGGATAAATCCGACCTCAATAAGCCTTGCTTCGCAATGCTTTTCCCAGAACGTGCCGGCATCAGGATGCCCGGATAGGGCAAGGATCAATGGACAGACCGGATCGTCATAGCCAGCATCAACCCAGGCTTGCGGCCATTGATCCTTAGGAATACGCACCCATGTCGTGGGACCCAGCAGCTTAGCTTGGGTATAGGCGGATTCGCCATCGCTGACCTGTAGTGCGTGACCAGGCAACATACCATATGCATCACACATCTTGCCTGCGGCCATTGTTGCCGGGCATGAGGTAGCTTCGGAAAACATGGCCCAGTGATTTGACTGGTCCCTCACAAAGCATCCCTCAAACACTACTCTCCCTTTGTACTTCCTATTAGGATCATCCTCAGGGAGTTCATGATTCTTTTCCACACATATGTCAAAAATTCTTCCTACATGGACAGTCTTGCCGTTTGCTCGCGCTTCGGCAGCAACTTTCTTCCACTCTCTAACCTTCGACTCATCCCAACATCCCAGCTTTCGGAGCTTTGTCCACTCCTTGAGGAGAGCTGCACGCGCTTTGTCGTTACCAGCTTGCTCCTTCTTCGTCACAGGCCTTGCTACACAGGCGTAAAAAGTTGGTATGCCCTGTAGGTTGGGTTGATGCCCCGAAGCCTTGTTCGATCTGGGCATTGGCGGAACAGGATCTCCATTTAACCCTATGGCGGGACCAGCAGGGTACCCGCCGGTACTGCCGAAGCCATTAACCCCCCTGACGGTCACGTCGGGTTGTTTGACAGTGATCTTGGCATCAACAATCATGACTTTCTCGAGTATGAGTTGAGCGATCCTGTCTCCAGGTCGAACTCGAAACTCATAGTCAGAGTGATTAAAAAGCATCACTCTCACTTCTCCTGAGAAATCAGGGTCAATTACTCCTGCACCTACGTCTAGCATGTGCGTGACTGCCAGACCTGATCTCGGTGCGATACGGCCGTAAACTCCGCTTGGGAAAGTAAAGGCGCATCCAGTTTGCACAAGAGCACTTCCCTTAGCGGGAACGATCATTTCATCGCACGAGCTTAAATCTAAGCCCGCAGAGCCAGGCGTTTGCCGAGTAGGGAGAGTTGCATAACTGTTCAACATGTGGACGAGCAAGGCATCCTTGTCTCGCCTCCATGCACAAGGATCGGCCTCCGTTACCTCAACAGGCGCAGCAGGAGCGTCGTCCTCCTCGCTCAAGGTAGCAGGGGCAGCCGCATAGGGCTTATGCCCGTAAAGACCTTTAATTACGGCTTTACACATCCCAATAGGATATCGCGCAGTCAAGGGCGTAAGGCTTCCCTCGATCCTGGCGTGGGGGTAGCCTATTTCGTGGCTACACGTGCGCCCTCGTAGCTCGTTGGCTAGTTCAGGGCAAGAAGTGGCGATCCGCCACTGCTTCCTGATGGGAGCACCATCGGACGTTTGCATTCCAAAGTCGCAACCGTCAACATCGACAAACCTGACGTCGGGATCGTCGATTAGACGCCTCATAAATGGCTGTTTCCAACCAAGGCAATGCCTCGGCCACTCGAATGCAATTCTACCTCCCTTAAAACGCACGCGTTTGGCGACACGAAGGAAAGCAGCAAACATGACCATCGACGTTCGTCTAGCTTCGTTGAGCTCTACAGCGAACTCGGGACCGTACTGGGACAAATTAACATACTGCCAAGTACTCCACGGTCCGCACGGGATCGAGCCCCATAAGTCACAACCAGGATTCTGATCGACTACCTCAATCAATCTGGTCATATCCGTATTCTTTAAAATGTCGAACGACTCTTTGTGTACGCGAATCGCGTCACCCCCCTGTTCCAGCATTGTGGCGGAGAGCTTAGAGTCAGGTTCGCATGCAAATTCTATCAACAATCTCCGCTTTATCAAAGCGGGTCCAGCTGGTTTGGAGGGTGCGGCTTCGCCAGCACGCGCTCGTTTCAGAGCTTCCTCCCTTTCAGCCTCGATGTATATCTTTCGCATACCGACGGACATACCTTTCCAGTCAGTAGAAGAAATGGAGTTGGGTTTACCAGATCCAGAATAGGACCTCTCCTTTCTTTCCTCCTTCTGCTCGTAATCAAGCTCATCACCGTGTAAGGTGTGGGCTTTAGGCTCACCTGCATCGAGGTCTTTGACTTTGTCTAGCCTATCTTTAAACTTGGCGAGAGTGACCCTCGGAGCCCTAGAAGGAGCATGCCCTTTATCATACAGAATGGTCACGCCAGTCCAGAACTTTTGAGTTCTGACTCGATGTCCAGGGTTCAGGATTCTCCTGTCATCACGGATACACTGCTGCGTAGAGTCAATGTACTTCAGATGAGTCACACGATAATCATCCACATCCGCTTGAGACGGGCCTCCAGGAGGCAGTGGAGATCTATCATCCCCGAAAAAGGCTTGCCTAGCATCGACATGGTGTCTGTGCCAGGATTTGGACTCTTCGTCACGCACCCAGTGGTCCCTTTCAGGAGCATCAGCAGGTGCTTCAGAGTCAACAACAGGATCATTACTGTCATCGTTAGGATGATCGGAACCCGGACCAACGGCATTGAGCTGGTTGTCCGGTTCGGTAGGAACATCCGCTTTGGGAAGACCCTTTCCTTCTCCAGTATCTAGGAGCTGGACCTCCCTAGTCAAACGCTCATAGGCGGCCAACATGGGAAAAACGTATCCCTCTTCGGGGTTCCGCCAAATCCTTTTGACTTGATGAACACTGGGTCGGGAAAATCCGTTCCTAAAGTGTTCAAGATCGGCAACGTAGTAGTCGCCCTTCCACTGGCCACCGGGCTCTAATCTATAACCCAGGAAAATTCCAGGCTTTGACACTGGCCCGAATTTGGGCGCTTTAGATGCAGGGTCAATTTTCTGTGCCGGCATAGCGGGCACGTTGCTGTACTCGTCCTCTCCGTGATCGGACGGCCCTGAATCATCAGCTAGTTCATCATCTCCTTCGGGCTCGTAATCAGAGTCCTCAAGAGGGTCAATCTCTTTTGGTTTTACAGTGAAATATGTCTCGCCAGTCCACGGAGCTTTTAGCTCCTTGGTGGAATCCGGACCGTATCTCCAGTCAACGGAGTGAATCATTTCTCCGTTTTCCCCATCGTACTGAACCCATGTGTCACGGTCAGCGGTGAGACGAATATGCTCGATTGGAGCGTCAACGCTGTCAGCTTTGAACAGCTTGGTCCTTGGTTCAATGTGCACTCTGACGAGTTTGCCAGATTCTTCATCGAAGATCCAGTGGTCGTTTGTAGGAACTTCATCAGCTTTGTGATGTTCGTCCCGTTCGGAGGCGTTTTTGAGCCCCCCCTTTTCGAGCCTACGCGGTTTTGGCGCGATGGGCTTGAAATCAACAAGACATCCGAATGGGATGAGTTGACCGGGAAAATCCCTGTCATCGTTTCTCTTCCCCCATGCGGTTCCTTCACCTCGATTTTCGAGATTTCTGGCCGCGCAAAATGCGCGAACGGCAAATGGCCACCATTTGGGCGATAAGCCGGCTTGTCTGAGGAGTACTCTTGCTCCATGCAGAACTAACTTCACTTTGTTTTCAATGATGCCATTCGTCTTTGGCATTCCGGGTGTGGACATGTGATGCACCCAAGCCATTCGGCGAGTAGCCGCAAGAAACTCTCTGGCTTGGTCCGAGTATAACAGACCAATCTTGGGTTCGGGACCCATAAACTTGTGAAAGGCTTCTACCGTATTAGGTACAGAGCGACTAAAAACAGGGAGTACATCTATGTACTTGGTCGCAAGATCGTAAAACACGACTGCGTCCGTTTCACCATTCACACCACGGTCCTTTAAACCGTGTAACACCATCGTGTCAACAGTGACAATATCGCCGAATTTCGTGCATTCATGCGCGTCGGCACCGCCCCGGCGGTGCAAACGCACGTTCTCCATCTTTGCGCGTTGGCAATGTGGGCAAAAAGGATTCTTTGGCAAGTGAGACATCATGTGTTGAAGCGTTTTAGCTTCAGCACGTAACTGGGCTTCGGCCCTGTAGCCCTCAGGGTGTTTGATTTCAACAATTTCACCCCCCTCGTCAGGCGCGTCGGCCTCAGAGGGAGCTGCAGGGTACAGTGAATCGTTCATGGCAATTACTGGACCGGGCATTGCCGGTATCGCAGGACATGCATCTAAATTCGGGGCTCCAAACATAACCGGCCCTTTAGGCAGGTATGGGACGTTGTTTATAACGTCGAGCCTAACAGTTCTCCCGGATGGGCAGATGAGAACAGGCGTCTCAAAAGCATCCCACCGGAAACTGTATCCAAAATCCACGCACCTACGCCCTATCGATACAATCGAGGGTGTATTACCCATGACGAAGGCTTCAATATCCTCGTCAAGTGACTCAACAGTTGCATCAACTCTACCTTGAGTCCCAGCAACACCATTTGCGGTTTGCAAGGAATGTTGAGTTCGCCCATTCTTGATGTGGCGATGATCCTGCGCGGGAATGTCGTGCATCCCAACCAAGTCGAAAGGACACCCAGTGTCAGCAAGCCACCGGATTTCGATTTGTGGGCCAGGCATAGCAGGCATCTGATCAGGAACATTTTCCCTGATCATTCGAGGGCGACGAGCCCACCTATTATCAGGCACATACTCACCTAATTGCAACTGTACGATCTGTCTAGTAGTGGCAGCTAGGATTCTAGCATTTTCCTCGGACATCGCAATCACCTCGGGAGGTTGACGCAACCTATCCGGGTGAATGGGGTGAGAATGCGACCGCTGATTCATGATCGGCCTAGGCTCGTCACGTGTCCTTATATTCTCAACTTGCTGAATTTCAGCATTGTCATTGAAACTTAGCCTGCGATTAGTGAGCTTAATCCTCACTGCCCTCGCGAGCTCAGAATTATACTGGCCGCATTTACCGGGCAGGTAGAAGAAATCCGTCCTTATGTCAATTGGCCCAGGAATCCGTCTGAATAAAGCGGATTTACGAGTCGGTACACTCAAGTCGACATCATCAATCAGAGCGTTGTCCGAGAGACGAATCGTTCGTCTGCGAATTACAGCTCTGATATTCGGACCACCCGGACACGTGCCTTGCAGTGTACGAGCGCCAATAGTGGTCACTGACCACTCCATTGTCCCTTCAGGGCGTTGAAACCGAGCTCTATACTCTTCAAATGCCTTGGCTATGGGATGAGCAGGGCAGGCAACAAGCCCTATAGCCTGAGGGTGACGGCCCGCCCCTCTCAAAAACCCGCTGACAAATCAGGGGCAGGACTATATGTCCTGTCGTCAGCAGTGGTAGTAGGTTCAGCAGACTCGGGCTGCGCATCGGCAGACTCGGTCGCTGGGGCCGCAGTGTGTTGCTTCGCTTCTTTCAGCAAATGCTCAGGTGGCTTTGCATGCTTGTAATCACACTTATCCCTCATGCACTTTCCATAGGCAACCCATTGGGCGCAATACCCTGGAATCAGGGGAGGACGCTCCTTGCGTTTAGCATCAGAACTCCCAGTTCTCGTGTGTGCGAATTTGCACTCTTGCCCGCGCGAACAGTATCCACGCGCGAAGTCCCTACATGCATCAATCGCAGGAGCGCCGGGCGACGTAGATCTGGGCCTCCTCGGGGGCTCGCCCCTAGGGCTAGGCGTACGCCGCTTGTCCTGCTCCCGATTCCTGGGAGAGTACCTGTCCCTTCGATGAGGACTAGGGGTATTACCAGTCCTCTTTCTCGGATCGCTAGGAGGCCGATTAGGCCTATGGGAATCTCCAAACGGAGACCGTCTCCGAACGGGAGGACCAGGAGCACCAGGTTTCTGGGCTCTGTCCCTGGACTGAGATCGCTCGTAAAAGTCTTTGTGCATATTGACCTGATTCTTACGAACCCTCCAACGGTCAATTTCGTTCTTGCAACGAGCACGAAGCCATTCATAGCTACAAACATCAGGGTTGGATATGTTCCTATCCCATTCCCTGATATCATGAGCCAAACAGTTGAGGTGTCTAACCTTCTCACTGAATAGCGACCGCTTTACCTGTTCGGTCAGCGGTTCATCGAGACCCGCAAGGATGTGATCCCACTTCGCGATGAACCTTTCAAGTCGCTCCTCTTCAGTATAGAAAGATGATGTACTGCATCGTAAGTTTGAGAGCTCAATTATCCTGAACGATTGCTCTCCGATATTCGCAGTCCTTAAGTGGTCGTATAAGAGCCACAGGATCTGCCTACTCTTGATGCGATTGTTGGAGCGTTGAGCGGCTTCGGTGAGACGATTAATCTTATCGATGATCGCAACAGTCTTGATGCACTTCCGAATGGCTGCATTGAACCTGGCTTCAAGGATGTGGTATTTACATTCTCCATCCAGTTCATCAAAGGTCTTTGCCTTCTCGACTTCAGTTAGCCAATTGATGACGTAAAGTCCATCATAGCTGTAGGCATTGCTAACAGCTTCCTTCATATTGGCTATCCATACCCTCAGCCCAGCCGCGTCGGGCTCTGGCGGGAGGTCTATGGAAATGCACTTAGTCGCAGCTGTACAGTTCGGATCATGGTGGCTACTGTATCCGCCGCCACCAGTTCCGAAAAGATGCTGTGGAACCTGAGAACTACCGATTGACAATGCACACACAGGACAAAGGCGTGTAGCCTTCGGAATGCAAATCTCACATGCCCTTTTCATGCATATCTTACATTCCTCAATTTTACTGGGATCAGGAATATCCCGATCACACATCCGACATTTCTTGTCAGGAGGATCGGGGCCACGCATGGTCGGCGGCTCAAGGCCTGAAGGATCCTTCGGCCTTGCACCGTTGGGATCAAATCCTGGATAATATCCGGTTTCACGTTTATCCAGGGGCACGGGGTGCGTAGCCTTCGGGGGACTCTGAATGTTAGCCGCACCGGGCTGACCCCCAGTTGGGGTGTCACGGAATCTGTCAACGGGTGGCCGCAGAGGCGGCGAGAACGACCGCGTCGGGTTCGTCTCAGGTATGCCTCCAGGCGACCTATTCCTGACACGGTTACCATCGGGATCCCTTCTTCTCCTAGTCTCGTCCCTAAGGCACGCAAGACAACAGGGACCCTGGACAAATCCAAATCTCCTGTAGTCATCCTGCCCAGCAGAATGTCTGGTGCAGTAGTAGGTCTTACAAAATTGACACTCAATTCCCTTGGTCAGGAACGAGCTCTCCCTACAGACTCCGCATCGGGGTCCGTTACGGGAACATTCTTCACACAGGTTCTCTTTAAATGAGAAACAATACTCACAAATATCACCTCTGCATCCCTTGCAGTGAAACTCAGCCACGAGATGATTATACCCATCACCTACATATTTACATCTGGGTTTACCAGGGTTGCCAGGGTTCCCACCGGCAGCACTCTTCTTCCCCCCTCCACCTGGGCTTTGCCAATCTGGAGGAGGAGGTGGTGGAGGATCACCATCAGGAGGGCCAGGAGGAGGTGGCCGCTTATCCGGAGTACGGGACGCGGCTCGCCTTCCTCCTGTGTGATCGTTCAATCCACTACTTGAGGCCTGGTTCGAGTGCCTTGACTCGATGGAGCTGATTCTCTGGGCCGTATTACCCAGCACCTCGAGCATTTGCTCGAGCTTACTGTTGAGCGTAGTCGAAACGGCCATGTTATGAGTATTTTGCTTGTCCGTGTAGGACTTGCAGTCCCTTGACTTCATCTCAAGGTTGGCTTGTGTCTCATAAAGTTGGTCTTTAACCCACTTTATGCCGTCCCTATTATTGGTCCAGCGTTGTTCGACATCTTGCATCATCCTATCAATCTGACATACCCTAGTGGACAGGTCCTCGATTTTGAGGTTTACCCCACCAATTGCAGGATGGTTGGATTGGCTCTCCACTAGAGATCTCTCGATCATATCAACACGAGCTATAAGCCCGGTTACTCGATCAGAGAGAGATTCAAAAACAGTTTGAACCTGGGTGATGGAGCGAGCAACATCATCATAGCTGGCTCGCTCATTTAGGGCATCGCCTATGCTTATCATGCGATTGGAAACGATCTTGACGCGTTGGCCAAGCTCGGTCACGATGTCCTTAGTCCCTTGTGACAGCTGCATGGCCGCGTTCGCAGCCTGCGTACACGTGCTACTCACATGGACGCATTGGTCGTATTTGGCCCTCCACGAGTTAACCTCAGTGGAGAGCTGCTTGATGCATTGATCACTTCTATCATTCCTACGCCCAAGGTCTTCGACCTTAGCAACCAGGCGATGAATGATCGCACTTACCGAAGAGTCCACTCTCCCTCTTTCAAGGGCTGTTACAAGATCAGCAACCTCGTTGGGTTGCTCCTCACTCGCAGGACCAAATCCTGATCCGCGATCTCGAGGAGTGGACAAATCAACCATGATCGGATTAGATCTCGGAGGTGTCCTGAAATCATCTTGTACCGCCGTTGATGGCCGTGGGAATTCGCTCCGATTCGGAGACTGACTCTGATACGGTGCAGATCTTCTGGCATCACGAACAACTGATGGCTGTGGCATGCCTAGACCCTTTGTCACAAACAATTTGGGAATTACCGGCCTATCAGTCCGCATAGGAACTTCAGGCTTCATATCAGCAATGACAACGTCATGCAAATCAGTCGCATTGGACGCTCTAGACTCAGACATTGATTCAACATCGGTAGCGCTGCTGACAGTGTTGTTGTGATTGGAACTTGATGCCATCATGGACTCAGACTCAATCGGAACATCAGCTCCGTCTGTGTTGTCAATGGCGAGAAAGGAAGCCGCTTTGGGCGTAGGGCGAACAGGCTGTACATTCGGGCCACTCGACCTATTGAATTCCTCCTGGAATGCTTCGATCCCATCAAGCACGTTAATCAACGTGTCCGCGTTTAGCGGATCCCTACCGACAATCGACGCGGGATCGCCTGATCGACCGCGTCCTGAGTCCCGCGCACTGGGGTTACCCCTGTGGGCAGTTTCCCGATCCATCCCCCTTGCCCTATACGATCCAGTCGAATTTGACCTTGATCGTTTGCTTGGGGTTGGACTGGGATGCAAATTCAATCTATCTACGATATTACGCTCCCTAGGGCTCTCAAATCCTGAAAGTCCTGGGGGAGGGGACATGTTCCTCATGGTCGGGTTTACCGACGGCCTTGGCCTGACGTTACGGCTGGCCACGTCAGGATTGAGATTCTCAATCGACAAAGGTAGCATGAATTCATCGCTTCCAGCAGCCCGCTTTGGGCTTTGGAATTGTGGAAAAGATGACGGGGCGGGTGGCCCTGGCATCCATGCGGCAAAATCCATACCAAAAATGTTTCCGTCGTTAGGCCATGAGGCTCTCCAATCGAGCCCACCGGATTCGGTCGGCAGATGAACGTCAAATGCAACTCCACTGGATGTACGAGCTTCGGGATTACCGAGCACTTGAAAAGCTATGTTACTGGTTGGCACAGGTCTACTGCTACTTCGAGAGTCATGAAACTCGGACTGACCAATATTCATCAGCTCCGGGAAAGATGAGGATTGAGCTCCAGGTGCAATACCGGGCTCGTCATCATCACGTCCTGAGACGGAATCATCATGGTCAGGACGATTAGCCCCATGACCCTGAGAGCGATTAGCTCTTGAGGCATTAGACGATAGGTCATCAGTGCGAGTAGCACTGGACCTTCCTGAAGGCATTGCTTCTGAAAAAGTGTGGTCCGACAAAAAGTCAGGACCGGAAAACATCGGCTGTCCGGGCACTTGGTCGTCATTCACAACGTCCAAGATTCCGGCCTGGCCGAGAACCCACTCATCGGTCACCACATGAGGTCCATCCTCTGTGATTCCCGCCATGAGTCCTACAGTAGCCTATGGAAAACGGCGCCTGCAGGGTTGTTATTAAATGGGGTTCGCGGTGCCAACCGAGGACGAATCCTACGGCTGATAACCTGCGAAAGGGTTTGAAACAGAGTTTCGGGATGGATAAAACAGGCCCTAACCCACCAACAAGAAGAGACCACCTTATCCCCCCGGTCCCAAGGGCAAAGCGGTTGCCCTCGGCCGGCACAAACACGAACCAAAAGGGGTGCCAGTTTAACAAACAGAAGAAAGAACCCAGCAAGGGCAAGCAGCGCAGCAAGCGCACGAGCAACAGCACCAAACCAAGCAAGCAAGCAAAGCGAAGCGCAGCGAGCGAGCAAAGCAAACCAGATGCAACAAACCAACCAAACGAATGACCCACCTCCACCAGGAGGCCAACCGCGGCGCTGCCGGCCCGCACCTTTTCCGTGTGCGAGATGGTGTCCGCGCCGTTGGCGCTGGCGACGAAATGGCAAACGTCAGTTGCCGCTTGCAAGAGCTTGAGCCAGACGGCGCATTGGCCGTGGCATGGAAACATGCTATGATAAAACTACATGCCCCCAAAAACAGTTTGGAATAGACGTCGAATCGACTTTGTTCAAGTCCTTTCTTGCTAACCGAAGTCCTTTTCTCTTTTCCCCATAAGTCACGAATTCACAGTCCAGTCGGGTCCTAGTCTTGACACTGACTTCAGCTAATTTAAAACAAGTACAGAAACTATGACTCCAACAATGAAAACACATTCTCCAGCTATCAAAAGGATAGAACTTCCTCACTGGTTGCTGGCCAAAGCCTGCATTTTGCAACTTGCAATTGAAACAAGGCTGCAAACGAGCAGAACATTGGCTGTCTCTACCAAGTGCAGCCAGCACATGCTGAGATTCTCTGAGGAGAGAGCTGAAGCTGGCCCCACCGTCGCTGTTGCATGCACAAGCAAATACAAGCAGTGTGATTGTTGCTCGACGCTGGGCTCTGTTGCAAGGGAAGTTTTGAAGAATGATTTCCACGTTTAACGCCGGGCGAAAAGAGAGCCTCATGCTCTAGCTGCTTCCTCTGGCAACATCATCAGCTGATGCAGCCGGGTGTGTTGAGAAAAAAGAGCAGTGTCCTTTGCCAAGGTGATAACTCCTTCTCTCTCTCTCTCTCTGAATGCGAGTTGGCGCCATGTTTTGCAGACTACACCTCTACTGAGTCTTGCAAGTGGCTCACTTGTTCATCGAATTGTGACATTCCGGCTAGCGGTCGTGAAACTGGGCATTCCTCACAAAGAAGGGAACTCTGTGTCGTAAGCAGGCGGCTCGTACCTCACAGTCTTGCGAAACAACGGTACGCACGGTACGCCTGTGGAAGGAACACGCCTCGAGCTCTCAAGTGACCTCAGTCACAGGTTCAGCACCTGTAGCATCTGACCCCGTTCGCGCATTGCAAGCGACATCTCCTCGGGGCTCCACTCAGGAGCCAGGCGCGGAGCCTTGTTTCGACTTTCGAGAAGCAAAAACTCCGAGCAGGCAGCATGCGAACCGCTTTCGATAGGTCTGCTTATGTTTGCTTTCAACGTGTGACCCGTGTCTTTTCGAGCGGTGTCCACGTTTGCGCTGGCACATGTGCGCACTGTTGGCCCGTGCGTAGCGATGAGGAGTTCGATCGTAATCCTCAGTTCGGGGACGTGATCTGACGGCTCCCTTTGGTTCTGCCACACAAAACCCTCAAATCAATCACTTGGCATAGATGCTCCAGTGCCAACCTTCCTCTAGATGAATCAGCACGTGGCACGCAGAATCTATCTTAAGTCCTTTCACATGCAAGATTGACATAGATTGATGCAGTTTTCATTAGCTGCGGTTTTTGGTACGGGGATGGGCCTGCCCATATTTTTCGCAAGAAATCGAAGCTAAATGGTACACACCAGCATGCAAGCATTGTGCTGATTACGAGCTCGGCAAAGCAAATACCTTCACTGCAATGTGACTTGGAAATGGGTGACTCTGTATTGCAAAGATATACGTGACGTAGCTCTTGTCTTTGGAATGTTGAAGTGGCATTTCATTGGCTTGAAGCAACTTCAAGAGGTCGCGCAACGGAGACGGATCGAATATGTATTGTCAACGCCACCGTTTTCTAATTACTGAAGCAACCCTGGACCCTGACCTGCCAGATACAGCGACCCACATCCACTGCTAAACACGGATTGCCACGAACAGATTCAGCACGAACCGGGCAGGACATTGAGAGGAAACAGTTGTCCAGAAGAACGATGCGTGGCATACCACGCCGGGGTATGTACTTGACCATTACATTCTATCACTTTGGAGCAGCTTTGTAATTTATAATTCCGCGCTTGGTATGACCTCACCGAGGACGAGAAGGTGAGTGTGCTGGAGCACGACATCTTGATGTTCAGGATATGATCATGATCTACCTTGCGGTGAAGCGGAAAGAAAAAGAACCCAGAGCAGCCCGCTGCTCCGAGCAGGTACATGCCGAGCTGCTGTTCGTGGTGGAGGACGGAAGCGCATGCAGGCGGAGAACTTGCAGGAGTGGACCTTCTGGCAGGGTGACCATGGGGGCGGTGAAGCCCACGACCATTGGCACGGAGCTGGTGCTGGAGTTGCCAAAAAAAATATGGCGGCGAGTCGCGGGAGGCGGCGGAGCATGTGGGCATTGATTCCGGAAGATGAACTGTCCAGAACGGGCACGTGCCACACAGGAGAGATTGCAAGACATTCACTGAGGCAAGTACGCAAAACAGATCCCATCGGCGTGTTCAGCATCCTGCGGCCTACGTGTCCATTGCCCTTGCGGGTCCTTTCAACAGTGGATGGAACGCAGACGGCCGGCAGTGCAAATATCTTGGGGCCTACACTCCGAAGCCGACGCCAGAAGACCTGGACAGCAGGCCACAAGACGAAAAGCCGTCCCTGGAGGAGCCGAACGCGAGACTGCCGGATTCATGGGTGAGCGCAGAAGGGAGAACGTTGACCCGGCTGCACAAGTCCCATCGGACAGCGAGGTTCTTGCCGGCGGACGATAGGACAGCCTGAAGTGAAAGAATGACCATAGCCCCAAGAACCAAGGCTGAGTCGAAACACAGGACGTGAGCACAAGCGTCGTGACGCGCTGGGATGCTGTCAGGGTACATTTTGCACTACTTGATAGTTGTGCATGTTGCGCAACCCGCAAACCTTGAGCTTCTACTCACCACATGCGAGCCCATGGGAAAAGGGTGACAGGCAGACTGCAGGTTTAACTCTTACTTCATCATGTGCCGCTTGATGTGAAGTAACCTCATCCGTGGCGCGCAGACCGGCTCAGGTCCGGACCGAACCTTTCCAGATTGCATGATGACTTTTGCATTTGGATGGGGAAAGACACACGTCCAACGCCGATTTCGAAGTTCAGAGATTGAGTCAATGACAAATGAGGAAAAGAAAGAATTGCAGGACAAGACCCGCGACAATCCCAGACTACCAGGTCTGTAGGATATGAGTGACTCACGAACGAGATGCTTATGAATGGCCCATGTGATTCCGATTCGCACAGCCCGCTGATGGTTTGTATCCGAAGCCGATCCGAAAGCAAGGAACGCGACTCTCAGAGAATCAAGGAATATGACCAGAAAAAGAAGAAACAATACTTGGGGAAGTTCCTGGCACTACAACAAGGGTTGCGGCTACGACCAACAGGGATGGAAGGGCTATGGTTGTTCGACATGGTATGACTACGATTATTACATACAGTAGCCAATCGGAGACCAGCAACGCGATGAAAAGTTTTCAGAAGCTCGACTGAGAGAACACCCGAGAACAGCACCACGAATGCCGACCAATTGATCCTCACCACCAACCCGACTATTCAGCGAGACATCAATACAGATCCTGCATGTGCGTAGCACTGTGCATCATCTTTTGATACAACTAGGTATCCGCAATGAGTACAAAGCTTTTCTTTTTCATTTGCCAACAAAGACATTTCATCCGCGCCAGAAAGGGATGAATATAGTAATATAATTCTGGCACGATGTATAGGTCCGAAAATGGCTACGCTCAAAGGCCAAAGGCCAAGTTTATAGCATTTCAGTGCTGGAGATCAAAAGAGATGTGTGTCTGTGTTTGTGTCTGTTTGATGACCCACTGATCTCCATGTAACTTTTTTGGTTCAAGGCCTTTAATGTCACATAGTCGATGTACATAGCTCACTGAGCCATTGCATCCGTGATACAAAGGTACCACTTGCGGACCATTTTCAGAGTAATCCACAACACACAATCTACCAGGGCTTATCCAGCATCGACCCCTCAGTATTGACACTTGGACTCAGCGGAATAGATCCGGGGACCTACTAAATAAAGACTCTCTACTATTGTGGTGTCGGTTCCCTTCGGGGATAAGATACCCCCGGCAGTGGGACTCACCCCCCCGATCCCCCCCTTCAACCCCCCTCCCGCCCCCAACCACCCAATCAGCTGAAAATCCCACGGCCGTCTATGTGCCGTGGACCAACTACACAGCTGGGCATGCAGGTATTGTTTCCGGACAAGCCATCAATGATGGACTGCACGATCAACAACTTACAAGCCAAAGCTACAGCATCAAAATCAGCTCAACAACTGACGACACTCTCCTTCCTACAGCAGCAACAGTCAAGGAAGCGTTGAGCGAACAAATAATTGCGCGTCATCAAAGAACAAGTTGAAGGCAACTACAGTATGACAATGTCAACAAAGTACAGACATGATCTGTATCAACTCGGCATGAACCAAAAAGTTGCTTGGCATTCAAGAAGCGGGTCTGTGTCTTTTAATAGGGGACCCCTAAAGATTGCGGTTGTCCTCTTGCTTCCCACCATCCTGAAGAGGGTAGCCCCCTGTGTTTGCTTCTGACCAGAGGCTGCAACTCCAACTACGGCAGTTGGCACTACCGGGCCAAACATGCCTACAACTTTGCACAGCAACAGGCCCACTTCACCCAAGAACAACAGACCACTACCAACTTGCAGGACAACTACGACTCCAGCGACTGCGACCTACACATTACTGCAAAGGAACTACGGGAAGACTACTGCTTCCTCACTACTGCGCCACTGGCGATGACTACAGTCACTTCTACAACATGGCACATGCTGCGCTACATCCATCATTCCCACTACACGCACTTCCAAGTCACCCGCATGAACCAAACTACAATCGACCTCAGATGCCGCACGCTGCACCGGAGGCCCACTTGCGGCACTACTACAGCATCACTGAACGTCACACAAGTACAAACAACAGGGACAACTACGCGCTCATCACCATCGCGCAACCAACGTGACGGCTCCCTACTACCCAGGCGCTCAATGGCGCTCACCTCATCCAGCTCGAATTCACGAAGTTCAAACAACCACTACACTTTGGCCAACCGATTAACCTGGGACTACCACCTACTGCTCAGCACCCAACATTTCCTACGCTTCATTGCGCAACACGCTACCGATGACACCATCAACCCATCTACACGGCGCATACTACTCATGACCACTGAATACTATGGGCACCGTCTACTGACTACTACCCAAAACAAAAACAACCGTGCTACACACACACACCAGCAACTACTCGCACCCTTCAGCAACTACAGGTGACCAGGCCTATTTGTCCTAACAAAGACTTTGATAGGATGAGAGAATCAGGCCAACTACTAACTACTGATCGACTACCTCAACCATCCAACTACAATCCAGGCGCTTCATCAAATGAAGCAACAGCAAAGGAACTACAGGCAGGGACCTTCTGCCTGAACATTTTGGACTACATCATCCGCGCCACTCAGTTTGACTACTGAGCCTGAACAGTAGTCGCGATTGAAAACTGCTGTAGAACTGGTGAATAGCACCTGCTTTCATCACTACTGCTAATCCCCGTTTTACAGCAGCTGTAAGATACTACAAGATCTTACAACTGAGAGGCCGTGTCAAAGCACATGTTGCACTACTTGACAGTTGTGCAGGTTCTACACTACCGCAGGCCTTGAGCTTTTACTTCACTACATTGTTACATGCGAGCACATTGGAAAACAGGTGACAAGCAGACTTCAGGTTTGACAATTTGACTGTTTGTTATAACAACGCTACAGCACTTGAACGTGTAGTAATTGATAGTTTGATTTTAACGGATGCGGGAGAGAGAGGGAGTTGATTCTGATAGGGTAAATTCAATCTTCTCCAAGGCTAGTGGGCAAGACTCTCAAGATGGCACAAGCAATCTAACAGTTGCAGATTTCAGGCATGGCGCCGGATCATCGGTGTCCCTGCGCGGCTTTTCCTCATGCACCCCACTGTCTGAATCTCTGAATCTGTTGCACGTCTTTAAGTGAGTGGCCATGGAAGTGGTCTGAACTCGAGATTGCCCTGGCGCAATGTCCGACGTCTTTCGTACCCTCCGTAGGACTCCTTATCTCCCCGGTTTGCTTTGCCTCGTCCTTGGTTCGACCTTCCGCGTCCTCGCCCGCTTCCTAAGCTCACTGCGATGAACATGCCTTTGCCAAAAGGGTTCCATGGCTCCCACCGCCGCTGTAGCCGAAGATGCGAGCTCTGGCAGCAGCATATTCCGCCTCCTGGGGAAATGATGGACATAGCCTCGACTCCTCGTGCCTTACCTCTTGCGGGTCCTTTTGCTTGAGTGTCTTGGGGGCGGGCGTCTCTACCTGCCACTCAGATGAGCCTTGCGGCCTCCGGCCCCGATGGCCTTCTCGGAATTGCGAGCGGACTCTTCGGCTTTTGGCCGCTGCAAGAGCTTTGGCGGTGCCTCGAACGGACTCCGAGCGACTCCGAGACACTCTCCGAGACTCTCCGAGACTCTCGACACTGTGGCCGGAGCAACCACCTTCTGGCTCGGCTCTTTCTCGCTCGTAGCTGGCCTCAGCATCTTGCGCAACAACTGCGACGCACACGCCGATGCAAAATATGCACAATATGCATCTGAACATCTCCGTGCACGCCTGGAGAGCGCTGTCTGGCGGTCAGTCAACCAGTCATCATCACTCATCGGTCCTGAGAATTCACGGCTGCCCTTCTGAAGCCCTTTTGACACAGTAGCACATGCCGCCTCAGGAGGGGCGACAACCCGCAAGCTTTCCCAAAAGCTCTGACTTCGATATTGTCAAACACGTGAAAAATGCGTTCATTGCATGCCATCCTGAAGCCAATATCCGAGCGAGAGCATTTGCACACTGCGGCTCCATCTCTCTCTCTCTCTCTCGCTCTCTCTCTCGCTCTCTCTCTCCCTCTCTCAGTTTTAAATTTCCCGTGATTCGGACGTGTCTTTGCACGCTAGGGAAATTTGAAGCTTGGCACCTGCGCGACGAAGACGCAAACTGCAGACAAACACGAATGCGTTCATGAGAGGACGTGGGAGTCCCTACATTGAACGTGTAAATCATATAAGGCACTTCCATGCCGAGCCTCCGTGTAGCTGTATGGAACCTGAGCCAAGCTTGAACAAGGAAACATTCTCGAATGCATAGCGCAAACGCGCCTTCACACCTTGCTTGTAGGGGAACAAGGTTTCTTGGATGCTGTCAAAGGTGTCTACCACGTTTTGCTTCACAGGATAGATTCCGTACTCCTGGGCGAGCTTCGTGGCAATGAGTTTGGCGCACGCAGCGCATTGCCTTGGTCACTCTCCAGCAGGCAGAGCAGGCAGCAATGATCGATGTGATAATCATCGCCTCAGTGTGGCACATGACGCCATGGCGCCGTCTGATACCTTCTCTCCGGCCATGCAATCGAGGAAGGCGAAGCAGCACTTCTTGCAGCCGCCTTCCTTCTCCTCGCCTTACGTCTCTCATACGTCTCATCAAACTTCCTACGGCCGTCGGCCTCCCTCGGCTCCCTCCTCCATGGTGTGAGTGGCGCGCCTCTCGCCTCAACTCCGGCGAAGGTGCAACAGCGAACGGCGAACAGCGAACTCGCCTGGAGCAAGCTAAATTTTGGGTCTGAACAACTGGGAGAGCCCAGTGCTTGAGCCAAAACGTGTTCCAACCTTCCAAAGCAAAAGGGCTATGCAATGCTATGCGCCATGCAATGCTATGCAATGCTACTATGCAATGCTATGATATATGCTATGTCTTCCGTGTATTCGCTGGCTTTTCTAGCATCTTCATCAGCGCGAGCCTCTCGAGTTGCTGGCTTTCCGTGGCTTGCAAGTCCGTCCGAGTCCCGCGCTGCTGGATCGGCGCCGTCTGGCCTCGGCTCATTCTCAATACTCATTCGGTTCATGCTCTCAATGGGACTCTTCATTATTTTTGCCTTTTTGCCTCATTTCCTTTTGCTTGGGCTCGGACTCGCCGGCCTCAAAGGCTTTCGCGGCTTTGGGAAGCCGGAATGTTGCAGTCAACCACTGGATGGGCACAAACTTGTTCGTTTCTGAGAGTCGCTAGTCCAGGTGCTTCAGTAAATTGAAGCTATCGCCTGTTAAAACCGAAAGCTCAGGCCACCCGTTTCGGCCACATTTGAAGGCTCGCTGGCACAAACCCGGCTGATCACGAAGAGGTCATGTCGAAGGACGAGTTAAATAAATTGTTCCAAAGACAGAGCGGAGAATTGGAAAACAGAAAACAGCTCCAAACATGACAAGACTCTGCACTTGAGCATACATTGGCTTGAGTTGCCAGCGCACTCCCCATTGTCACCCAAATGCCCAAGTCTAAGTCAGCTCTGTAAGCTTCAAGTATCTCCCTCGGGCGCCTGGATTAACATCTTTGGCCTAAGGTTGACGGAGCTCAAACGAGCTCAAGCCAGTCCAGCTGAGACGCAGGCGAATTGCGCCTTCCGGATACGTGCCAGTACCACGGCTGTAGGATCTCGAACATCACCACTGAGCTCAAATGTGTTTGTGCCGCCGGATAGGCCCATGACCTGAAAAAGAAAGATGAGAGCAAAGCATGCTGCCATGCATATGCCATTCCGCTCCTTGAGTGCCAGGGCGGAGTCTAAGTCCCGCAATATCTTCTCACAACGCTCCTCCAACTTGTTCACCTCAAACTGAGCAATGGGGTCACTCACTTGGTGTGAGACCGTTGCCGCTTTTGCCGCGCGACTCGCACAAAGCGATCAATCTCTGCATCGACGTTCAACTTCTCCTCGCATTCGGTTTGCATTGGCTTCCTTCCCTCGAGGCCTCTAAGTGGTCAATGTGCTTGGGAATTCGGACGAGCTGTGTCAAAGGGCAATCTCCGACTTCTACACCAAAACGGTAGGCGCTGCAGTCTTCGGTAGTCACGTCAAGCATAGATAAATTGCGGAAGCACAATTGACGTGCGCAAAAGAACCACCATTGATCATACATTAAGCAGCTATTTTGTTGGCAGAATGACCCGAGAGCAAGAATCCTAATGAAAGGCAAACCGAGTTATTGGTTCGCGCAGAAACTCGGGACGTCAGGACGTCCCCTTGTCCCAAATACAGGACCCTACAAGGCGGCCTTATATTTGCAGGCGCTTGTACTTTGGTCTCAACAGCTTCTGAGCATTGTTAGGACTCTGCAATCTTGGTCCTCACGGCGGCGTTTTCTGCGACCCCGTCGACGTTTATCGCGAGAAGGTGTATAGCTGTAGGACCTTTTGCACGCGGCATTCATCCATTGCGGCTAAGAGGCTCGGACCTGGAATAGCTCGGGCTTGGTCGACGGCGGCGCCGCCGTCGTTTACGCCTCAAACTCAGAGAATGATCATACTGTGAGGACGAACCTGAAAGAACACAAACCAGTAGGCAGACTTGTGCAATCTTTGAGATTGGAGCGAATGTTTGTTTGCTGCTTACGTAGTTCAATTCGTTCCTTTTGTTTTGCTTCTGATCGACTGGTGCATCCTCGTTGTCCAACTCCCCCGCATGCGCAACCCGCGCCTCCGCTTGGGGGACGGAGTGTACGAGTAGTCCTGGACGTCACACTCCACTGGCAATACTCTTTCGCATGCACTTCTCAATTCTCTATCCCCTCTATCCCCTTGCTCCTTTTCGCTCCTTTTTGTCTTTTTTTGCTCTGTTGCTCTCTCTCTCTCTCTCTCTCTCTCTCTCCCCTTTCCCTCCAAACCTCCCCCTTGCCTCTGAACACGACTCGTCCTCAAAGCTCAGAGGCTCTGAGGCCGACTTCCGGAACCGAAGAACCAAGCGAACCGGTCAACCTATCCTTTGCAGACTTCTTGCGCCGTTTTTTCTTGTCCTGCTCAT
The DNA here is from genome assembly GCA_963377175.1 of Effrenium voratum. Lineage (NCBI taxonomy): Eukaryota > Dinophyceae > Suessiales > Symbiodiniaceae > Effrenium > Effrenium voratum. The sequence goes on along the minus strand of CAUJNA010000367.1, from coordinate 220,744 downwards.
GAGAACATCCAACATCTTGGCACGTTGCAACTCATCAGCCTCCTTGCTCTTTTTCTCCTTGGCTTTGCTCTTGCCCTTCTTTCGCTTCTTCCCCTTCTCCTGGCCACATGATGGCCAGCGGCTTGTCAAAAGGGTCTCGAGGGTTACGAGACGGGGAAGCACTCACTTGCGACACAAGTTTTTACTCACTTGCGAATTCACCTAATTTGACTCACTCGCGACTTAACCCTGACTCACTTGCGACTACGCGCTTTCCAGAAGTGTGCTTGCGCGCAGGTTTCGCGCATCCACCTGACTCACTTGCAACAACATTCGCGCCACGCGACCATCAGAGGGAGGTTTTTGAAGTGATGACATGCGTGTTGCCATTATTTTGCCCGCCGCATCACCTGACTCACTTGCGACGATTCGCCGCACAGTCTCTTTCTTCCTTGGGGGGGGGGCATGATAAGCACACCCGCTCAGCTGAGCCCGTGCTGCCTGCTCCGTAAACCAGGCTTTTGGGTTTGGCTTTAGGATCTATAGGCTTTTGGGCTTTTGGGCTTTTGGGCTTGGCTCGCATCACTGTAGGTTTTAGGGTTCTGGGTTTGGGTGTAGGGTTTAGGCTCTTGGGTTTGGCTTACATCACTTTAGGTTTTTGGGTTTTGGGTTTGGGATTTCGCTTTAGGATTTTAGGCTTTTGGGCTTTTGGGCTTGGCTCGCATCACTGTAGGTTTTAGGGTTCTGGGTTTGGGTGTAGGGTTTAGGCTCTTGGGTTTGGCTTACATCACTTTAGGTTTTTGGGTTTTGGGTTTAGGATTTCGCTTTAGGATTTTAGGCTTTTGGGCTTGGCTCGCGTCACCGTAGGTTTTAGGGTTGTAGGGTTTAGGCTCTTGGGTTTGGCTTACATCACTTTAGGTTTTTGGGTTTTGGGTTTAGGATTTCGCTTTAGGATTTTAGGCTTTTGGGCTTGGCTCGCATCACTGTAGGTTTTAGGGCTGTAGGGTTTAGGCTCTTGGGTTTGGCTTACATCACTTTAGGTTTTTGGGCTTTGGGTTTAGGATTTCGCTTTAGGATTTTAGGCGTTTGGGCTTGGCTCGCATCACTGTAGGTTTTAGGGTTCTGGGTTTGGGTGTAGGGTTTAGGCTCTTGGGTTTGGCTTACATCACTTTAGGTTTTTGGGTTTGGGTTTAGGATTTCGCTTTAGGATTTTAGGCTTTTGGGCTTTTGGGCTTGGCTCGCATCACTGTAGGTTTTAGGGTTCTGGGTTTGGGTGTAGGGCACGGCCTCCAACTTCGTGGTGTACATGTCAGAGGCCGACAACGTCTACGACCCCCTGTACGGCAGCTTCGTGGGTGTTAAAACCCTCCTGGCCCCGTGCCTAAATTGGGAAGCAGTTCTGAGGTCCGTGTTTGTGTTGCTTACAGGGTTCCATTGATTGCCATTTGGCTCAAGTCGGTTTAGGCTCTTGGGTTTGGCTTACATCACTTTAGGTTTTTGGGCTTTGGGTTTAGGATTTCGCTTTAGGATTTTGGGCTTTTGGGCTTGGCTCGCATCACTGTAAGTTTTAGGGTTCTGGGTTTGGGTGTAGGGTTTAGGCTCTTGGGCTTGGCTTACATCACTTTAGGTTTTTGGGTTTTGGGTTTAGGGTTTGGCTTTAGGATCTTAGGCTTTTGGGCTTTTGGGCTTGGCTCGCATCACTGTAGGTTTTAGGGTTCTGGGTTTGGGTGTAGGGTTTAGGCTCTTGGGTTTGGCGGGTTTAGGGTTTAGGGTTGTGCCGTGCTTGTGCTCGGAACCGGGCCAAGACTTCGAGCAGATCAGGACAAGTTGTGAACACCGGGCCAAAACTACATGCGAACACCGAACAATCATTGTGTTTCCACCACACAAGAAATGGCACTCACTTGCGACAAAGTTAACAACCGACGCTTTTGCCCCAAAACCACACCTAGGGTCGCCATGCCCCTCCCCCCCATCCACAAAACGCTGTAATTGCGTTGTTTTACGTGACCAATTATGTGCCGTCACAAGCGAGATAGTCCAGTCACGAGCGAGAAAAAACTGACGTCACAAGCGAGGCACCGCCCTTACGAGACAGACATTTTTTTCTTGCAGAGTTCGCACGTTCAACCCAATGTCCCTGGCACGATTCAAGCAATTTCGCGATACTCGCGGAGAAAGCATCATCGCAAGAATGGAAGGTTCTGTGAGGCGCACCTTGCCTGAACAAGGGACATCTCAGCCAAATTGAAACCAGGAAGCCCAGTGTGCAGCGCGGTGCATGTGCGAGAGCGTGTGCGTGTGTGGGTGCGGGAGTGGGAGGGTGCATGGGTGAGTGTGTCTGTGTCTGTGTGTGCGCACCGTGCTGGATCACGCACGCTAATCCCTTTTCCTTTCCGTGAAGCAGGGGCATCAGGCTCGCCACACCTGCCTGAGATTTTTGGACCGGTACTCCTCTTGATGTTTATTCTTTGTCACCGGCGCTGGCCACTTGCCCCGCTCAGTCTGCAGAGAGATAGTCAGGGCGACAAGCCGCCATTGCCGCGTAGGCCAGCGCCAAAGCCCGTGCCGTCCAAGGACGGACTTTTCTTCCGAAGGCGTTGCTCCGCTCACGCGCAACCATGTCCGGATTGAAGTCAAGATCCCAAGATGTACTGTAAACAGTTTAAACAAGGATGCTCAGCACAGATTCGAGACTGTCTGAGTCCCTAGCCACAGAAATAGCTCGCACCTCGTCTTCAACCTCCTCGACTTCATCCGCATCGTCAGCTTCTGTGGACTTGGACCTCTTCTCTTTGACGTCCTCACTCCCGCTCATACAAGATCTGCAAAGTGAATGACTGTCCTTCTTCTTCTTTTCTTTTGCTTCCTTTGCCTGCATGAAACCATATGAAATAGGAAGAATCGGGAAATGGACATGCGTCAGGCCATTTCAGGCCAGGCCTTGGGCCTATCCACCTGATGGCACAAATGTGCGGTGCGCTCCTCGAAGGCTGAGGCAAGAGCAATCTGCTCGAGGAACTTCACCACAAGACTGCACAAGGCAAGAGGCTGGGCACGCGAGGGCAGGGGACGAGACCAGAGGACGAGGTTAAAGGCAAAAAGAAGGGGAAGGCAAAAAACAGAAACAAGACAAACAAAAACGACTGCAAAAACGACGCGCCTTTGGAGCTCATCAGGCGTCAGTGGTTCGCCTTCCTTGGCTCAACTTTCGCGGAAGTGACAAGGCGGGAAATGCGGAAATGCCTCGGGAATCTTCTCTGTCAAATCTGAATCCTACAGTGAGCACCGCCCAATCACGCAAAAAAGCTTTCAAGTTGGTGCGAGCCTTCTTCAAGAATTTTGTGTGCTTGCGCAAAAGATCGGCGACTCGTCCAAAGTTCTCTCTCTGCGCCTTGTGCGCTTGCAACTCAAGCAAATCTAGCAACAGCAACAGCTTGGCGACAGGTTGGTGCCTTGGCATTTTGCAGCAGAGCTGACAAGCCCTGCTCCCATGGATCCTTTGCAGTCAACACGAAACTCTGGGATGAAACGCATTGCCACGCGATGCACATGATGCACATGATGTTACTCGCCTCGATCGAGGCCTTGCGCAAGGCAGAGGCTACAGCTGCAGCATCCTGCAATTCTGCAACTGTTCGCGGGCTTCGCGCGCGTTTCGCCTGCAACGAGTCCTGCTGCGCCTGCGCAGCGTCCGTCTGCCGCTCCAGCGCGCGGGCACGCTCCTTGCGAGTTTGTGCAAACCGGGGCATCGTTGCTTCCCCCGCATCGAGCTTGGCCCAGAGAATTGGTTGGATTTGGGTTCCGAGCAAAGGCTTGTCACCCGCGAATCCCCTGGATTTGATGTTGTGTTTGATTCGCATTTGATTGATTCGCATTTGCATCAATTGGATGGTTTTGCAATGATCCAAATCAGTTTGTCGCGCATCTGCATGCCCGTGATGTATGATGTTGGCTTCGCATTCTATCAGGCGTGCTGTCATCATACACGACACAAAGCTTCAGATATTCCAGTGTGTGACTTAGGATGGTTCAGACAACATGGAAACAAGGGAAAAATATATGCTTCACGCTTTCAAGGCTTTCAGAGCACTTTTGCTGCTTTCCGGATATTAGTCTCCCATATCGTCAAGATGTCACGTCCAAAGAGGATGAATGAGCAGGAACAAATCTGTGAATTTCTGGCAGCACACAACCAACATGATTGCGCACACATCAATCACCGCAATCGATTCTCATATGCAGAATTGGAACTGTGAATCGTTTAAAGTGCGTGTTACAATGAGCCAAGATGTGAACTCAAACGCCAATTTTGCCAATTTGCACTATAATACAGTGCAAATTGGCAAACTTGGCATTGCCAAGTTGGAGATTCGGATCGGATCCTCACAGGTCCAGTGCTCAAGGCCCGCTTTCAGCCGCTCCACGCAGCTGGACAGGCCATCCCAGGCCAAGACCTGCGAGAGTGGCTGGCAGCTTGGGCTTGCGGCTTGGGCTCGCTGTCTCCGCCTCAGCTTCCTGAAGGAAGCAGCTCGAAACATTCGAAACATCTTCGAAACATTCGAAACATTTTGCACAAGCACGCTATCGACAAAGCTCCTCGGCCATGGCCCACACCTGCCGACTCTCCGACTTTCTCCGACTTTCTCCGACTTTCTCCGACTCTCCGATGTGTCTCGGTGTCCCAGGTGACGCCCTGCCTGGGGCCCGGCTCATGCTGAGGCTTCCCGAGCCAAACAGCCAAACACAGTCAGCGAATAGCCATGGCCCACACTTGGAAAATAATTACTTCATGCAAACATATGCAAAATTATGCAAACCATTCCCGTGCCGATTGCGCAAGCTAAGGCCCAGCATATTGCCAGGCATGTTGGCTGGACACAGGTTGCCATTCAAGGATTGCATCTTTGGCAAATCAATCAGGCAAGCCAGGGCTCCTCAAGCAATGAGCCCAGCGTCCGAAATTGATGCCGCTGTTGTCGCAGCTCCGAATGCATCACCTTGAGATTTGCCTGGAAATCCTTGTTCTCCTTCTGGATCTGGGTCTCCAGCATGAGATTTTGCTCACGAAGGCTTTCCATCTTCTGCTCCATCAAATGGTTTTGCTGACAGGCATCTTTGAGCTGAGCTTGAAGCGCCTGCCACGAAACAAATCATGGGAACATGGCTGCAAACTTTGCAAGCCACATCACAAAACTGTCAGCATCTTCCCCAGGAGCCTGGGCACTAGCCTTTGCCAGCCGCGCGCAAGAACCGACACTGCGAGGCACCCGGAGCCGGTGTTTGGTTTCCTTCTCCTTCTCCTTCTGCTCTTTCTGCTCTTTCTGCTCCTTCTGCTCCTTCTGCTCCTTCGCATGAATTCGAACGATCTCACTTGGGAAGACTGCCAGCCAACGTGCTCGACTTTCCAGCGCTTGGGCTACAAGGAAAAAACTGGATCCCGCAAAGAAGTGAGCAGTGCCCGGCATCTTGCCAGGAGCGCAACTTGGCAAAAGAAAGCTGAGTAACAAAATGGGAATGGAGCACCTGCCCTCGCTGCGTGTTCTACACTATTCTGCTGATTGTTTTGCTCTCGCCACCGAATTGAGCGCCTCAAGCGCGTTCATTCGCTGCACGAGCTGTCTCCGGAGCATCTGATGGCTCTCCGCCTCAGCCTGCAGCCGACCTTGCACGGCTCCCCACTCCTGTCGCACGGCACGTCGATACTGTCCATGATGCATGGGTGCATTGCGCGCACTGCATTTGCAATTGTTTCTCATTGTCTCTCTTTCTCAGCCCGGCTCTCGTGTCCCTCCTCCAGCAGCGCAAAGTTCGAGAAGTGCGCATGCATCGAGCTTTGAGAATGCGGTTTAGGCAAAGGCCGGGTTGCGTCACTCTCTTTGCACTCGGCGCACTCTCTTTCAGGTCGGCTTTGCCTCTCTTGCAAAACACCGTTTCCTTGAAAGCAAGTGCGATGCACGCCGAAATCGGAAAGAACCGATTCATCGGAAGCATCTTCCGCATCTTCCTTCCGTTCTTCTTTCCGTTCTGCTTCGGAGGCATCGGCGCCACTCTTCGCTTCCGCTGCTATGCCGAGGTCCAGCTGCGCGGTGCGCGCGGCCTCCGTGTCCAGGGCCGCCCGGCCGCGCCGCAGCTCCGCCTCCCCCGCCTCCCACACCATGGCCTCCCGGGGGAAAAGAAAATCTCAGCACATACAAAAATAGAGAGCCTTTTGCTTTTTCCCCAAATAGCTGAAAGCTCTAGGGATTCTAACTTCAAGTGGGGGTTGTTCAAAATAAAAGTTCCCGGAAACGGCCCTTTCGCCGGCCTTTCGCGGTCCTTTCGCGGCCCCATGTTTTCCTTTCGCGGTGACAAACCAGTCCTGAAAAACTTGTTTCCGAGCCCAAACGAGGGTTCTACCATGCATTCGTTATGTTTCAAGTCCTTTCGCGTTCCTTTCGCCGGCCTTTCGCGATGCAGTGTTTTCCTTTCGCGCTAGACCTTCAGAACCTCCCTTTACTTAATCTTAAGACTGGAAATTTAGAACGACTCCCAAGTAAAGGAGGGGTGGGTGAGACTCAGAATTCCAGGCAAGGTGCTGCTGCAAGGGCGCTGCAGGCCGAGACTCAAAGTTGCGCAGGGTGCTGTTGCAGAGTGCTGCTCCAGGGTGCTGTTGCACGGTGCTGCCGAGAAGCAGAGTTGCGCAGGGTGCTGCTGCAAGGTGTTGCAGCAAGATGCTGATGCAAGGTGCTGTTGGAAAGTGCTGTTGCAAGGTGAAACTCAAAGTTGCGCAAGGCGCTGTTGCAAGGTGCTGCTGCTGCAGGCTGAGACTCATGAAGCTGCGCAGGGCGAGAGCTGTTGCAGGGTGCTACTGCAGGGTGCTGTTGCAGGGTGGTGCCAAGACTCAGAGTTACGCAGGGTGCTGCTGCAGGCAGCGTATTGTTTCAGGGCGCTGCTGCAGACCGAGACTCAGAGTTGCGCATGCTGCTGCGGGGTGCTGTTGCAGGGCGCTGTCGCAGAGCAGGGTGCTGCAGCTGCTGCAAGGTAATTCTGAAGGCCGAATCTCAGAGTTGCGCGGGCTGTTCCAGAGTGCCATTTCAGCGTGTTGTTGGTGCTGTTGGGCAGGGTGCTGCTGCAGACTGAAACTTTTTAAGGTGGCACCTTGCGCTGCTGCAGGATGCTGCTGCAAGACACCGAGACTCAGATTTGCGTCTTCCCACAGTCTTCCCACAGTCTTGCCGGAGCGGTCTTCCAGCTATCATTGTGCGTTTGCGAAGCCATTTGATAGGCGGCACGTTAAGCAAATCCACTGAATCATTGGCTATGGCTCCTGTTTTTAGTTCGTTGGCTGACACCACTCTCTTGCTATTTGGGGTCTACGCTGGTATAAATTTCTCTCGGCCTATCGGACGCGGCCGGAAATCCTGACCCATCCCTACACGCGGGCCGAACTCTACCAAGATCCCTCTGCAGTCTCAAGGTTCCGGCTATGGCCTTCTTGACATCTGCCGGATTCTCCTCTGCTCTCAACTTGCCCCACGCTGTTCGCAGTTGGTAGCGCTACTCCAGTTCTGTACCGCTGCGTGTACAAAAGCCGCGTTGGCTTCGGCGACAGTCCGCCGCACTAGCCTTGCAGCACCGCAAGACAGTGGAGCAACTTCGTCGATTTGCAAAAGCGGAGCCAGCATGCTACGCCATATGACTACTCAGCCACAAAGCTGACATTTCTGAACTGATCGCCCTTGCGACCTGAGATGGCACCGCAGCCATTATCCAAGTCGAACCTACCTCGTCAGGTTCGGGCAAGCTGAAACAGGGCGGCAGATGCGTAGCACCATGCTGATGCTGAGGGCAAGCTTAAGGCACCAATCTGCGGAGTCACCCGCGCTGTGTGCGCCAGATCCATCCTTGACGTTGTGCGTCACCCCTTTGTTGCGTCGCACACAACTGTGGCACGCGCGCAGGCTGAGTTTGAGCCCATCACGAGTTTTCGCGTTTTGCGCGCGTCCGGTGTTGTTTGTCTGTGTGTCGACTGCACTCACACTTGTCGCGCCGTTTCGGAACACACTTGTCCTTCAAAATGCAATACTGAAGAGCATGTTCGCATTTTAGTAAGGGAATAATATACTCCTCACTTCACAGAAGGAATGACAATTACGATCCAGGGAGGACTCGAACCTCCATGATTTGTGCTGCGTTCGCCAGAGGCAACGGAGACAACGCCTCACCCATGTGGCAACTGGATCCGCTTGCATCCATTGTTTTTGTAGCTTTTATTCGGCCGACAAAGGGCAATAGTAACGTATTGCTACATTTAGAGAAGCAAGCGCAAAGCTGAAGGAAATTAAGGATCGCCAGCATCCAGACTTGTTCGCCGTGGCAAACATGCGGCAAACAACAAGCGCCAAGTCTCTCACGCGCAATCGGCGGGTCTTCTCCTGTCACCAAGCCCGATCACAACTTGCTTCTCTTTCACGAGTTCCTGCGTGTACAAATGTCCTGCTGCGAGTCGCATCTTTCCTGGTCCTAATAACGCCTCGCTTCTTTCCTTATAACGCTGCACTTGAGTCGCGCCAAATTCTCGGAATTTCCACTTCATTTCCAAAGTCTTGCTCGCAAAGATTCCTCACGTGTGCTGATTGTGCGCAACGCGTGAGACTTCTAATCTCTGCGCTGCAACTGTTGCGTGTGACTGCCCGTCTCAATCACGGTTCCTCCCAACAGCACTTCTCCACTTGCGCTCGTCACGATATGCATGAATCGGTACTGGGTGGCGCCGGTTCACTCCACTTGCTGTTGCGGCGCGCCCACACTCCACAGCGTCCGAGGCCACGTTGCCGAGGATTTCGATCCCTCTTGGCTAGTTCTTGCACTGCGAACTTGGTATCGCTGCGGTCTTGTGACAGATAAATCAATTGCGCTGCCCGCGCGGCTTGGTCAAGCTTCTTTCCTGGTACTGGGCTAGGCTTGCACTGCGCGTGCTTGTCATTGGTTTTGGCCCTTGGTGAATGGAAACAGTTCCAGTGAGTTCACATCGATACAAGCATCTAACTTGCCTCTCGGAATCCTTGAAACTTACCTAACATGAACAGGTATCTCTCGGAATCCTTGATGGTGAGTGTCTCCTCAGGTCGGTCCCGATACGCTGCCGTCAACCTGCGAAACAAGCTCTTCGCGAGGTCCTGAGCTCCCTTGTCCTGTTTCAAGTTTCAAGATCCATGCGTCGCATATGCCAGCTATTCCTTAGGCGCTCATGAAAAGGGTTGTCCTTTTGGTCACCTCCATCTTTGGCAATTAGAAACCCTGATGTCAAAATCTGCCTTTGGGCGGCGGAGTTGTCTCCAAGTCTCTCTCAAACGCACGCTCCCTCTCTGAATCAGCTTTCTCCTTGCCTTAACGAAGCGCGTTGATTGCATAACCTTGGGCGACGCTCGAAACCATGTCCTGCGTCACTATGGAAGGTGTCGCGCTTGGAGGCGGATCTCCGAACTGGATGAGCTTGAGCTTTTACTTTCTGAGCGAGCGCTGTAGCGCTCAGCTTTCCGCTTGGTCGACGGAGAACGTTCCGCGGAACTTCGCTCGACGGGTTCGGTGATCTTGGCCTTCTTGTCGCCGGACATTCCGACGTCAGGTGTGACTTCTTCCGCCACTCTTGTCTTCTTCGTCTTCCTTTCTTCCGGCCCCAAGCGAAGTTCAGAAGCTGATCGTTCTTGAATAAGCGAGACGTGCGCCCTGGAACACCACGGCGGGCATCGAAAGGGCAAGGCGAGAGGGCATCCGCTCTAAGGTGGACGTGACAACTGCAGGAACTTGTTTTTGACATGGAAGTCACGCAAGGATCGGGAATCATGGGGGAGCTACTGCCGGTCCCTCTTGCGAGGCTTCGCCCTGCCACAGGACACCATGGCGCGTAGTTGGCACGATGCGCTCGGTGTTGCTCCAATCTCAGCCACCTGAGCTTCTGGCTTCTCTTCCCCCGCGCCTTCTGAAAGCTCCTTGAGCTCTTGCAAGGTCATGTCATCTGTTCTTCGCCTTCTTGCCACTGTAGATCGGCTGTAGATTGGTGGTTTGGGAACATGACGTGGATGTATGTTTGCGCTGTCCGTGGTTGTGGTGTGTGCGCTGTGGACACCTGTGCTGCCATTTGCTGTATCACAGCCTCCTGCTTTGTAAGAGTAGAACACAAGAAAACATGAGAAAACATGTTTTTACATCATGGCCAGTTCAATGTGGAATGCTCCCAGAGACCAGAATCTGGTCAGAGGAGTTGTACATACGTTCGGGATGCTACATGGCTCTACATCATTCTACAATTCAGGCTGTCTAGCCGATTGTTGCTGCGCAAGCTAATCTATTTGCGCTTGCATTTGTTCTGCGCTTGCCATTGCTACTTCCCAAAATATATATATATATATATATATATATATGAATCGTACAATCGTAAAGTCTTAAAATCTTCAAGTCTGAAAATCGTAAAACCTTCAAATATTGGAACCTTAAAATCTGAAAACCTTGCAATCTTAAAATCCGCCTTCACAAAAATGGCAGCCGGAGGCAACAAGCAAATGGAAGCTTTGCAAAACACTTTGCGAAAAGCAGCAGGCCGACCAAGCCGGCCAATGACAGACCCTGAAAAAAACACACCTTCAAAAAAAGATGCCGCCAGAGACAACAAGCAAATGGAAAGCTCTACTAAAGAAAAAACTTCATGAAAAGCAGCAGGCCGACCAAGCAGGCCAGTGACAGGCCCTGCAATAATCCGCTTTCACAAAGAAAATGCAGCCAGAGACAACAAATGGGAAGGTCAACAAACAAAAACATTTCACAAAAAGCAGCAGGCCGACCAAGTGACTCTCAACCACAGGCGCAAAACTAGCGGGGTCCCAGCGTCACAAAACCTGTGTTTGATTCTCAGCGTGACCACAGGTGCAAATCTAGCGGGGTTTCAGCGTCACAACATCTGTGATTGGATCTCAGCGCGACCACAAGTGCAAACCTAGCAGGGTTCCAGCGTCACAACATCTGTGTAGGACTCTCAACGTGACCAAAGGTGCAAACCTAGCGGGGTGTCAGCGTCACAGCATCTGTGTTTGACTCTCAACGCGACCACAGGTGCAAGCCTAGCGGGGTTCCAGCGTCACAACATCTGTGTTTGACTCTCAGCGTGACCAAAGGGGCAAACCCAGCGAAATGTCAGCGTCACAGCATCTGTGATTGAATCTCGAAGTGTCCACAGGTGCAAACCTAGCCGGGTTTCAGCGTCACAACATCTGTGTGTGACTCTCAACGTGACCACAGGTGGTGCTTGACTCTCAACGTGACCACAGTTGCAAACCTAGCGTGGTTTCAGCGTCACAACATCTGTGTGTGACTCTCAACGTGACCACAGGTGCAAACCTATCGAGGTTTCAGCGTCACAACATCTGTGTTTGACTTTCAACATGACCACAGGCGCAAACCTAGCGGGGTTTCAGCGTCACAACATCTGTGATTGACTCTCAACGTGACCACAGGTGCAAACCTAGCGGGGTTTCAGCGTCACAACATCTGTGTGTGACTCTCCAAGTGACCACAGGCGCAAACCTAGCGGGGTGCCAGTGTCACAGCATCTGTGTTTGACTCCCAACGTCACCACAGGTGCAAACCTATCGAGGTTTCAGCGTCACAACATCTGTGTTTGACTTTCAACATGACCACAGGTGCAAACCTAGCGGGGTTTCAGCGTCACAACATCTGTGATTGACTCTCATCGTGACCACAGGCGCAAACCTAGCGGGGGTTCGACATCACAACATCTGTGATTCACTCTCAACGTGACCACAGTTGCAAACCTGGCAGGGCTTCAGCGTCACAACATCTGTGTGTTGACTCTCGACATCACCACAGGTGCAATCGCAACATCTCTGTTTGACTCTCAACGTGACCACAGGTGCAAACCTATCGAGGTTTCAGCGTCACAACATCTGTGTTTGACTCTCAACATGCCTACAGGTGCAAGCCTAGCGGGGCGTCAGCGTCACAACATCTGTGATTGACTCTCAACGTGACCGCAGGTGCAAACAGAAGAAAACATGAAAAGCAAATGCAACAACATCTCCAAGATAAAGGAAAAACAGGGAGAGGGAGAGAAGATGAGAGTAGAGAGATGGAAATGGAGAAAGAAGCGAACAGAAGAGAAAACGAAAAGCAAATGCAACAACATCTCCAAGAAAAAGGAAGAACAGAGAGAGGGAGAGAAGATGAGAGATGGAAATGGAGAAAGAAGCGAACAGCAGAGAACACGAAAACCAAATGCAACAACATCTCCAAGAGAAAGGAAGAACAGAGAAAGGGAGAGAAGATGAGAGTAGACAGAGGGAATGGAGAAAGAAGCGAACAGAAGAAAACACGAAAAGCAAATGCAACAACATCTCCAAGAGAAAGGAAGAACAGAGAGAGAAAGAGAAGATGAGAGATGGAAATGGAGAAAGAAGCGAACAGAAGAAAACACGAAAAGCAAATGCAACAACATCTCCAAGAGAAAGGAAAAATAGGGAGAGGGAGAGAAGATAAGAGTTGGAAATGGAGAAAGAAACGAACAGAAGAGAACACGAAAAGCAAATGCAACAACATCTCCAAGAGAAAGGAAGAACAGAGAAAGGGAAGATGAGAGTAGAGAGATGGAAATGGAGAAAGAAGCAAACAGAAGAGAACACGAAAGCCAAATGCAACAACATCTCCAAGAGAAAGGAAGGGGTCCCGATTTGTTTTGGGAATTTTCCCCGTTTTGTTTTGGGTGTTTTTTCCTGGATTTTCTGTCTTGGAACTGGCAGGTGCCATCTCCCTTGGTTCTGCTGTGGTTTGACTCGTTTTGCACCAGCAACATGCACGGCATCGTTTTAACTCGGCAGCATCCTTTTCAACGTCCTCAGCATCACGAGATGGATTTGTTAGGCTGGGTTTAGGGTGGGTAGGTTGGCTAGGGTTGGTTCATAGTGGGTTCCAGGCTTGGTTGGGCTTCTTGGGGTTGGCTCAGGGGTTTAGGGCTGGTTTAGGGTGAGTTTAGAGTTGGTTTAAGCTGCGGTTGTGTTTAGGTGGGATGGTCTAGTGTTGGTTTGGTTCGTTTGGGGGGGTAGGGGGCGGTTGGTGTCGTGTTTGGTTTGGGTTTGTTAAGGGTGGGTTTAGAGCGGGTTTAGTTTGGGTTTAGTGCTGGTGTACGGGGGGTTAGGGATTGGTTTTGGGGTTGCTCTAGGGAGCTATAGGGTTTGCTTAGTGGGGGTGGTTTGAGGTGGGCTTATTAGCAATGGCTTCGTGCTGGTTTAGTGCGCATCGTATAATACAAACTCACTTTTAAACCTGCATCAATACAGAATAATACAAACTTAGTGCGGACTTAGGGTTGATTTGGGTGGGGTTAGGGTGGGTTTCGGGATTGGCTTGGGGCGTTTGGGGTTTCGGGTTGGTTTGGGGTAGGTTTAGAGTTGGTTGAGGGATAGTCGCTTGCTGGTTTAGACTGGGTGTGTCTCGGGTTTTCGTTACTGAGTCTTGCTGGTTTAAGGTTAATTTAGGGTTTCTTTAGGGTTGGCTTTTAGGGTTTGGTTTTAAGGTTGGTACTAGTTTTGGTGGTGGTTTAGGGTGGATTTTGTGGTGGTTTAGGGTTGGTTTAGGGTGGTTTTGGGCCAAAACGTGAGTTTAGGGTGGGCGTTGGATTCATTGGGGGTCGTTTCCTACAAAGAAGCGGGGGGTCGAGGGGGGCGCAGCCCCCCCAACTACAGAAACATGGAAGGTAAGAAGCCACCAACCAAAAATCCAAAAAGCCAAAAGGCGGTGACGCTGGGGTGATGCTGGGGTGTTGCTGGTGATGCTGAGGATGCGGAAAGCCAAAGCCACAAAGGCCACAAAACAAGTAAAGACAAAAAGCCGAAAGCCGAAAGCCAAGAAAAAAACCAAAGAAAAGTAAAAACAAAAAGTAAGTCAAAAAGCCAAAAGCCAACAAGCCAAAAAGCCAAAAAGCCCAGACTGCAAGACTGCAAGAACACAAAGGCCAGAAGCCAAGAAGCTAAGAAGCCAGACAAGGAATATCAAACAAAAAAACCAAACTAAAAACGGGAAAAATCCCAAAATAAATAGCCCTCCGAAAGGAAGAACAGAGAGAGGGAGAGAAGATGAGAGTAGAGAGATGGAAATGGAGAAAGACGCGAACAGAAGAGAACACGAAAAGCAATGCAAAACCATCACCAAGAGAAAGGAAGAACAGAGAGAGGGAGAGAAGGTGAGAGTAGAGAGTAGAGAGATGGAAATGGAAAAAGAAGCGAACAGAAGAGAACACGAAAAGCAAATGCAACAACATCTCCAAGAGATAGGAAAAACAGAGAAAGGGAGAGAAGATGAGAGTAGAGAGATCGAAATGGAAAAAGAAGCGAACAGAAGAGAACACGAAAAGCAAATGCAACAACATCTCCAAGAGAAAGGAAAAACAGAGAAAGGGAGAGAAGATGAGAGTAGAGAGATGGACGTGGAGAAAGAAGCGAACAGAAGAGAACACGAAAAGCAAATGCAACAACATCTCCAAGAGAAAGGAAGAACAGAGAAAGGGAGAGAAGATGAGAGTAGAGATGGCAATGGAGAAAGAAGCGAACAGAAGAGAACACGAAAAGCCAATGCAACCACAACACCAAGAGAAAGGAAGAACGGAGAGAGGGAGAGCAGATGAGAGTAGAGAGATGGAAATGGAGAAAGAAGCGAACAGAAGAGAAACGAAAACCAAATGCAACACCATCTCCAAGAGAAAGGAAGAACAGAGAGAAGGAGAGAAATGTGAGTAGAGAGATGGAAATGGAGAAAGAAGCGAACAGAAGAGAAAACGAAAAGCAATTGCAACAACATCTCCAAGAAAAAGGAAGAACAGAGAGAGGGAGAGAAGATGAGAGATGGAAATGGAGAAAGAAGCGAACAGAAGAGAACACGAAAACCAAATGCAACAACATCTCCAAGAGAAAGGAAGAACAGAGAAAGGGAGAGAAGATGAGAGTAGACAGAGCGAATGGAGAAAGAAGCGAACAGAAGAGAACACGAAAAGCAAATGCAACACCATCTCCAAGAGAAAGTAAGAACAGAGAGAGGGAGAGCAGATGAGAGTAGAGAGATGGAAATGGAGAAAGACGCGAACAGAAGAGAACACGAAAACCACATGCAACAGCATCTCCAAGAGAAAGGAAGAACAGAGAGAGGGAGAGCAAATGAGAGTAGAGAGATGGACAAGGAGAAAGAAGCGAACAGAAGAGAACACGAAAACCAAATGCAACAACATCTCCAAGAGAAAGGAAGAACAGAGAGAGAGGGAGAGCAGATGAGAGTAGAGAGATGGACAAAGCAGAGAACACGAAAACAAATGCAACAACATCTCCAAGAGAAAGGAAGAACAGAGAGAGGGAGAGCAGATGAGAGTAGAGAGATGGACAAGGAGAAAGAAGCGAACAGCAGAGAACACGAAAACCAAATGAAACAACATCTCCAAGAGAAAGGAAGAACAGAGAGAGGGAGAGCAGATGAGAGTAGAGAGATGGAAATGGAGAAAGAAGCGAACAGAAGAGAACACGAAAACCAAACGCAACAACATCTCCAAGAGAAAGGAAGAACAGAGAGAGGGAGAGCAGATGAGAGTAGAGAGATGGACAAGGAGAAAGAAGCGAACAGAAGAGAAAACGAAAACCAAATGCAACAACATCTCCAAGAGAAAGCAAGAACAGAGAGAGGGAGAGCATATGAGAGAATAGAGATGGAAAAGGAGAAAGAAGCGAACAGAAGAGAACACGACAACCAAATGCAACAACATCTCCAAGAGAAAGGAAGAACAGAGAGAGGGAGAGCAGATGAGAGTAGAGAGATAGAAAAGGAGAAAGAAGCGAACAGAAGAGAACACGAAAACCAAATGCAACAACATCTCCAAGAGAAAGGAAGAACAGAGAGAGAGGGAGAGCAGATGAGAGTAGAGAGATGGACAAGGAGAAAGAAGCAAACAGCAGAGAACACGAAAACCAAATGCAACAACATCTCCAAGAGAAAGGAAGAACACAGAGAGAGGGAGAGCAGATGAGAGTAGAGAGATGGACAAGGACAAAGAAGCAAACAGCAGAGAACACGAAAACCAAATGCAACAACATCTCCAAGAGAAAGGAAGAACAGAGAGGGAGAGCAGATGAGAGTAGAGAGATGGACAAGGAGAAAGAAGCGAACAGCAGAGAACACGAAAACCAAATGCAACAACATCTCCAAGAGAAAGGAAGAACAGAGAGAGGGAGAGCAAGATGAGAGTAGAGAGATGGACAAGGAGAAAGAAGCGAACAGAAGAGAACACGAAAACCAAATGCAACAACATCTCCAAGAGAAAGGAAGAACAGAGAGAGGGAGAGCAGATGAGAGTAGAGAGATGGAAAAGAAGAAAGAAGCGAACAGCAAAGAACACGAAAACCAAATGCAACAACATCTCCAAGAGAAAGGAAGAACAGAGAAAGGGAGAGAAGATGAGAGTAGAGAGATGGACAAGGAGAAAGAAGCGAACAGAAGAGAACACGAAAACCAAATCCAACAACATCTCCAAGAGCAAGGAAGAACAGCGAGAGGGAGAGCAGATGAGAGTAGAGAGATGGACCAGGAGAAAGAAGCGAACAGCAGAGAACACGAAAACAAAATGCAACAAATTCCAAGGAGAAGGAAGAACAGAGTGAGGGATGAGCAGATGATAGGAGTAGAGAGATGGAAAATGGAGAAAGAAGCGAACAGAAGAGAACACGACAACCAAATGCAACAACATCTCCAAGAGAAAGGAAGAACAGAGAGAGGGAGAGCAGATGAGAGTAGAGAGATGGACAAGGAGAAAGAAGCGAACAGAAGAGAACACGAAAACCAAATGCAACAACATCTCCAAGAGCAAGGAAGAACAGAGAGAGGGAGAGCAGATGAGAGTAGAGAGATGGACAAGGAGAAAGAAGCGAACAGAAGAGAACACGAAAACCAAATGCAACATCTCCAAGAGAAAGGAAGAACAGAGAGAGGGAGAGCAGATGAGAGTGTAGAAATGGACAAGGAGAAAGAAGCGAACAGCAGAGAACACGAAACCAAATGCAAGAACATCTCCAAGAGAAAGGAAGAACAGAGAGAGGGAGAGCAGATGAGAGTAGAGAGATGGACAAGGAGAAAGAAGCGAACTGCAGAGAACACGAAAACCAAATGCAACAACATCTCCAAGAGAAAGGAAGAACAGAGAGAGGGAGAGCAGATGAGAGTAGAGAGATGGACAAGGAGAAAGAAGCGAACAGAAGAGAACACGAAAACCAAATGCAACAACATCTCCAAGAGCAAGGAAGAACAGAGAGAGGGAGAGCAGATGAGAGTAGAGAGATGGACAAGGAGAAAGAAGCGAACAGAAGAGAACACGAAAACCAAATGCAACATCTCCAAGAGAAAGGAAGAACAGAGAGAGGGAGAGCAGATGAGAGTGTAGAAATGGACAAGGAGAAAGAAGCGAACAGCAGAGAACACGAAACCAAATGCAAGAACATCTCCAAGAGAAAGGAAGAACAGAGAGAGGGAGAGAAATGAGGAGTAGAAGGAGATGGAAATGGAGAAAGAATGCGAACAGAATGAGAACACGAAAACTCAAATGCAACAAACATTCCAAGAGAGAAAGGTAGACAGAGAGGGAGAGCAGAATGAGAGTAGAGAGATGGACAAGGAGAAAGAAGCGAACTGCAGAGAACACGAAAACCAAATCCAACAACATCTCCAAGAGAAAGGAAGAACAGCGAGAGGGAGAGCAGATGAGAGTAGAGAGATGGACAAGGAGAAAGAAGCGAACAGCAGAGAACACGAAAACCAAATGCAACAACATCTCCAAGAGAAAGGAAGAACAGAGAGAGGGAGAGCAGATGAGAGTAGAGAGATGGACAAGGAGAAAGAAGCGAACAGCAGAGAACACGAAAACCAAATGCAACAACATCTCCAAGAGAAAGGAAGAAACAGGAGAGAGGGAGAAAGGCGCTAAATGAGAAGTAGGAGAGATGGGACAAGGAAGAGAAGAAGCGAACTGCGAGAGGAAAACACGAGAAAACCAAATCCAACAACATCTCCAAGAAGAAAGGAAGAACAGCCGAGAGGGAGAGCAGATGATAGAGTAGAGAGATGGACAAGGAGAAAGAAGCGAACAGGCAGAGAAACACGAATAACAATGCAACAACATCTCCAATGAAGGAAAGGGAAGAACTGAGAGAGGGAGAGCAGATGAGAGTTAGAGAGATGGACAAGGAAAAAGAAGCGGAACAAGAAGAGAAACGAAAACCAAATGCAAAACTCTCAAGAGAAAGGAAGAAACAGAGTGAGGAGAAGCAGGATGAGAGTAGAGAGATGGAAAAGGAGAAAAGAAGCGAAACAACAGAGAACACGAAAACCAAATGCAACAACATCTCCAAGAGAACGGAAGAACAGAGAGAGGGAGAGCAGATGAGAGTAGAGAGATGGACAAGGAGAAAGAAGCGAACAGCAAAGAACACGAAAACCAAATGCAACAACATTTCCAAGAGAAAGGAAGAACAGAGAGAGGGAGAGCAGATGAGAGTAGAGAGATGGAAATGGAGAAAGAAGCGAACAGCAGAGAACACGAAAACGAAATGCAACAACATCTCCAAGAGAAAGGAAGAACAGAGAGAGGGAGAGCAGATGAGAGTAGAGAGATGGACAAGGAGAAAGAAGCGAACAGCAGAGAACACGAAAACCAAATGGAACAACCGGAAAGATATATAAGAAAAAACATATATATACATATATATAAGAAATATAAGAAATAAACAGAAAACCAGTTGCAAAATCTCTGATGCAACCGGGGCCTGAGAGGCATGGGCCACGGCATGGCGCTGCTCCAACGCCCTTGCGCGGTCGAACGTGGCGCGCATCTCCGCCAGGTCGCTGGCCGCGCGCCGCAGCCGCGCCTGCAAACCCAGCAGCGCCTGCAGCCCACCCGGACTCAGCGCCATCGAAACTTTGCGAGATACGAAAATACGAACAGAAAAAAACAGAAAAAATGCTTTAGAGGGAAGGAAATAGAACGAATAAATGCTTTAGGAAGGAATTGGTACGGAAAGAAGAATGAGCCGAATCTGAGGAGAGCAATGCATGCGTGATAATTGAGCAATGGTCGCGTGTGTTCCGTGGTCGAGCCCTCCCTGACAGTGCCGCTTCTTTTTGACGCGCTCCCCTGCGAATCGAAACGAAGCCTTTGCTCGCGACACCTTGGAATAGCCACTCACAATGCAAACGGTTCATGGGCTTTAAGTCTGGCCTCAACATGCAAAGCTTTCTGCCAGGTCGGGGCTTGCCTGCCACATTTCGAAACCAATCAGATCGCATTTCATCGCATGAGGCTCGAACTCCTTGGAGTCGATGAGCGCATGGCGCAACGCCTGCAGGTGGCCCAGGACCTCTGTCTCTGACCTCAGATTCTCCTGAAGCGATCGCGTGTGATCATGGCCGTGCTCGATTGCGCGAGCATTCAGCGATGCGCCTGGCCTCAGTCCTGGATAGCGAGCGCGTCCGGAAGGTCCTCGGCCTCCGCGGGCTCCGCGGGCTCCGCGGGCTCCGCGGGGTCCGCGGGGTCAAGGATCGCGGCGAAGCGGAACGTGCCCGTTTGGTCTCGCGGGCCAATAGCCACTGGCGGTTGCGGTGGTGAAATCGTTCGAAGGCATCCTCGACTTCCCAAGGAGATTTTGTGACACGCGGCGTCTCCTTCTCCTTCTCCTTCTCTGCGCGCTCTTTCCGCTCCTCCTCCCACTTCTGGTCCAGCCGCTCCCGCCATTGCTTCTGGCGGTCATAGAAAGCACTAGCTCGAGAGGGCGAACGGTGCAACCGGTTCAACCGGGGCTCTTGGCAAGCCTGCAATTGCTGACGCAAAGCTTGCTCCCGCAGAGCTTGCTGCCGCACGCGCTTCTGGGCCAACCATGCCTCCCCGCGCGCATAGACTCGAATTGGACCTCGTGCAGGGGCAGGGACTGCAGCTGGGGCTGCAGCGCTCTGGGAATTCAAAGAGTTCTGTGCGCCTTGGGCACTTGTCTCGGTCTCACTTTGGGCGCTTCGGGTTGCAAGAGAGAGCTGCTGATGAAGCCTTGCCAAATGCGCACCTCGCTGTCGCTGCATCTCGGACCGCTCCAAGGCATTGAATGAGCTGAGCGTGTGATTCCAAGAGTTCCATGAGGGCAAAGGTTCTTTCACGCGGTCAGAGCATTGCAAGAGCGAGCCACACAGTGTGCCACCCAGTGTTTCATGGGACGAGTTGAAGGAAATGCGGGAGTCAGACCTTTCAGACCTTGCAAAGCTGAATTCCGGACTTTGCAATCGATTTGGGCTGCCCTCTTGACTCCCAGGGGGTGTCGGCCAGTCAGACTCCATGGACGGGCACCACATGGCACTTGCGAGCTCCGGAGTCTCCAGGTGCCAAGGGGCACCGTCCGCCTCCGTCTCCGCCGTCTCCGTCTCCGCATC
This sequence comes from Effrenium voratum, assembly GCA_963377175.1. Taxonomy (NCBI): domain Eukaryota; class Dinophyceae; order Suessiales; family Symbiodiniaceae; genus Effrenium; species Effrenium voratum. The sequence goes on along the minus strand of CAUJNA010000367.1, from coordinate 200,278 downwards.
CACCGCATCCACCGCATCATTAAAACTTGGCAGATTGGGCGGCTCCACAGGCTCCTCGGGCTGCTCGGGCTCCTCGGGCTCCTGGGGCTGCTCGGGCTCCTGACATGCCTCAAGCTCCGATTCCTGAAACGTGCATGCTGTGCGTCCTGTGCGTCTTGTGTGTCTTGCCAGGGACAGCGTAGACTCCCTGTTCGCTTTCTCTTGCTCTTGTCTTTCTACGGAGGATTCAAACAGATTGAGGCGGAATTCGATGTCGGCTTCCCACCGACTTCTCCGCTTTTTCGTCTCCTCCAATGACGAATCGCATGGAACCTGGGCACAAAAATGGCCAACATTGGGAAACGATAGTGCCAATGGCCTGGCAGGGGGAGCTCGTTTTGGGGCGCTAAGTGAATGTGTCGCCTGCCTTTTGTCGGGTTGATTTTCGTGAGAGTTACCCAAGCTCCTGGGCCAACCACAACCAAGACTGCACACTCCAAGATCGTTCCTTAAAGTAGCCCGAAAGCTCCCTGACACTGCCAGTGTGTGCTTTCGTAAACGCGTAGCAAAAGTAGCCCCAAGGTGCCGTCCTTGGCTTTGTGTTGTGTTTGACACAGTGCTCCACGTGCATCACCAGCGCTTGGCTGCGCCACTTTCGCACACGCTTGCCTTCCTGCTTGGTAATTAGCATGCGTATGACAGCCCTGGTGGCATTTTTGATTCCGAATTGCTGATGTGTCCGGTGCCCTTGCATTGGACTGTCATGCAAGGACGGCCATGCAGCGAACGCAATTATTCTAAATGCAATGAAACAGCTGAGCTTCCATGCATAAGGGGAACCATAGAAGTCGATGTTTGTCTCAGGAGAACTTGTTTTTTTCCTTCACACAGCCAGGCATTGCTGTGTTTGTGAGTGTTTGCATCGCGCTGCCGATGTTTCTGGAGCTTTAAAGCGCTAAGGCTTTGATACCTTCCAAAGGCTGGCTCAAGCATGTACACAATTGCACACGTCACATATTATTGTCACACACACAAACGTGCATCTGGGAGTTTGGCAAAGTTCCGGCAAGCTTGCGCCATGTGAGAAATGAATGGCTGACAGTTGACAAGCACTTGACAAGCACGTGACATCGAGTCCTTAAAAACCTTAGGTCGTAACCTGCAGCTGCAGTTCTCGAAGCGGCTCTCGCGGTAGCGCGCGCGGCGCAAGAACCTGCCCGGACATGAGCTTTGCATAGAAACCACCCATCCCAACACACGTGAAGGCATACCAAAGGATTGCCAGACCAATGTAATGTTGCCCAATCTAAGCATCCATTCGTGCACCTTGGACAATGCGTTTTCGCTCATGGGACATGCATGAATTGTAGCTTGAGCCCACGTCCCGCACCGTGAACAACATGGATGACAACTGCTTCTCCATCTCATCCTCTGAGAACAACAGAGGCGGCAACTTGACAGTCCTTTTTGATGCGGGTGCACTCAGGTCAGAAGACAGGACTGCCTTTGCAGCACGCAGGAGACAAGATGAGCATCCATCAAGTTGAGCTGAGCAGCAATTGCACCGCGGCAGCAAATGTCGAATGGTCAAAGATATTCTTCTCCCGCGCCTGCGAATTGATTTGTAATGATTTGCAGCCGCAAGCATCTGCAAGTCCAAGAAATACGCGCCTGAGAGAGTCTCCCACTGATAAACCAATGTCTTTCGCATTCTTCACCTTCAACGCTCAGAGTATCGCACAATCTGCTGCCCTAACATGCCTCACTTGTGATTTCATCTTCTTCCACTGCCTTGATGCCATGCCTGACGCGGACACGCAAGGTTGCGCTTCTTGCCGAACGAGCCTGCCTGTGGTGAACAAAAGCGTCCCCAGACAGCACCAGCCTCAGGCGGGAATGGGCGGCAACGTGAAAACTGCGGCTTCGAGGTGGCGACAAGCTGCCCGGCTCGAGCAGAATGCTCAGCTGTGGCCTTTCAAACTCGTCCAAACGGGTCCGACTAAGAAATGAACCTTTGTGAGAGCTTGGGATCCTGGCTTTGTCCCAGGCGGCATCTCTGGAGCGGATGGCACCTCACGGATCGAGTGCAGGTGTGCAGGTCAAGCGGTTCCGCACGCCTCTTTGTCTCTGTCCCACGTAAATCCCCGCTTCTCGTCCGAGTCATCCATTCCTCACTCCAAACCCAGTCCCTGGATCTCTGTTGCGAGTGGCTGGGGGCTGAGCGGGGATAGAAGTCAAAGATGCACTGGGATCCAAGGCTCACAATTGCAGCCTTAGGCCAGCTGCAAAAGCCGCGTCGCGCGAACTGTAGCGGTAGCATCTCTTCGAATTCTGTCTTTGCGTCTCTTGGTACTTCTCTTATCCAGCCTCTGGCGAAACGATTGTTTTCGACCGGCACAGCGAGCTGTGCAAACGCTAGAGTTAAACCTCGCAGCATCTGATCCACGCATTGTGAGATTAGGCTTCTGTAAAAATGAATTCGTCTACTACCGTTGCGCCCATCGCTTGCCAAAAAAAAGAAACCTGTCAAAACTATGCCTCGGGACTTCGCAAAAAGGTGCCAGTCAGTCGGAGGGTTCAGTGCTTCGCCGATTGTGATACGTTTCTTGGGACTTGGCCTTTGCTCACCAGCGAGACGGAATGATCGGGCAGAAACTAGCTAAGTCAAGTGCTTGGATGAAGCAGCTCAATCATCCTGATTTGTCTCCCTGGGCTTCCGGATCCTTCCGGCTCGGTCTGGCGGTACCAGGTGGGATGCGTCAAACGATAGCCCCATTACATTGCTTTGGGCTTGTGCCTGAAGCCACTCACACAGCTCAGAAGCCCAAACACGCTTCCAGGAAAGGTGAATGCGTGGAATAGATTCAAGGCCGTGTGACCTTGCGTGAGGTATGCCAGCACACTATAGCACACCATGCTTGTAAAGACTCAAGCGTGATACTTCCAGCTGCGCCGAGAACAGCCTGGAACGTGGACCTTGAGCCTGAAGAGACCTTAAGCACTTCCATCCAATTCGTCTTGGCCGCTTGTCGCCCCGATGCTCGGCTTCGCACGTCTCCAGCTCACCAGGCTTTCACGAACGTGCTCCAAGTAGCTCCAAGTAGCCGGCAAGGGCCGCGCCGGGCTTTCGCTAGCCCAAGTTCCCAATCACTTTGCGCCAGCTGGCCGGTTGAAGCGTTAGCGTAAGCTGACTGGAAACGACGGAAACGGCCAAGGGCCCCAGGGCGCAGAGTGTGTACAATATGTGAGCACTCATGTTTTCTGTGCTGTCAGTGGCTGCCCGGAAAGGCGGTGCGCTCGATTCCTTCATGGACTCAACGTTGATTCGATTGTGTTCAAATTCCACTCTGGATCTCTCTGGCCGGACGCCATCGCGAGGCGATGGGCGCAGGCTGCATCCAGAAATGAAGCACAACTTCAGCCTCGACCAAGTCCAATCCTCTTGCGGCATTGCGAGACAAGTTTTACGGTCTTGCCTGAAAACAGCACATCTCGGAAATTTGATCGTAGGCTTGGACATGGGATGTGCACGGGCTTTCAAAGGCTACCAATGCATGTCGAGCAACTCGTGGAAAGTAGACCGGGCCATCTAAGTGCGGGTGAATGCCTCACAGCCCATCTGGTACGCGCAAGCACTGGCAAGCACGAATGGAAAACGCGTGAAACGCACACCAAGCCTTGTCCAGGCCTTACGGAGTGAGTCGCAAGCATCGATATCAACAGCACAATCCCATGGATTGAATCTGTCCTATCTGTCCTTCTCGGCCCACTGTCTGCTTGGAGTCTACTTCAATGTTTCTCTCTTTGTCTCTCCAACTGGGGTGTCTGCTTGTAGGCGTTGAGGCGAACCTGGCACGAATTGTTGTACTGGCCCACAGAGCCGTAGCCTCTTTTAGCCCCTCGCACAAGCTCTCCGACTCCTGTGACTTGTTCTCTTTCTCTTCTCTTTTCCCCTCTTCTCCCCTCTTCCCTCTACTGCTCTGCGTACACTGTTGGCCGGAAAGAGCAGGGGGTGGAACACGCCCAGCGTGGCGAGTGCATCCACCATGGTGCTCTGCCAGCTCGGCAACGCCTGAAAGTGACAGCAATTCAAGCAAAAAGAAGAAGCATGACAAGTTGAAGGGCGCTCTCGTCATCTCTCGGCCCTTGCGTCTGAGGCGGTCACGGCTCGCATCAAGCTTCTCCCACACGGGCACTGGCCTGAGGAGCCGAACCTGTGCACCGATGGCAATTTGCATGTGGCACTTGGCACAAAAAAGCATCCAGACATCTAGACTAGAACCCGTTAGGATTGGGTATCTGGCTCCTGCGTATCGCGGGTGTTCATCCGTTCCCAGTCACCTGGGAACGACTCTTCGCAGCAAGTCTTGTCAATGAAACCAATGATTCGCTGAGCTGCAGGTCTTGTCAATGATTCGCTCAAACTCCTCGACCTGCTTGGGCCTAGGACTGCCATGCTTCTTGCGGGGCACCTGCAACGCATTCACCTGGTTTGCCTTACGCGCTTTCTCTTAGGCACGCGTATTGCAATGTATCGCAATCTGCTAAGGTCCGGAAATCACCGGTTACAGGATTCAAAGGACATGGGCAACTGTATATCCGCGGAAGGAATTGAGGCTCCTGGCGCCTGCATAACCGATTGTTGGATTGGCCTCTCACGACGTGCTCTTTGGAGACAGCTGTAACCGGTTACAAAATTAAACGCTTCTCGCGCGCGCAGGAAAAAGCTGTGAAACTGGTTGACGGTCAAAAGGCTTCTCGCGCGCGGGCTGTGAAGGCACAACTGCATATCCGGCAAAGGTAACCGGTAAACGGTCCAAAGGATTCTCTCTCGCAGGCTGTACAGCTGTGCAACAGGTGCAAGGTCTAAAGGCTAAGGGTGCGGATTTATTTCGGGATTTTTGGTCGTTCTTGTTTTTATTCGTCTTGGCCGGTAAAAATGTCGTATTCTACAGTCAACATCCCCAGCATCGTTTTCAACATCCCCGCATGCCCGACCAACATCCTCAGCATCACCAACATGTTGTGGGTACAAAAATCGGCTGGCGGGTTGACAGGATCGAAGACTTGATGATTCAAATAGGAGGGCATTTCAATCCCCCCCCACAAAAAAAGTAGCGGGGGTTGGGGGGGGGGCGGCAGCCCCCCCATGATGTTCGAAGAAGCGATGATTCAAATAGGGGTGCAATTCAATCTCTGCAATAAGTCTAAAAAGTAGCGGGGGGGGGTTGGGGGGGGCCGGCAGCCCCCCCCTGATGTTCGCAGAAGCGATGATTCAAATAGGGGTGCAATTCAATCTCTGCAATAAGTCTAAAAAGTAGCGGGGGGGTTGGGGGGGGGGGGGGGCCGGCAGCCCCTCCCCTGATGTTCGCAGAAGCGATGATTCAAATAGGGGTGCAATTCAATCTCTGCAATAAGTCTAAAAAGTAGCGGGGGGGTTGGGGGGCGGCGGCAGCCCCCCCATGATGTTCGAAAAAGTGATGATTCAAACAGGGGTGCAAAGATTCAAGAAAGGGTGCGAAACAGTAAAACATATGTTGAGAGCAGTAGTTGAACCCATCTTTTTAAAAATAATAATGTTCAAAATATTTCATAAAGATTCATCAAAATATGTTGTAATAGATTGACAAGTTATATTCCATATTAACCTTATACAGTTTTACGTAAAATAGTAATTAGCAAAAATAATATTGGTTTGAGTCCCCCGGTTTCATTTCTATATTATTTTTACGTTTATCTGTTTTGAGATGTTGATAATAACTGTCTTGCCTCATTGAACGGTTACAATCATCACAACGTACAATATTTATTGCTTTTTCCTTTTTTGCTTCCTGCCTCTTTATTATGTATTCATCATCTTCTTCATATCTTTTTCTTTGTGCCTCATTATATCTGTCTTTATGATTTGCTCTATGATTTACATTATATTCATTACACTTTCTACAACACACTCTACCATCTTCAGTTCATCTAACGTGTTTTCTTTTTACATTTATCACAAAATTCAGCTTTATTGTCTGTCATAATCCTTAATGTATAATACCTACATTCCTTTAAACCACTTTCTTATAATCCATAGTTTCTAAAACATTCCTTGAAACTAAAATCAAAACAGGCAGCTCAATTCCAATTATTCGGGAAGTTTAGACTATTCCAGTTCGGAATTATTCGGAATTCTCGAAATTATTGGAAATAGAGCTCAATAATTCCACAAATTCCGAAAAAATCGGAAAGTTTAGACTATTCCGATTCGGAATTATTCGGAATTTTCGAAATGATTGGAATTCGAGCTCAATAATTCCGATAATTCCGAAAATTCGGAATATTCCGATTCGGAATCATTCGAAATTATTGAAATTAGAGCTCAATATGCTTTAATAATTCCGAAAGTTCGGCAAATTTGCGATTCGGAATTATTGAATTCTCGGAATTGAAGCTGAATAATTTGCCTAGACCACTCGAATAATCTAAACAACACAAACAATGCAACAACAAATATTCCTGCCGGAGAGGAACTGGGAATGCAGAGGATGCTCAAAGTCAAACCCAAAAAGCCACCAAACGCCGCATAAACCAAGAAGCCGAAAAGCCAAGAACCCGATTTTGTTTTTAAACACTCAAAACAAATACCCATCCCAAGGCCTGTCGTGCGTGGGCTGTGAGGGGACAGCTGTATCCCTGGTGAACAGTCTAAGGTTTCTCGCGCGCATGTGAGAGGCTTCTCGCGCGCGGGCAGCGAGGGGACAACTGTAAACCCGGCGCACGGTCTAATTCTCGCACGCGAGCTGCGAGGGCTGGCGGAGACTCCTCCACCTGCTTGAAACGTTTGGGACAAGGATTTCCATGGATTGCTGGCTCACGTGTCGCAATAAATCGCGATGTGTCAATGTCGCGTGTCGTTTCCCATGGGTGACCGGGAGATAAGGGTCTGGCTCCAGGAAGTTGCGGACGTAATGGACGTCCTGAATCTTGCCTCGACATCGACAGCGATGACATCAATGTGCAAATGAGTTTTGGCCTGGAAGATGATGGGCAACCCAACCCGGCTGCATCATAGGCAGAATGTCCGACAACTTGTCGAGCTTTGCGGCAACTGCCTTTTTGGGACCTGCTGGCAAGTCCTCCGTGCCCCCTTCCGCGATGCGACACTGACCAACAGACGTGCGACATGGCGCACACCGGAAGTGCAAGGCTTCTCAGATTCTCAGTTGTCATTCCCCGTCCTCCAGCGGCTTTTGTGAAAGCGTTGGAACGCTGCGGCTGGCGTGGAAGCGGCCCACCACTCGAGGCGGCTGCTGAAACGCCAGAAATTGCCTGAGGCGCAGCGAACGCGGAGAGGGAGGAAACGCGCACTGTGTTCCCCACCACTCGCCGGCCCAAACGCTTCTCTCCGGAAACTTGCTGAAAGCCCTGAAGCGGTGCGGCTCGGTCCTCGAGTGCAGCGATTCTCACCATAGGCAGCTCGCTCCAAACATCTGGGGACATGGCTGCACGTGCTTCCGAGAAGTTGCCTGACCGGTATGTTTCGCGCGACAAGTCTCACATTCAGTGAACTCGTATAGTATAGACTGCTTGACATAGAGCCGAATCTGAGGCTGATTGGAATTTCCGGACGTTACAGCGTGCAATGGAGGTGACGCTGAACAAAAATAATAACCCTTGACCCAAGAGTTGCGAGGCCTCACTTTGCTTTCCGTTCGGTAAACGTACGTTCATGGTCATGGAATTTCAGCGTACTGCACGGCTGCAGTGTTATACGGTGAGTAAGCAAGAGAGATACAAGCTGAGGCAGACATGTGCGGATGTCTTGCCGCTGGCTAAATCCTGTAACTTTTGCCATTGCTTTGTCCCTGTGAAGCATGCTGTGAGCACAAAGACTTCGAGAAGTGTTCACGAAACGTAAAGGGGCCCTGGCTACGTTTCGGAATGCGTGTCTCGGACGGCAATAAGAGATGGAAGTGACATGGAAGTGACATGGAAGTGACATAGCCTCGTACTGGAAAATGTCCAGCTCGAAGCCCAGCACTGGGCCCTCCGAGGCCCAGCGACCGAGGCCGCGGCCCAGCAACTCCTCGCAACTCCAACCTATGCAAACACACCTAGAACACGTACAACACTTACACGTACAACACGTACAACACGCATACTTCATTCGTTTTGATATCGGACCACAACAATCTTTTCCCTGAAACAGGAGAAGGGTGACGCGAGCACAACGTCTTCTGCCAAGCGGTGTGAGGCCAAGTTGCTTGAAGTGTAACTTTCATTCTGGTAGCATTCACAAGAGGCCAAGCCACTTTCTGTCAATCCTTTCGCTAAACGACCTCGTCTTTAGCGCGAGCGAGCTTGAACTGGAACGCGCCTAAGGCATAAGCCATCAGGCCATCATGAGCCGCAAAACCAGGCGAAAAAAGGGCATCGGGCTACACCGGGCTATTCGAAGCGCGAAGAAAGCGAAAACGGAAAGCCCACGACCCGCACCGGGTTCATTGTATCCCGCTTTTCATCAGCGAATGTTACCCATCTCCAAGCGGCCCATTAGGCCAAATCCATGTCTCCATTGCCTCCTTTCTGAGGTACCCTTTGCGCTAGTTGCTTGTAGCCTGGCATATTGAAATGCTCTGTTTCGCGGTGCAATTTTCACGTCTCTCGAGTCTTGCGAAGTAGCCTGACGGACTTGCTCTCCGCTGGAGAAGCTTTGCGAGGCCATTCTCACAACTGCGTTGCCTCCATATGTCACATGCGTTTTGCTCTGGCCATGTCGACTGGTTGATGCATCGACAAACTGGCATTCTGGACTTCGACTGTGAATCTGCAAGATCTCCGTTGACTCAGGAAACACAGTAACACCCTTTTGCTGTACAGGCGGAACGCAACGCTTGAACCTTAGGTGTTTACTCGGCTAGTGTCAAAAGTCAAAACACTCGCTCAAACGACGCGTGAGACATGACAAGTGCAACGACTCAAATGAATGGGATTGAACGTGCGGTCCCCGGAGGTGGTGAGGTAGACCAGCTCGCCGTCCTCCGTGAAGTGCACCTTTCCGATCACCGCGTCCTTACGAAGTCGACAAAACAAGCAAAGTGTTTAAAAGAGAACAAAAAAAAATCTGTTTTATCTGCGTCTTATATCTATCGGCGAGAAGTTGTATCAAGAGAGACAAAGACAGAAAGAAGGAATGAGTTCTCTAAAGCCGGTCCTCGCACTGCATGATCGATGCACGAAGTACCCATTCCCCTGTCACTGCCATGGGGTGCTGTCTGAGTGAAGCCGATGGCTGAGCTAATTCGATGTGCGTCTTCGGTCAAGATCTCATGGGCGAAGAAAAGCAACCCATCCAGAGCCTATTGATGCGTGCCAGCTTTGCTCCATTTGTGTGTGTGTGGGGGGTTTGCAAATTTCATGCCATCTCTCTTTATGAAAGTCTAGCGTGCCTTTGCGCGAAAGTCTCACTGCAGCTACGCTTACTCGATATGAGTCTTGTCAAGGCGCGGCAAGGCCGAATGAGTCAAGTTTCACATCCGTGCCCCCAGAAAATACTCGGACACGCAATGCACAGCACGTTCTGCGCGTGAAACGGAACTCGTTCAGTAAGCCTCGGCTGACTGCCAGGCCCACAAGTTGCCAATGCCATTGCAAGCTGCCCCAAGTCTACCCCCAACCCCGTGCCTCGTAGATCAGTTCTCGAACCGCCAGCAATGTGCTGATCACTACGCCCGCTGACACGATGCCTGAAATGTAGGAGCGTCTTGTGCTCAATTGGTCCTGCACGTCACCCCTAGGCGCTTGGGCGCTTGGGCGCTTGGGCGCTTGGGCGCTTGGGCGCTTGGGCGCTTCGGCGCTTGGGCGCTTGGTAGGCACTCACCACTTCACTTGCCATCTGCCGCATCTTGCTTCACTAATCTTCACTGCATTCTCCTGTAGGTAGTGCACCAACGACGTCCCTGCATAGGAGGACACCAAGTTCACAAGGCCGTAAACGAGCATCAGCGACATGATGATGCGATCCTCAGCTCATGGAAGATGGTGGGCTGCGCGTCCTCTTCTCTTTTCCTCTGAGCTTGCCACTGTAAGGAGATACCTTGGGATTGCAACACTGCATGTCCGAAACGCGAGCAGCTTCGGCGTATGCATCAAGTGGACCAGTCTGCGTGTGTCACACTCTGAAGCAATGGAGTCTCTGCCAATTAGCTGGAAGGTTGTCGAGGAGGCTGTAAAAATCACACACGTAGATGACGTTGCCACTGCAACAGCGGGTTCCAGCCCCATCAGCAGAAAGTAGGGTGAGAAAATGAGTCCTCACAGCCACTCCCAGACCGCGGCAGTCAAGGCCCTCCAAGGCCCTTCGCGGTCCTCCGCCGATTCCCACGAAGCCTCAAACTACACAAAGCCATGCGTGAAGCCTTGCATGAAGCCATGCGTGCCAGCTGTGCCAGTTCCGCCTGCCAAGCACCCTGTGGTGACGCTCATGATGCTGAATTTCACTGTCAATGCGGGAGACCAACCGACCTCAACTCGTCAACTCGGCTCAAACACTCTGAGCCCGTGCTTTCCGAGCGCCGGTCTCTGACTAGCTTGGCCGCCTCAGTTTTCCAAGTGCCCTATGCCCTGAACCTGACCTCTAGGCAAGCAGCCACGCACGCTAGCACTGTGATGCAAAAGATCATAGGCCCAGCGAAAAAAAAGACCTGGCCGACATGAGACATGAGACATGTGCCGAAACATGCGCCGTTCTTGCGCCGAATGCCGCGCACTCAAAGGTTTTTCGCTCTTGAAAAACGATCCTTGATGAAGGCCGCTGTGCTGGGCGTCTGCATCCAGGTCATCAGCGTGTTGGCTTCCAGCCAGAACAGGGTCGGGTGATGGCAGACCTAGCGGACGCATGCGGACGCCACGCCTCAAACATAAACATAATGCAAACATATAACAAACACAATGCAAACTCTGCGAAACGCAGGTGGCTCTGAATTCGATTGCGAGTGTCAGGCTCCGGAGGGATCCATGGTATCGAGTTGCTGGAGACAGAAAGTTCTGGGGATGCTGAGCGCCTGGATTGACCAGTCTGTGCTTTAGGAAGGTGTGTGTGTGTATATGGGTGCATGTGCGCTTGGCATGCACACGTGTTACACCTGCACTGCCGGCATCAGATTTCCATCCTTTGACTGTCAATCCCATGAACTACATCCACAAAACGTGGCTTTGTTAGCTGGCTTGAGCTGTCGTTTGAAAGGGCGTGTCGGCGCCAAACTGACCTATTCTCAGGTGGTGAATCTTCTCATTGCTGATGGCCGGGCATTGTCTTCCCAGCAACAACGCAAGAGCTCTTGGAATGGCAAGCCCCGGAATTCATTGCCTCACACATCACTTCACAGAAATTGGGAACCCACTTCGGGCAAGTTCTCTCCTGGCAGCTCATGTGGGGAACCATCAATACAAACGCCCACAGCAACAAGACAAATGCTGTTGTTTCAACTACACTACCATCAAGAAGGGATTGTCCCCTGCAACCTTCATCTGGGCTGGGGCTTGTGCCGACCTTGTTTGGGTTTGTCATTGTTTTATTTGATTACTGGTTGCAAATTATTGATCTATGCATGTCCCAAACCAAAATGTAAACACCCCATCATTGGTTCACTTGAGCCATGCTAAAAACACCGATAGATTCCTCTGCGAAAACAAGTTGCCTACGCCAACGCTGATGCGCGTCTTATGCGCGCACACAACCAGCTTACGAAGAGTTTAACGGCAAGGCGTGCGCAAGCTGTGACTAGCAATATGTTTGCAGGTCACCATAGCGTACGCGAGGCCTTGCTGGCGCGAACGTTGCGCTTACAGTGCGATTCAATATGGGAATAGTGCACGAAGTGCACTTTGGAAGGTCCAGCTTGCAAATCGCAACTTTTCAGCACAAGCGTAGTACGCGAAGTGCCTTTGTATCCAACATAGCCAGCACTGTGATACAAAACATTGTGTTTCAAGCACGCTCCGCCTCAAAAGTTAACGTTTCAGTACAAGTCGCAAGGATACTCGGAATCACATGCTTACACTCGCTTCCGCTCGCTTACGCTCGCTTACGCTCGCTTACGTGCGTGTCTAGCTTGGGCGGGCCTGTGATCATTGCAAGGCCTTTGTTAAACGTGAACAGAAGGGTTTTCAGCGCATCTCACTTGCTTACTGATTGAATCTTCCAAAACTGCCAGCAACCTCTCCATGCACCACCAAAACCTTGAGAGGTCAGCGCCCCGAGCGCCTAAAAATACAGCAAAACGCAATGGTTGTTGACATGCTATGACATCATCGTCAATCACAGCTTGTTGGCCTCTGCTGGCTGAATTAGCGTAAACATGCATAAACCGCTAAGCACACCCACATCGTACGCGCTCGTGAAACAACCTAAAGGAACAAGCGAACAAGCGGGAATACGGTTCGCTCTGTTCGCAGTGTTCGCACTCGCGCCTGCAGCCGGTTCTGCTCAGGGGCGCTCTGGCAATTCAGTGCGTGGTGCCGGAAAGCGCTGCCCGTGATTACCACCGCCAGCATCACCTATGGCTTGAAGCAAAGATGAGGCAAACGAACTCGAACTGATTTGACACCCAAAGAACTTAACTCGACTTCCCGAAGCCCCGTTTCAAATCCACCGCCATCGGGCTTGGCCCGGCTCGCAAGTGAACGCGGAAAGTTCCTCTCCCAGTGGCTTTGTTTTTTGTGAAATTTACCCCGCGTACGGTTCGAGCAAACCCCGAACTTGGATTTAAAGGGTGACCGGTGAGGGAAGCAGCCCCAGGCCAAGCGGGCCCTCTGGGGTAACCATAAAAGTTGGCCACCAGGATTTGTTGTTGGCGCACCTGACGCACCGACGTCTGGACTCCACTTGATTCCCACATGTCAGTAGGCCACTAGGCAACTGATCTACAAGCAAAGTCCGAGACGGTGGCAACCCCTGCGTTGGTGCGGGGTTCTGACGTAGCATCCTTTTTGTGAAGCACAGCGAACGATTTGTTGACGTGGGTCTCCGAGGTCCTAGAAAATTCCCTGCCACAGGAAGTTTCCATGAACTTTCCAGAACCCTTCCAGGATCTTTCAGGAACGTTCCATTCACTTTCCAGGAACTTTCCAGCGGGTTTCCAGGAACTGTCCATGAACTTTCCGGGAAGTTTCCCCGAACCTTTCAGGAACTTTCCATGAACTTGCATGAAGTGTCAATGACCTTTCCAGGAAGTTCCAGGAAGTGTCCAGGAGCTTTCCAGGAAGTGTCCATGAACTTTCCAAGAACTTTCCATGGAACTTTGTATAAACTTTATGTCATTGTCCTATGAATTTCTTATGAGAGCTCCATGAATGTTCTGAGAATTGCTTATGCAGTTCTTTTGAATTTCTTACGCGTTGCTTATGGATTTCTTCTGAATTTATTGTGTTTCTTATGCACTTCTTATGCACTTGTTTGTACGTGCATTTCTTATGTCTTATGAAGTGTTCCTTGTCATATGCATTTCTTATGCACTTTCAAAACTGTACAAAAAGTGAATAATACATGCACAATAATGCATGGAAATTGCATAGCAAAAACATGGAAAATCATCGAAAGTTCCTGTCAAGTTCATGAACACCTCTTGGAAAGTTCATGGAAAGTTCCTGGAAAGTTCGCGGACACTTACTGGAAAGTTCATGGAAACTTCCTGGAAAGGTCTTGGAAACTTCATGCAAGTTCATGGAAAGTTCCTGGAAAGTTCATGAAAACCTCTTGGAAAGTTCATGGAAAGTTCCTGGAAAGTTCGCGGACACTTACTGGAAAGTTCATGGAAACTTCCTGGACAGGTCTTGGAAACTTCATGCAAGTTCATGGAAAGTTCAGGGAAAGTTCATGGACACTTCCTGGAAAGTTCATGGAAACTTCCTGGAAAGTTCATGGAAACTTCCTGGAACTTCCTGGAAAGGTCATGGAAACTTCATGCAAGTTCATGGACAGTTCCTGGAAAGTTCATGTACACTTCCTGGAAAGTTCATGGAAAGTTCATGAACAGTTGCTGGAAGGTGCTTCTCCGAAAGATCGTGAAAACTTCCTGGAAAGTTTATGGGAGGTTCATGGAACGTTGCTGGAAAGTTCCTTGAAAGCTCCTGAAAACATCCTGGAAACTTCAATCAAAAATCATGGAACACTCATTGACACTTCCTGGAAACTTCCTAGAAACTTCCTAGAACTGGAAAGTTCACGGAAACTTGCTGGACAATTCATGGACAGTTCCTGGAAAAGCTCCCAGAAAGTTCATGGAAACTTGCTGGAAAAGTTCATGGCAAGTTCATGGAAAGTTCCTGGAAAGTTCGTGAACAGTTCCTGAAAAGTTCATGAACAGTTCCTGGAAAGTTCGTGAACAGTTCCTGGAAAGTTCATGGAAGCTTCCTTGAACGTTCATGGATAGCGTGCATGGAAAGTTCATGGAAACTCATACACTTCCTGGACATTTCGTTTAAAGTTCAGACAATACACTAGACATATGTAGAATGTAGAAATGCAACCAACACACATCTCAGCTTTTGTTGCAGGCTGGGGCTGTCTTTCAATCGCTTGCAATGTTTGAAAACCAACATCGAGAGGGTGTCAGTCTGAGCTAGTTGAAGTTATGGAACAAACCTCAACAAGCTCGTTGTTTGCCGCATGTTTGCCACGGCGAACAAGTCTGGATGCCGGCGATCCTTAATTTCCTTCAGCTTTGCGCTTGCTTCTCTAAATGTAGCAACAACCTAAAAATGTACGTTACTATTGCCCTTTGTCCGCCGAATAAAAGCTACAAAAACAATAGATGCAAGCAGATCCAGTTGCCACATGGGTGAGGCGTTGTCTCCGTTACCTCTGGCGAACGCAGGATCGTAATTGTCATTCCTTCTGTGAGGTGAGGAGTATATTATTCCCTTACTAAAATGCGTACATGCTCTTCAGTATTGCATTTTGAACCCTCTGAGTCCATCCTGTTGAGACTCAACCCATTGAGAGAGGCGCGTGTCTGTTGAAGAATTCACCGGTGTGAGAGACAAGACGGGCGCACTGCTCGGTTTGCGCGCTCGACAGGTCCGACAAGAGACAAGAAACTTTCGAGGGGAACGTGCTGACCACAGGCAGCAAGGGTTCGAGTTGACTGCATACAAAATTGGTCTGTGCCACTCTCTTTTATGAATCTACGATACTGGACTGCCTCTTGTGAGTGCGTGCCATCATGGACGCATTATTTTTGTGTTCTGGAAATGCTCCCAAGCGAATTCAGTGCTCAGATATACTCAGTGTTGAAAACGAGTGCCAGACTGCAGACAGTGCTATGTCCGTCTTGGTGTATTCTTGCACCTGATGCAAGCCGCACGCAAGACACTGCTGGCTGCGCGCAATCTGAGCTCTACCTGCCTCCTGTGAGCTTTTCCACGCAGCTACTTCAGGGACAAACTCCTGGCGAGGAGTCCCTCCGCGACCTTCATAGTTCTAGAATTCTTTGGCCTTGCCTTCTTTGCATTCTCATAGTCCGTCTTTCTGTTGTGCTCGGCGATGTGCTCCTCATCAGCATACCTAGCCAGAAATCGTAAAGCAGGAGAGCTCTATCACTGCACCCAGGCATGAACTGTGACAATCGCAGCATCCAGAAAGGTCGCTTACCAGCTGAACTAGCCTCCCATCCAAATGTAAATTTGACTAAACTTGTAAATTAAGGTATGCGTCGGGACCAAGATCGGTGCAGGTGGTGGGGGTGTTACTTGAATTGTACACGATGGACCCTTACAGCAATGTAGTGGCTTAACCCGCATTCTCACAGAGGCGTTAAAGGCGTTAAAGGCGTTAAACTTGTAAATTAATTAATTGATTCAAGGCGTTAAAGGGTTGTCCGAACATTGACCATGGCCCTGCTCTCGATCCTGGGTGCCCAGCTGCGACCATGTGGTCTGAAGGACCATGTAGGAAATCGCCAGGAGAATGCCGACCAAGGCCATGAGAACAGCCTCACTCCAAGGGATAAAGGGAGGGGCAAAGAACTGACAGGAGAAACAGACCAGCTAAACAGAGAGAAAAGGGAGACGCGAGAGCCGAGAGCCACACCCAACCGGGCACGATGGAGTTGAGGATCACGCCCATGTAGGTGCCCACCAGGGCTGCCGGCACCACCTCGAACATACCGAACTTCGGACTTGAAGAAAGAAGGACAGGAAGGATAAGAAGGATAGGAAGGATAGGAAGGATAGGAAGGATAGGAAGGACAGGAAGGACAGGAAGGATAGGAAGGATAGGAAGGACAGGAAGGACAGGAAGGACAGGAAGGATAGGAAGGACAGGAAGGACAGGAAGGACAGGAAGGATAGGAAGGATAGGAAGGACAGGAAGGACAGGAAGGATAGGAGGGACAGGAAGGATAGGAAGGACAGGAAGGACAGGAAGGATAGGAAGGACAGGAAGGACAGGAAGGATAGGAAGGATAGGAAGGACAGGAAGGACAGGAAGGATAGGAAGGATAGGAAGGATAGGAAGGATAGGAAAGATAGGAAGAAGAGGAAGGAGAGGAAGGACAGAAAGGATAGGAAGGATAGGAAGGAGAGGAAGAAGAGGAAGGAGAGGAAGGACAGGAAGGACAGGAAGGACAGGAAGGAGAGGAAGGAGAGGAAGGACAGGAAGGACAGGAAGGACAGAAAGGACAGAAAGGACAGAAAGGACAGGAAGGATAGGAAGGATAGGAAGGATAGGAAAGATAGGAAGGATAGGAAGGGGAGGAAGGACAGGAAGGATAGGAAGGAGAGGAAGGATAGGAAGGAGAGCAAGGAGAGGAAGCAGAGGGAAGAGGAAGGAGAGGAAGGACAGAAAGGAGAGGAAGGAGAGGACGGACAAGAAGGACAGGAAGGAGAGGAAGGACAGAAAGGACAGGAAGGACAGGAAGGATAGGAAGGATAGGAAGGATAGGAAGGAGAGGAAGGAGAGGAAGGATAGGAAGGACAGGAAGGATAGGAAGGATAGGAAGGATAGGAAGGACAGGAAGGACAGGAAGGATAGGAAGGATAGGAAGGATAGGAAGGATAGGACGGATAGGAAGGAGAGGAAGGACAGGAAGGACAGGAAGGATAGGAAGGAGAGGATGGAGAGGAAGGAGAGGAAGGAGAGGAAGGACAGGAAGGACAGGAAGGACAGGAAGCAGAGGAAGGAGAGGAAGGACAGGAAGGACAGGAAGGAGAGGAAGGACAGAAAGGACAGGAAGGAGAGGAGGGACAGGAAGGACAGGAAGGAGAGGAAGGACAGGAAGGATAAGAAGGATAGGAAGGATAGGAAGGATAGGAAGGAGAGGAAGGAGAGGAAGGATAGGAAGGATAGGAAGGACAGGAAGGACAAGAAGGATAGGAAGGATAGGAAGGACAGGAAGGACAGGAAGGACAGGAAGGATAGGAAGGATAGGAAGGACAGGAAGGACAGGAAGGATAGGAAGGATAGGAAGGATAGGAAGGACAGGAAGGACAGGAAGGATAGGAAGGACAGGAAGGACAGGAAGGATAGGAAGGATAGGAAGGACAGGAAGGACAGGAAGGATAGGAAGGATAGGAAGGATAGGAAGGATAGGAAGGATAGGAAAGATAGGAAGAAAAGGAAAGAGAGGAAGGACAGGAAGGATAGGAAGGATAGGAAGGAGAGGAAGGAGAGGAAGGAGAGGAAGGACAGGAAGGAGAGGAAGGAGAGGAAGGACAGAAAGGAGAGGAAGGACAGAAAGGACAGGAAGGACAGGAAGGATAGGAAGGATAGGAAGGATAGGAAGGAGAGGAAGGAGAGGAAGGATAGGAAGGACAGGAAGGATAGGAAGGATAGGAAGGATAGGACAGGAAGGACAGGAAGGATAGGATAGGAAGGACATAGGAAGGATAGGAAGGATAGGAAGGAGAGGAAGGATAGGAAGGATAGGAAGGATAGGAAGGATAGGAAGGATAGAAAGGATAGAAAGGATAGGAAGGAGAGGAAGGATAGGAAGGACAGGAAGGATAGGAAGGATAGGAAGGATGAGAAGCACAGGAAGGATAGGAAGGATAGGAAGGATAGGAAGGATAGGAAGGATAGGAAGAAGAGGAAGGATAGGAAGGATAGGAAGGACAGGAAGGACAGGAAGGATAGGAAGGATAGGAAGGATAGGAAGGATAGAACGGATAGGAAGGAGAGGAAGGACAGGAAGGACAGGAAGGATAGGAAGGATAGGAAGGACAGGAAGGATAGGAAGGAGAGGAAGGACAGGAAGGACAGGAAGGAGAGGAAGGACAGAAAGGACAGGAAGGAGAGGAAGGACAGGAAGGATAGGAAGGACATAGGAAGGATAGGATAGGAAGGACATAGTCAGGATAGGAAGGATAGGAAGGATAGGAAGGATAGGAAGGATAGGAAGGATAGGAAGGAAAGGAAAGATAGGAAGGATAGGAAGAATAGGAAGGATAGGAAGGACAGGAAGGATAGGAAGGATAGGAAGGATAGGAAGGATAGGAAGGAGAGGAAGGAGAGGAAGGACAGGAAGGACAGGAAGGATAGGAAGGACATAGGAAGGATAGGATAGGAAGGACATAGGAAGGATAGGAAGGATAGGAAGGATAGGAAGGATAGGATAGGAAGGACATAGGAAGGATAGGAAGGACATAGGAAGGACAGGATAGGAAGGACATAGGTAGGAAGGATAGGATAGGAAGGACATAGGAAGGATAGGAAGGATAGGAAGGAGAGGAAGGATAGGAAGGACATACGAAGGATAGGAACGGAAGGATAGGAAAGGAAGGATAGGAAGGATAGGAAGGATAGGAAGGATAGGAAGGATAGGAAGGATAGGAAGGATAGGAAGGACAGGAAGGACAGGAAGGATAGGAAGGATAGGAAGAAGATGAAGAAGAGGAAGGACAGGAAGGACAGGAAGGACAGGAAGGATAGGAAGGATAGGAAGGATAGGAAGGATAGGAAGGATAGGAAGGATAGGAAGGATAGGAAGGATAGCAAGGATAGCAAGGATAGGAAGGATAGGAAGGATAGGAAGGACAGAAAGGACAGAAAGGACAGGAAGGAGAGGAAGGACAGGAAGGACAGGAAGGAGAGGAGGGATAGGAAGAATAGGAAGGATAGGAAGGATAGGAAGGATAGGAAGGATAGGAAGGATAGGAAGGATAGGAAGAAGAGGAAGGACAGGAAGGACAGGAAGGATAGGAAGGATAGGAAGAAGAGGAAGGATAGGAAGGACAGGAAGGACAGGAAGGATAGGAAGGATAGGAAGGATAGGAAGGATAGGAAGGATAGGAAGGAGAGGAGGGACAGGAAGGACAGGAAGGACAGGAAGGATAGGAAGGATAGGAAGGATAGGAAGGATAGGAAGGATAGGAAGGATAGGAAGGATAGAAAGGATAGGAATGATAGGAAGGATAGGAAGGATAGGAAGGATAGGAAGGATAGGAAGGATAGGACGGATAGGATTTAGGAAGGATAGGAAGGATAGGAAGGATAGGAAGGATAGGAAGGATAGGAAGAAGAGGAAGGATAGGAAGGACAGGAAGGACAGGAAGGACAGGAAGGACAGGAAGGACAGGAAGGATAGGAAGGATAGGAAGGATACGAAGGATAGGAAGGATAGGAAGGATAGGAAGGATAGAAAGGATAGGAAGGATAGGAAGAAGAGGAAGGATAGGAAGGATAGGAAGGACAGGAAGGACAGGAAGGAGAGGAAGGACAGGAAGGACAGGAAGGAGAGGAGGGATAGGAAGAATAGGAAGGATAGGAAGGATAGGAAGGATAGGAAGGATAGGAAGGATAGGAAGGATAGGAAGAAGAGGAAGGACAGGAAGGACAGGAAGGACAGGAAGGATAGGAAGGATAGGAAGAAGAGGAAGGATAGGAAGGACAGGAAGGACAGGAAGGATAGGAAGGATAGGAAGGATAGGAAGGATAGGAAGGATAGGAAGGATAGGAAGGAGAGGAGGGACAGGAAGGACAGGAAGGACAGGAAGGATAGGAAGGATAGGAAGGATAGGAAGGATAGGAAGGATAGGAAGGATAGGAAGGATAGGAAGGATAGGAAGGATAGGAAGGATAGGAAGGATAGGAAGGATAGGAAGGATAGGAAGGATAGGAAGGACAGGAAGGACAGGAAGGACAGGAAGGACAGGAAGGACAGGAAGGACAGGAAGGACAGGGACAGGACAGGAAGGACAAGAAGATAGGAAGGATAGGAGGAAGGACAGGAAGGACAGGAAGGACAGGAAGGACAGGAAGGACAGGAAGGATAGGAAGGACATAGGGATAGGATAGGAAGGATAGGAAGGATAGGAAGGATAGGAAGGATAGGAAGGATAGGAAGGATAGGAGGAAGGACAGGAAGGACAGGAAGGACAGGAAGGATAGGAAGGATAGGAAGAAGAGGAAGGATAGGAAGGACAGGAAGGACAGGAAGGATAGGAAGGATAGGAAGGATAGGAAGGATAGGAAGGATAGGAAGGATAGGAAGGAGGGAGGATAGGAAGGATAGGAAGGACAGGAAGGACAGGAAGGACAGGAAGGATAGGAAGGATAGGAAGGATAGGACGGATAGGAAGGATAGGAAGGATAGGAAGGATAGGAAGAAGAGGAAGGATAGGAAGGACAGGAAGGACAGGAAGGATAGGAAGGATAGGAAGGATAGGACGGATAGGATAGGAAGGATAGGAAGGATAGGAAGGATAGGAAGGATAGGAAGGATAGGAAGGATAGGAAGGATAAGGACAGGAAGGATAGGAAGGATAGGAAGAAGAGGAAGGATAGGAAGGAAGGACAGGAAGGACAGGAAGGATAGGAAGGATAGGAAGGATAGGAAGGATAGGAAGGATAGGAAGGATAGGAAGGATAGGAAGGATAGGAAGGATAGGAAGGAGAGGAGGGACAGGAAGGACAGGAAGGACAGGAAGGATAGGAAGGATAGGAAGGATAGGACGGATAGGAAGGATAGGAAGGATAGGAAGGATAGGAAGGATAGGAAGGATAGGAAGGATAGGAAGGATAGGAAGGATAGGAAGGATAGGAAGGATAGGAAGGATAGGAAGGATAGGAAGGATAGGAAGGATAGGAAGGTTAGGAAGAAACTGACAAGGGAAACTCGGGCAAAACAACTGCTTGAGAAGTCGGAGTGCCGGAGCAAAGCAAAGTTGAGAGATCTGAGTCAAATGAAATGGCTCCGCGGCTTGACGATTCTCGGAGTGCTTCGAGGCCTTCGAATTCTCCAAATTTCAGGCACCGGCCAATCGGCACACATTGTAGTCGATCAGCCCGTCCCGGGTGCTGGTGGCTTTCCTGCGAAATCACGAAACAAGCACGACATACGCACAAAACGCCGAATCCGACCAATCCCCCGTCCTCAAGTTCAGGAACAGCGAAGAGATTGAGCCAATGAAGACCACAGCTTTGGAAAGCGGCACTGCATCGCGGACAGAAAGGCCTTCGAATTTCCCGTGCCACTCGTTCACTTGCTGCAAAGAAACCCACCTCCAGCCACCATGAGCACGGTGACATAAATACCTGGGACTCTCAGCTCTCTCAAGTCTCAACATGTCTCAACTTGAAACCCGATCAAAAACCTATCAACTCAGGGAGTTATTTTTTCAGGATAAGTCTGAACTGAAATGCAAAGCCGGCCTCCACCGCCGATGCCCCCCGCTGCACAAAGCACTCCAGCGGCCGCCATCACCATGCAGCAATTGGCAGCCTGACGAAAGGTGACAAAAGAAGCCAGTGAAAGCAGACATCTGGAAAATGATGGAAACATCAAACGCGCATTTCTGCTGGCTTTCAATGGCTCTAGTTTGTGTTGCACTCTCTTGTCTCTCAGCCGTCGAAAAGCGGTCCCTGAAGTGTCGGCTGCCAATGGCTTTGGGCAGCCCATGCCACGCTTTGGTCCGTTGAAAACAACTTCGGACGGCTTCGCGAACATAGGTGATCTAGGTAAACCTGGGATGGCAACAATGACGCTGCGCACAGAATCCACCACGCTTCAAAGAAAACCGTTATGTATATGCTCCCCCCCCCCCGGCAACCCCTTCCTTTCCACTTCAAAATGTGCAAATCCTCTTATTTTCAAGACAGGGGGTGTGAGCATGCATACGCAAGAAGTGTGCTGTTGTTGCATATTTTGTGTGGGCGACAAGTCATGTTGAGAAACAACTGCAAAGAGTTGTTAAATCTTCAGGAAAGTTTGTAAACTATGTCAAGGGTTTGACGATTTCCCATGCAGGGCTTAAAAGTCTGGGACAGGGGAGGGAGTGAGAAGTCTTTACAAGAGTTGGTGGAGTCACATCTCACTGTTAAGACTTCCAACCTCCCCCGCCCTCCCCCCACCCAACAACGATGCCATGACCATGAAGAGCTTCCAGGGTGTTACCTTGTTGCGAAAAACCGCCAAACACTCGGGAAGGTTCATAAACGTGAAATAAACCTTATGTAGGTTTTTTGCGTGGCAATGGATACTGTTGGTTTAGGAAAAAATATCGCTTGAGGCAAAAATATCCAAGGGAACGCAATCTGAGCACATTCTGCAAAACATGGTGTTTTACAGCAGTTTGTTGGACCTCTAGAATTCCTTCATTTGAATAGGAAATCCTTTCCAAATAAGGACAACTAACAGTAACTAACATTTACGTAGAGTCTAAATATACTTTCATACAAACAGAGTTCGATTGGCTTTTGAACATAAAAATAAATTTGGAATCCCTTCCCAAATGTGACTTAAAATAGAGCTTGATCCGGAAAGAATTCAATTGGCCTTTGCAGCAAATTTTAATAGTAGCGCATTCCCAAATATGATGTAGATTTAATGTAGCGAAACAATGGGCAAATATCCCACCAGACTCCCAAAATTGGTCTGGAGATTTGCTTGGCATGTGCAGGTCGCAGAACTTTCATTTTCAGGAGACTTTGTGCGGTTGGGTTGCATGGGTTCATAGCTTCTGCAACGCTGGTCAAAGCAGCTCTTTCACAAGGTACTCTGTTTCTTTGGGTCTCATGGGCCACTTTTCACCTGGACAGACTGACACGGGCCTTCTGATTCCACATGGCGTCCATGTCAAAGACCTTGGCAAATGATTAGACCAAAGCCAGGGGACACGTGAGCTGAGCACCCAGAATGGTCGCGCCGGACCCTGCACAGAATGCACTTGCACACAACTTGCTTGCTGTGGACAAGTCGCTTCCTTTTTCACTTCTCGTCTCGTTCCGTTGGCGCGCCTTGTCGTTCTCATTCTCCGGGGGCTGTAGCATAAGCTTCTCCGGGGACTGAGCCGCAGCTATGTCACAATGGGAGACCAGACTCAGCCTGAGTCACAATTTCCAAGCCTCAGCCCCGAGGGACACCTATCGGGACATCGATCGACATCGACATCGCTGATTCGAATGTCACGTGTCGGCATCGGCGCCTTGGGAGTCACAGCCCCTGTGAGGCCCGCGAGGCAGACGACGTGGCAGACGAGGCCCAGTCGCAACATTTCGCTAACCTCGGCATCTGCCAACTTCGCGCTGAATCGCTCGATAGCTCGGCCCAGCGGCGGAGCAAGCCCAGGGTTGGGCGATCCTGCAGTAATTCAGGACATGATTCGAGCCTCGAAACGGCTGCGCGTGTTCCAAAACAAAAGCTCTTTGGCTCGCTCTGAGATTCATTGGCTCGGTAAACAAGTGCACGCTTATGCGGCTTTCCAATTTGGTTACGAAGCGGTTCTGGGAAGAGACACATCCTCATTCAGAGATTTAAAAACAATATGTTTTCGAAAACTATGTGTTTTGCACTTGAACATGTTTATATACATCATAAGTTTAACAATTAACATTGGTTAAAATTATGGTGTTAATGTTCACCCCATCCTTCAATACGCATACAGCACAATTCACCAATAACATCCACTATTCCTGCAGTTATATGTTTGTCATACTTTTGTCTAATTTTCAGATTCTATTTATATCGCAAAAGAAATTCTAGAATGTATAAGCTGGTGTTACACGTTATGAATGAGTTCTGCATTTGCTTATTTCGGTTTTTACTTCTTTCCATTTTTATAATAATTACATGTTATTTCTTCATTACACAAACTGTTGTACATCTCTTCGACTAAATCTCTACAATATAGTCTTCTTAGTGGTTGTTCTGGGTGTTTATCTAACATCACTGAATCTGATATGTTAATCATTTTTCCAGGACAGCCACCTTGTGAAATTTGTGGGTTTTTGGCTGCTTTTTCGCTTCAGCGGCCTCCTTGCGCAAATTCAAGCACTTCTCCTGGGTGAATATACACTGCGTGACACTTCTTGTTGCAAATTATTTGTGCAAGAAGGAGGCGAATGCTGCTGAAACTTTCTGGGATGCCTTCGGGATAAACTTTGAGGAGCTCTTGCAACATCTGGCGGCTTCGAGCGAACTGCAACTCCATGAAGCCAACAACTTCTTTCAGCAGCCTCGGCTCCTGCTGTGGCCGCGGCGGAGCGGGCTTGTATCTTGCGTGTTTGATGCTGGGGCAGGAGGCGCTGGCGCCTGCCTCAACGTGGACTGCCTTTGCTGCAGCGCGGTTTGCAGCTACGGGGCGGTGGCTTAACAGGCGGTGCTCTTGTCCCAAAGGCAATCTTGGGGAGCTTCTGGTGGCTCACGTTCAGTCAGGGCAGGCCGCTTGATCTGCGGCACTTCGTACCCCCGCCTGGTATTTATTGTACGCAACGCCGCAACGCTTCCGGAGACAAGAGCTTCTGCGCTTCTCTCCGGAGACGTCCACGAATTGGGTCGCGTTCCTCGGAAGGCCCTGTGTGGACTGTCTGTCCGCGGCAGCCTCAGCCAATACAGGCGTAGCCCGACCTGGGCACGTTGGCCGACCAAGAGATTTCGGCCCAGTTGTTGCTGCTGGGCTGGGGGTTGTCTGCTGCGCTGCGCTTGGAGCTGCAGCCTGGTCCCATTGGGTAGTCGACGATGGGCTTGTCCTTGCGCCGCCACGCTTGTAGCTGCGGCTTGATACAGCTGTGGATGTGCGTCTCGAAGGTGGCGATGGCCATTGTCAGAAACATCTGCTCGCCAGGCTGCAAGCGAACCCGGAACTTGTCTGTAGCTTCTTCCCAGAGAACCTCCTCCTATCTGGAAATGCCGCCACGCCCAGCGGTTGAGCTTGTCGTAGGCCTCGTAGTAGCACCTGCGACGATGTACCCAGGTCTCGCATCGTGCACGCACGACGTGCGCGCACTTACCGGACTGGGGGGGCCTATCCCAAGAAGCGATTACGTATGATAACCACTCAACAGGGAAAGAAACACGGCGAACCAGAAGCTGGGACCTTTATTAATCCCCGTAGGCAAACTTGTCAACACGTATGCAATCAAGTGGCCTTATGACATGCGTGCATCATGGGTGCCTCTTTGGGGGCCCAGAAGTCGTCATTACTCAACTAGAAATGAGGCAAAGTTTGCGGTGATAGGCGGTGATGCTATCAACAAGAAATGAGGACACCTTTGTGACGATGCCATCAGCAAGAAACAATTCTAAATTTGCGGCGATGGCATCTGCAAGAAATGAGGCAAACATGGCAGCGATGTCATCAACATGAAGCAAACTCATTATCATACTCATCACAGTTATCGTGTTTTTGTCATGTTAGGCCCCGCTGGTAGTGCTGCGGATGCGTAATCTAAGGCATCATCATCGTCACCATCATCGTGATCATCATCGTCAACATCATTTCCTTTATAGATTTCAATTGTGACGTCAACTGTGACGTTAGGCGCCGCCGGTGGTTCTGGAGATGCGCAAGGCATCATCATCATCATCATCATCATCATCATCATCATCATCACCATCATCACCATCAGCACCATCGCTGTCATGAGTTATTATTTTTGTAGATTTTAGGCCCCTCTGCTGATGCTGGGGATGCTCAATCATCATCATCATCATCACCACCACCACCATCATCATCATCATCATCATCGTTATTATTATTTTTCGCCCTCTTGCTCTGCTGCTGCTGTTGCTAAAGTGTAGCGCTTCCATAGAATCATGGAGTTGTATCTATGCATTGGCGTGTCACAAATGGCCTTTGGATCAACTGGGCGGCAGCCCTTAAACTTATTTCAAAAGCATGCTTTGCGCACAAATATAGGGCAACCAGCCAGCCCGTCCCACTTGGCATTCACATTTCTTCGAGGCTGTATTGCCAACTTGCAAGCTGCAAGTGTGTTCCTTGTAACTTTCCACAGGCTACAAGCTTCAGCATGAGACCGACATCACACCTAGTGTGTCTATGTACAGGCGCCGGCCTCGATAAGCACTGCCAGAACTTGTGGCAAGAGAACTCAACCGGAAAGAAAAGGAGTCTCTGCAACCCCTCAGCCACGGGCATTGCTCAAAAAGGCTCTGACTGGCAAGGTGAGAGGTGTGATTGGACATGCATGCAATGCATGCAATGCATGCAATGCATGCAACATCCATTCTCCAAATGACAGTCAAAGACTCAACTCGCAAAGCCTTCTGCAAAGCGGAGAGAAGGTCTCTCTCTCTCTCTCTTTTGCTCCTCAGCCCATTGAGCAATCCAGAAATACTTGCTGTAAGGCTAGGCTCAGCGCTAAGCAGCTCAAGACCTAGGTTGAAAGTTTGACAAAAGGGCAAGGGGCATCTGAGGATAGAGGTGCAGGCATCCGGATCCCATCATTGCAAAGAGGACATGCAGCGCATCTTTCCAGCAACCACTTGGAAATGCAGTCCTGCGGACTGATTTCAGCACGGATTTCAAGCACAGTTTTCTCCTCGTGGAACATGTGCGAGCACCTCGCGAGCAACAGCATGGCAATGGCAACCGCACTGGCAAAGGTCAGGGCCTCAGGGCAGAGACCGAGTCACTCCTTCCGAACATCGAGAGAATCGAGACACAAAACAAGACGTAACCGTGGTGTCACAACATGGGACGCAGTGGCACGCAGTGGGACGCATTGGCACGCATTGCGTCTTTGCGTCTTTGCGCATCCGTCCTCTCGAAGGCATGCAAACACACAGAGCAGGTCTCCCCGAGGACCTCCTGGGTTGATATCAAAGCTCAGATGCCGCTGCCACAGTGCGCACATTGCTCATCGTGCCGCATCGTGCCGCATCATGCCGCATGCCGCATGCTCCTTCGCAACTGGTGTCAAGCTCTTGTCCAGGCCTGCATGAAATCAACTCGAACGGGTCTCGGAGCCGAAGCTGAGAGGAGAGCTGTGTTTGTCGGCCGTGGGGCGGGCAAGTGCTTCGTCCAGTTGGAGCAACCTACACTTCGGTCAAAGCTGACCTACGTCCTTGGACTCCTTCGTTAGAATTTCGGGCTCTTCGCGTTCCTCGCATTCCTTTTGTCAAGGAACATTTCGTAGTCATCGGGTGTGATGTCGCGATCTAAAAGCTCAGAGACCTGTGAAAGCAGGAAAGTGAGATGTGCTAAGTGAAAGCGATGACTGCGATGCCTGTGAGGGCAAGAGGCCGCACGGCAGTCTGTGCCTTCGGAATCGGAGTCATCGAATCGTCGAATCGCTCGGCTTCAGGCCCTGACTCCTGCCACCTCAGAAACACATCCATGCCACGCGAATTTCAAATGTGTAGGGCACTGCGGAGAAGCGTTGGTGTTGAAATGTACCTGGCCCCACTCCCAAACGATGCACTCACAAGCCAAGCTGAGTTCACCGCCAAACACGCTTCGCCTGACAGCGAGCGTAGTTTGAAACACTCAATTGGTGAGGCAACAAAACAGGTAGCGGTAACGAGCCAAGACAATGCAACAAGGAGAAGCTGATACAAGCTGACAAGCTGATGTGTTATTGGCAAGACAACACAATCATCT
Organism: Effrenium voratum; assembly: GCA_963377175.1. Lineage (NCBI taxonomy): Eukaryota > Dinophyceae > Suessiales > Symbiodiniaceae > Effrenium > Effrenium voratum. Next base: position 172,477 of record CAUJNA010000367.1, on the reverse strand, counting down.
ACCGCAGTTGCGGAGCACAACACGGCTGGAATTGAATTGCTGAAGGTCGAGCTGGCAGAAGCTATGCATCCGACTTTGGGAAAAGATTCACAGAGATTGCATGAGACATGAACACAGCACGCAGTGACACTCTCTCGCTCTCTCACAAGGGGATGTGGGATCTAGGATCTGGGTGTCTGGCGGGCTGGCCGAGCACCTGACACCGGCTCGCGTCCGGGCTCACGGGCTCACGGGCTCCGCGTCGGCCTCTGCGGAATCCCAGCGAAGGCCAAGAGCGGCCTCGGAGTCGAAACGAAGGCATCGCAAGGCACAAAGTTCCAAAGATGAATCTTTCAATGTTTAGCGGTCCGGAGCCGGAATTGGCACGAGTGCCCCACGCTTCCATGGCCAACACCTGACACTGTGCCCAGACATGCCCAGAACAAGAAAAGGTCGGAGCCCCGGACAGGCAGGTCTTCTTCCTGAGCAAGACACCCCGATTGCGCACATTGCCCCCTGGCAAAACCTACGAAGGAGTCATTCAAATCACACGATCTGCTTGGAACTCATCTATCCCTCTGAGCACGTGGCTGCATTTGGCTGACGCAGCTCGCCCCCATGCGAAGCGGAACCGTTTATGCTCTAAAGGTCGAACGCCGACATACACACAAGCGCTCACTCGCTCACTTCTCTTTTGGATGTCTGAAAGCCAAACAGCACCAGCGAGAGCGCAAGACACGTCAAACGCGGAGTTGCACCAGTCTGGTCGGTAGCAGAAACTATTGCATGCACCACGCTCGAACAAAACGCCTTTGCTGCAAGTGGTCACGTCACAAAATGACTTCACTTCCATTCCAGTCGACCATGGCTTCCTCGAGAATTGTAGCTTTCGAATGGTTGGAGCCAATGGGAGCCATCTCCGGTCCTTCCACTTTGTCCGGATGCAGCGGTCGATCATTGACTCGCTCTCCTTGCCATGTCGCGCTGAGACGAATGCGCCGCGGCTGCGCGGTCCTCAAAGCCAGTGCTGAGGTGTGCAGGAAGCTGCTTTGGGATGACCTAAAGCAAACGATGCGAAACGATGCGAAACGATGCAAGCAAACGATTCTGAATCTCCCGAGCTCAAGGCTGTGAGGCGTATGCGCTCCGATTGCCGTGCTAGCTGATCAAAATAGAACAAGTCCACCGCCTGAACCGAGCGCACATTTCGGGCATTTTGGGCATGCCGGGCATTCCGGGTATTCCGGGCATTCCGAGCATTCCGGGCCTGGTCGGAATCTTGGGGGTTGTGGGAGGCGTCTGCTGAGAAGAGGACGGTGTAGTGTGACTGAAGGTGCGCGGGAACACGACGGGGGGATCCGAACCGGTTCGAATGCGGGGAAGGCCTCTGCACATACCACCCATGCAGGGCACGTTGGCCCTTTGTAGCGGCTGCCCACCTCCCAACTCAGAAGCTAAGCCAGCAAGCGAATTGTTAAAATAAACTGTAAATTAACAATTCGAATTGTAAGGAAAGATCGAGCCCACCTCAATGCAGCCATACGCCTCGAAGAGTGAGAGGAAGCCAATGCAAGCCCGGCGCCTTGCGTCTTCAAGTCTCTGATTTGCTTCCAGGTCCAGGTGCCGAAAGCCGAATCAATTAAGGCTCCGTCGGTGCGCCCTGCAAGACCAGCCAGCCATCCTATCCATCCATCATCCCAAGATCTCAACGAATTCTCCGGGTCCTTGGCGGTACCCAAGCGCTTGGTGCCGTCAAAGACATTGCTATACGCGCGGCCGAACATCATAAGATTGACCAACTCCTGACAAATATCAAGCAACCGATTGCAGTCGACTGTGTGTGTGTGTGTCTTTCTTTCTTTCTTTCTTCCTTCCTTCCTTCCTTCCTTCCTTCCTTCCTTTCGTCTTCTTCTGGCCTGCGTGCAGTAGCCATGACCACCGATCATTGCTCCCGTTTTGGGATCATCGAAGTCTCTCTCTCTGCAGCTTTCGACACCGCGGGTCCTGGACATTTGAAGCATGACTCACATGTCCGGCTCGAGGGAAAACGCAGTGTCGGCTTTGCGAACATGAAACATTTCAAGTTGCTTCACTTTCGGTCCAAACCATGGAGAAGAGATAGAGCGGCACTCCGCAGCCGGAGGGGTTGAAGAACATGTCTCGGTATGGCCTGGCACCGAGTGCTCCGGCGCAACTTGCTCGAACACAAAACCCAAATCAATCGGCCTAAACCGATTTCTCTCACGACGGCCTTTGACCTAGATGGTGCCGCAGCTGGTCGTACGAGGTGAAGAGGGCAGGCTGCAAACATCTCAGTTGCGACCTAACAACTCCAGCCGTGAAATTCATTTGCAAGTCGCGTCCCGCGTGCGATTGCTTCGGCTCAGCACCCAGCCCACCAAGTACTTGAGCTGATGCAGAACTTGGGATCAGAATGAATGCCTGGGCATCGAAGCGTCAGCATCCCCGCGAGGCAAAGCATTTTTGAATTCAAGCGCCTTCTTGTTGTCCCCAACGTTTCTGAACAGAACCTGTGCAAAGCACAAATTGGCACATTTGGCTCAGGCTCGACGGATGCTGATACCGAGAGCGACACTATGGCAAGCATCTTGACGCCCAACGATGTCGAATCTTCAAGGTTTTGCCCGCGCCCTCTAAGCAAATATGCATTAATTTTAAAGGTATGGCAAAATATCCAGGTTTTTTCAGGAAATACCGGGTTTCTACTTTTTGCGTTGTAATCAGAATGGTCTTGCGTGAGTTATGACTGTGGTTCCCTCAATATAACCTTTTGTTGGCTCATCCAGTCAAACGCTCCACGGCCGCCTAGCAATCCCATCCAAGCAAGCTCATTGAGCATGGCACCTGTTGCAAATCACCTGCTGAACTCGAAACAATGGTCAATCCGCAATTGTTGGGAAGGCTTCCCAGATCGTGGCTCGGGAAGTTTAAAAGAGCATTGGAATATGAACTTTCTGACAAGGGCAACAAGTAGTCCCAGTTTACCGCAAGCGGTAGCTGCACGTGTATACATATTGTGTATGGCACTGAGCAATCTGCTTGGGACTGTTTGCGTACAGCTCGCGTCGGATACGGCTGGAGGGCCGTCTTGCAAATGCTCACTTGTTTCCCGGAGCTTCTCGCAGGCTTGTCTAAAACGTCGCAGGAACATCATTTTCGGAGCGAGCCAAAAGAACATAACCCACTTTGAACACTGGACAGCAGGTTTTCGCAGGGTCACTTTGCCAGCTTATTTCGGGCAACTCGGGCCTGGAAAGCTGTTTGAGCAGAGGCTGAAAATCCCATAAATTGCGTACGGGTTTGTACGGTATTTCTTTGGGATTTGTGCGGTTTTTGTACGGGTTAGGAAAAACATGGTTTTCGGAAAAATATGGGTTTGTATGGGATGTTTTATGGGATTCGTATGGGATTTTTATGGGTTTCCTTTTTTTTTTCGCATGCGCTCGCCCTTCCAGAAGCTGTCCAGCAAAGAAAAGCCGGCACACAGCTAGATTGCGCGAGCAGCGAACTGGTTTTGTGTGACATTGCGGTAGAACAAACACGTACTACGCAACATGTTTGGCTTGGACTGTGCTTCCCATCGAATCGAGGAATCTCTGGGTGCTGGAAGAAAGTGCGACTTAGGCGGAGGCCAGCTTTGTTGGCTTGCGCGCCGAGCCGAGTAACAAATGCAAGTGCCACTTTGGGATACTGCATGATGTTTTAAAAAATACAAAAAAGCACCGTGCTTGAGCATGATGTGTCAATCACGCAGAGCTACTGATGGTCATGTAGTGAACTGCACACTTGTACATTCAAGTTGGTTGTCCCGTTTCATTCTTGAGTTTTGGCTGACCACGCCCTCGCGTCTACCCCTGCCTTTTGAGCTCCAATCTTGAGGAGCGGGGGGCTATCGCGCACTTGGCGGTACAAAAGGAAACAAGAGATTCCCAAAAACACGTCTAGAAACCCAATATACAATTTGGCAGTGAAAGAAACCTGGCGGCTCCTTTCAACACCTGCTCGAGATCCGGCACCTTTGCTCTGTTCTTCAAACATCCAAAATAGAGGCTGTAAGTGAAATACCAGGTTTTCCCTGGAAAACCTTTATTTTTCCAAAACTTGCCCAAAAACCAGGTTTTCCCACTTGACCCTTTAAAATTAAAGGAGTTTCGCTTAGAGGGCGTGGTTGATTCATTAAAGCATTTCACAAAAGAACACACGTTGGAAGAACAAAACGTCGTCACCCCGTCACCCCGGTTTAGATACTTGCAAACGAGCAGCTCGCCTGAGTGTAGGTGTCTTGAATGACTTCATTCCCGAGCATTGTTTGAAGTGCCACATGCTTGCTAGACTGACTAGAGAAAGCATCTCGCTCAAATGGTTCCGGGCCTCGGCCAAAGCGTCCATCAGTGCTTCTTGGCGAAGGTTCTCATCAACCTGTTCCACCAAAAACAACTTGAGGCAATAGGCAGGTGCTTAGGCTGGCAAACAGAGCCAGGGGAGGCAAAACCAACAAAGCCAGTACACACTGCGCCAATGCTCGTGAATCGCATTATTGTTCTTGTCATCTTCTGCTACTCTATTAAGTGGGGCCTTTTTGCTAGCTAGAAAGCTTTGATGCAGGCCAGCTTTTAAAACACATTGAGATGTTCTGCAAGGCAATGGCGAGGAGAAAGCGGATTAACTCGTGGATGGCGCTGGCGCGTTCCTGCTAAGGCCATGTCGACAGAGCTTTCCTAAGCCTTCCTTGCGCCTCTTTTTCGGTGGCGCACTTTGGCTTCGGCTGACCGCCTTGAGAGGCTGAGAGGTTCGAAACGCCCAGAGTAGGCCTTGAGCCTTTTGAGCCTTCATGCTTTTGGAGTCGAGATGTGCCGCACTTGGCTTGGAGTTTCACTGACTCGATTTGATGCTGGCACTGCACTCATGGCCGCTGTCTGATGTCCTCACTGCCCAGTTCGCGGCTTTTGCAACTTACGTGTGACATTGCCGAAATTGCCGAAAGTCGAGCCATCGGCTTCTGACTTTCGAACTCTCGGCTCACGTTCGACTGACTCTCTCATCCGGCCCAGGCCTCCAGCAAGGCTGCAGGACTCGGTGCACGGAAGTGCAGCGCACGGATCAGAAAGGCCTTCGAGCTTCAAACTTGGCGTCCAATATCGTCCAATGGCTTTCAGGCTTTCGTCTTTCTTCCTTCCCACTCAACTCTCAATTTCGATCGAATCCAAACTCGAATCTAGAAAGCTCTATCCGAGACTCTATCCCTTTCTCATGCCTGGATGACGGCCAGAACGCCACATGGTCCTTCTCCAATTCTCGCAATTCTCATGGCATATTTGCAGTTCGAGCCTCCGTTCACCTGTTGCAAGCCATACGGCTGGTAGCCAGCCTCGTGACTGTTGAGTTTCAGAAATTCGAGAGATAAGCCAAGGCAGGGGCGAAGAAGAAGCCTTGCTGCCAGGCCTCTGGTAAGGTGCTCGGCCCCACCTGAAGCCGAGCTCCGGAGCTTCGGATCGGATAAGCACAAAAACACCCACAACACCATGGGCTTGCACGGGCTTGCATGGGCTTGGCTTGTGGGGCTCTGGCCACAGACGCCAGCGCTTCCGCGTCCGCGCCACTCAAGGGGTCCTGCGCGGGGCACACGGACCTTCTCACCCGACCCGTGCGACGTGCGCTCCCCCATGCGAGGGGGGGCCATGCCCGTGCCGCCCTCGGCGACATCTCTGCCTCGCGAGCGAAGGCTCAGAGTGAGAGAGCGGAGATGAGCGGAGCAAAGCGCATTCGGAACCAATCAGTGTCGGACTGGGCCCAAAGAAGTGGCGGGGCTCGTCGTCCATGTCTTCGAGCCAAAGCTGCGACATTCAACGCCTGCCAGCCCAGCCTCAAAACCTCTAGTCTCGAAACCTCCATTTTCCGGCTCGCAGATCTGCCATAGTCCTGGCACAGTTCAGCATTCTGACCGTCTGACTGAACATGGCGGGAGTGCAGCAGGCAAGCGGCAGTTAAGCCTGCGGCCTACCACGGCGGCTGGGCTTTGCCAATTCGGAATCCCTCAAATCCCTGCCTGGATCCCGGACCATGTCTCGTTTCCTCTCACGGTCAACGGGTCAACGGGTCAACGGGTCAACGGGTCAACGCGCACAGCAGAAGCTGCCCACCTCTGCGCTGATCCTGGCCGAGGCATAAGATTTCAGGAAGAAAATGAGAGCCATGCCATGGCTGCCATGGCTGCCAGCGGCATAAGCGGCAGCGGCAGAAGTAATAGCCTCTCTGCAGACTGCTCCTTGCTCGCAGACTCTAGAGGCTCAAACATGTTGATCTCTGCCATTTTTGATGCAGTCGGCATCAGTCGGCCTTTCAACATGTGTTTTATGATGTCATCTCTGAAAGTGTCCAAGTCTTTGTCTTCCCATCGTGTTCAAATTCTAGCACCTCCTGTCCGTCCTTCGCGGCCACCACTGCTTTGCACGCTTTGTCGGCCGATGGCCTCTCGAGTCTCTTCTCAGCTTTTCCATGCGAGTCCGATCTCCTACAAGACATTGAGACATTTCTGAGATCCTGGCCGTTGTCCCTGCAAACTTCATCTCAGAACGCCGAATGGCCATGTCTGCCATGTGTGCCATGCTCCATGCCTGCTGCAATAGGTGAAGGACTGCATGAAGACACGCTTGGGTGGTGGCAGGGTGACAGCTGCCTGTGAGGCTTAAGTTCTGACTCGCGAGATTCTTCAGGGCTCGCCGCCAGGAGAGGAAGATCTGAGCGGCGAAGTCGCAGATGGACCCCGGGGGCACCTTGCCGCGGCGGTCCGTCACCGCCTTCGTCAACGTCTCCTCCCACGCGGACGCGGACGCCGCGGACGCCTCGGACGCTTCCGTCTCGCTCACCCCGAGCCCGGGGATGGCTTTGGAGGCCGCCGAGTCCAATCCTCGCTCCAAAGCCTCCAGGGTCACCAAGACGCTCAACGGATGAGCTTGGAGCAGTTCCTCCATGAACTCGCTCGGACTCGGACCCGGACTCGGACTCGGACCCGGACTCGGACCCGGACTCGGACTCGGAACTGTTCGATGGGCCAGCGCGGCGTCTTCGCCGATCCAGTAGCCATCGAGTCCGGATTGAGGGCAAGCCCGAGCAGGAGCAAAGTCATCAGCGAGCACATGAACGGCGGAGGGCTCGCAATTCCGTCGGAACCAGTCGGCCATATTCAGCAGCGTTCCAATAGTTGGCTTCAGCCTGCAGATCCGCGCCTTTGAAAACTTTGCCTCCTGCAAGTGCCCCAGGTGCCGAGGAAGCAGCATCAGGGCTTTGTTTTTTGCAAAAGAAAGCTGCGACACCAGGCGGTGCATGACACGGCCTGCCACTTCTGCAGCTCGAGACTCGGATGCCTGCAGCCAGTCTGCTTCCAGCAGAATGCCGAGCTCCTTCCCGCGGAGTTGAAATGCTTTCTGCGCCGATGTGTGGCATGACAGGGCTCGCTGAAAGTCATCCCAACGGCGCTTCACATCCTGAGCTTGGAAGCACTGGAAGCAGCTTCTTTACCCATGCGCTCTGAGCTTGGCACCTGCTTCCCTAACGATCCCACGCTACGGCTCGACGGCTCGACGGCTCGACGGCTCGACGGTGCGACTCCAAATTGGCGCCTGGGCTCAAAGGAAGCCTCGCAAGTCCGCAACCCGTTTCGCGATGACAGACTCAAGACATGCCTGAGGATGCTGAAGCAGCGAAGATGGAAGGGCAACTCCTAAGCTCGACTCAAAGATCTGCGCTAGCACAACAAACCGGAGCCTCGGATCGAATCCGCCTCCGCAGAGCAATCCAGATCTGACTTCCGCCAGTGACTGAAAGGTATAAGCCGGGCACTCAAAGTCCAAAGCCAAGATCGGTTCCAAGTTCTGCCGCGAAAGAATTTCCGCCGCTGCTACAAGTCTGCACAAACCTGGCCGGGAATCGGACATTTGCTGCCGATTGTCAGATAATGCCAGATGTCGCCAGCCTGTGTCACTGTGTCCTGACACTCACCCAAATCACTCCCAAACTTCGAATTTCACGCATCACTTCACTGTACTCTCCAAACGTCTCCAAGTGCACACATCTCTCACATCTCTCCGTCGGCATTGACCAGCAAGTAGGACCTGGGCACTTCGTTCGTTCACGCCTGGCGCGCAGAAGTGGCCGGGCCGATATCCCAGTCTGCGCAGCCTCGCCTGACATGAACTGCCAAATTCCGCCGACGCAGATTTGTGGGTACGATTCTCGCGCGAGAGATATAACAGGCATGCATGGCGCAAATTACAAACATGTATAATATATGGTACAGCGTTGCCAGCCCCCCACCCCCAATGGTCATGGGTCAGACAAGTAGCCCCCCCTCCCTGTGGTTGTGGTCCTGTGGTTGGGTTGTGGTGGTTTAGGGTTGGTTTAGAATTGGTTTAGGGTATATTTAGGGTGTATTTAGGGTTAGTTTAGGGTTGGTTTAGGGTTGGTGTATGTTGATTTAGGGTTGGTTTAGGGTTGGTTTAGGTGTAGAGGTGTACGGTTTAGGGTTTGGTTTAGGGTTTGGTTTAGGGTTTGGTTTAGGGTGTATTTGGGGTTGGTTTAGGGTAAGTTTAGGGTTGGTTTAGGGTTGGCTTAGGTTTAGGGTTTACTGTTTAGGGATTGGTTTAGGGTGTATTTGGGGTTAGTTTAGGGTTGGTTTAGGGTTAGTTTGGGGTTGGTTTATGTTGATTTAGGGTTGGTTTAGGTTTAGAGGTCTACGGTTTAGGGTTTGGTTAAGGTTGAGCCTTCCTTGTACATCAGTAGCTGAGACTACATCATTGCCCTGAGGAAAACAACAGCGCTTCACTCACACACAGGTTCGTCACTTTAGGTCAAAAGGTTTAGCTCCCAAGTTTAACACCCCCCATTTTGCCACCAAATCAACGAGGCAAAAAAGGCACAAACCACTGGACAAAAAAAAAAAGGTTCAAGCTCCACCAAACCAGGGTCCATGGGCGGGGTTACCATGAAAATATGTAATGTACATGTCTCCAGATACGTGGGTAGATGCAAATGGCTTACCGCATCTCAGCGCAGGGCTGCTCTCTCCTCCAAGTCTTTGAGGTCCCTGACCCGACTGACCCGACTGACGCGACCGCGACGCGACCGCGACGCGACCGCGACGCGACCGCGACGCGACCGCGACGCGACCGCGACAGTCGAGATCGCCCTCCGATTCCCGCCTTCGACCCCTCACCCCCAAGAAGCCCATGAGCGAGCGAGCCCAGCGAGCCAAGCTTTGCCGAATTGATCTGCAAATCTGGAGATCTGGATTGGCTCTCAAGACATACAGTCGTTCTCAAGACTCAAGTGAAACCGCCGTTGGAGCCCGTCTCGGTTTGGGATTGTGCTACATGCTACCTGCTATATGCTATTTTTGTGCTTTCGTCCAATGAAGCATCTGAAGCATGCTCATTGCTTGGCAAACCGTGGTTCAGCGGCTTGGCACGTCAGGCACGCCCGTAGAATTTTGGAGATTTTGGCATTGTTGTGAAACCCGTGAGACTCTCAACCCATCAGAAACGCATCAGGTTCTCTATCGCTCTCTGAGCCCGGCCACATCTCCAAGGAAGCAGTGCGACAGCATGCGACAGGCCATGCAATCCCTTGTGAATGACCGCGCCGTGTGAATTTCCGGACAAATCGGATCGCATCCAGCGTAATCAATTCGGGTACACAGAACAGATTTGGACGGGCTCGCTGCTCTCTTGGAGGGATGCGGCATAGTCCGAAGTGCATTAGCGAGGCTAAGCCTGCCAGGTCAATAACATGAACAAACTGAGCCAACTGAGCCGACACAAGCCTTCCCAGCCTCAAAATGATGTCCACACACATGGCAAAACTTTGAGTTTTGCCTGAGGCATACTCGCTGGATTGAAGAGCGCAACATCTGAGACACCAGCACACGACTCTCGCCGCAATTCTCGCAGCTGTTTGCCTCGGGATGTCATTTGGTCAATGGCAATTCTCAAATTCTCATTTCATTTGTTTCTTGGGCCGGAGACCGGGCTTCCCCTGAGAGCGGCAGCTTTCAGGGCGGAAATGGTCGAGACAGACACCGCCGTGCCCTTGGCTCGCACGCATACGATGCGACAATGCGACAGGGAAGGAACTGCGTTGAAACTCGAAAGCCGGGCTTCGGCCGCCCTGCGCGGGGAGGGCTCCTCGAGTTGAGTCGAACGACCCTACCTGTCACCTATTGCGATTGCCTATTGCGATTGCCTGCTCAAGTTGAGACTGGACTTCGACCACCTTCTCGATGTACTCAACTTGATACCTCGGCACCTGCGCCGCACTCGTCCGCACACCCGTGCGCGTCTCGTGCGCAATCTCGCAGCCTGCTTGATCACCTCTTCCGCCACTGGCTGCAGCTCCTCACATGCAACGTGACTGGCATTGGTGGATCGGCACACCGAAGTTCGGCTTCGGGTTCTTTGCTCCTCACGCCTGACTTCCACAACCTGCTGCTGCGGGATTTCCTGAATGGCTTCCTCTTGCAAGGTGTAGGGCACCTGAGAGTTGAGAGCTTGCGTCACTCTTTGTGCGAAGAAACTGCGGACCATTTCTCGATGCAAACCCTTCCGACTTATCGACTCCGGAGGCCCGGAGGCCCGGAGGCCCGGAGGCCCGGAGGCCCAGAGATTCGAGGTGAGGGCCTGCAACTGGCGCTCTTGGATCTTCGTCTCCACCAGCGGCACCGGCTTATCCATGCACTGCGCGCGCACTCGGTACTCGGTCAGTACTGTATAGCTCACAAGTCCATCGCCATCTGACGCAAGGGACAGTTAGGAAAACAGAAACCGAGAGATGAACTCCAAGAACTTTGGGCGAGGGATCAAGCGATCCACACTTGTCGCAGATCTGCAACTCGTGGCAAGCATGGCCAGAATGAGCGACTTCCACCCAGAGCCCCAGATCCAGAGCCCAAGATGAGCCTGCATGCTTGGGCAAAGCATCTGCTTGACCTTAAAGCCACACGGGAAGCGAAATGCGTGCAGATGCGTGATGCGTGATGCGTGATGCGCGATGCGTGATGCGTGATGCGAGTGTCAAGCGCCAAGTCACCACGGGCACCTTCTGAATCTGTGGCACTTCCACCAGCTGCTCTTCGGCCAATCTGACAGGCACTTCCACCACCTCCACGTCCACGCAATTGTGCGGCACATGAAACTATATATATATATATAAAAACATGTACATCATATAAAATATATGGCTCATATGCAAAGTGAAGTGAGGTGCGGCCTTTTCTCGAGGCTCCAGAATGATCTTCGGGAACTCCTTTGGAATTTCCGAGTATGAGACCTCGTGTCCGAGCTCACAGCAAATCTTGGATCAGCACAACTTGTCACTGTCTAACAACTTTCTTTCGCCTTCGGCACGTGGATGGCGACCTCGACTGCCACTGCTTGTGGGATCTCCACAATCTGCTCCTAGCATTCGACACTCCGAAACGCCCGAAGCCAAAGGACATATGCAGCATATGCGGCATTTGCATAAGCTTCTTCATGATATCTCATGATTGACGGCGTAGCCTCATGCAAGACTTGAGGAACATGGACAACCTTCTCCACTGCCCGCAGGCTCCGCTTGGCCACGTGCTTGTCCTAGGCGATGCTTCTCAGCACGTTAATTCAATTGAAGTGCGCCCTGGGGCTTTGGCCACGTATTGCACAACAGGCACTGGAACCTGCTCAACTCATGAAAAAATGCTTCTCGGGAAGCTTAATTCAATCAGCAATATGGCACATGGGCTGGCCGAACCTAAATGCACATACGCACTGCACGGGCTTCATAGGTCTTTGGTGGGTGCCTTGCAAGTCTGCCAGCCTGGCGAACAAGCTCCTGCGACACTTTCAGGAGTGGCAGTCAAGCAGTCTTTCTCGGATCCTTGACTTCCACTTCCGGGATTTCCACAATCACCTCTTCGTAGACAACTTGCGGCACTTCCACTGTCTTCTCCACCTTATGCGCACTGTATTCCTAGAATCCCTGCTGTCCCCATGACGAGTTGCGTATTGGATCACCTGTTTCGGGACCTTCTTCTCAACATATTGCACCTCGGCGACTCGGGCCAGTCTGGCTTGCGGCTTGCGCTGTCTCCGCCGCGCCTCAACCTTTGGCACTTGTCGTACTACTTCCCTCACCTCGACCTTCACAACCTGAATCGAATCGAATGTGTCGTATGCCGTGCTCCTTTCCCTCACCTCACTAGGTTGCTCATGAATCTCCACGGCAGGCACTTCCACAATTCTCTGCTGCAACTGCACCACAGGCAACTCCACCTGCCGAGCTCCCGTCAGGCTGAGACGTCGGGACGGCGGGTCGGTTGATGTAAAATTCGGCTGACGAAGATGAATCGGCCGAAGCCGCTTTGTTGTGGTTAATGTCGGCGGGCGTTTTGCGGCAGAACATCCCAACCACCTCGACCATTCCAACATTCCAACCGTCCCAACATCCCCGACCATCCCAGCCATCTCGACCATCCCGACCATCCAAACGTCTTGACCATCTCGACCATCTCGAATCCATCTCAACCACCCCGACCGTCCCGACCAGCCAACTGTCCATCCCGTCCATCGCGACCGTATGATGATCTGATGAAGTCGTCAGGCGCGCCAAAACGATTGTGTCAGCCCTGACCACCCAGCCTGATTCCCCAATTGTTCTTTTGGCCCCTCACAGAACTGGACCATGCCAGCATAGCGGCCATCCCGACCAAGCTGAGCATCCCAAGCAAACCCTCTCAACCATCTTGACTGCCCCAACTCCCCCGTGTCTGTTGTGTGAATGTTGTGTTCGTAACTTCTCAAGTTTGTTTGAGTTGCGCGGCCGTCTCCTGAAATTCGCGGCACCCTCGGCAAGTCGGCCTGTCGTTCCACTTGCTGCAGCTCGGGCTTGGGAACCTGATTACAAAGAGCTTGTACTACTCACGATCGGATCTGCTCCGCCCTGTCCTCTTTCATGATCTCCACTGGGTGGCGCTGTGGCACCTGTCGCATTCTTTCTGACTGCGTGCAACCAACCATAAGCGAAGAATGGAAAGTAAGTCTGCAGAACAGCCCCCCGCATAAAGATCATGGATGGCACTTGTGTACTTTGTGATCTTTTGTGTCCTGAGTCTCCTGAGTCTCCTGCCTCCTGAATCTGCTCGCGCACAGTTGTTTGTGGCACCTGCGCACCGAACGGTCTCCCGGCACATGTGTCCCCGCTCCCGCCTCTCGCACGCTCTCCTTCCACTGCACCACGGGCTTGGCAAAATGCTTCGCCTCAGTACCGTTTCAGAAAGCCGCGCAAGATCAAGAAGAGCAAGAAGAGCAAGAAGAGCAAGAAGAGCAAGAAGAGCAAGAAGAGCAAGAAGAGCAAGAAGAGCAAAGTCGGTGTATATACCGAAGGAAAAAGCAACGTCTCTCTGCCGAAGGCAATTTTTTAAAGGTTGAAGAGTCAGAGAGCTAATCGAGTCCCGGGCCAGCGTCTTGGAGTGTACTTTGGCAACCTCCCGAGTCATTGCCACGGCCTGGCTGACCGACTCACAATAAACTCTGAAACACTGGGAAGAGCCACTCTGAGGAATTTCTTGCAAAACTCTTGGAATCTCAGACTACAAACGAAGACCGAGACTACAATGGCTTGACTCAGACTCAGCTCGCCTGTAGTTGAGGCACCTCAACAATGTGCTCCTCTCGCAGTCTTGCGAGTCGCAGTCACTGCAGTCTCATTGGCTTCGACTCATCCTGCACGACGGCATGAGGAACATCGACCTCGGTCACCTTGCCCTCCACTTCAAGCTTCTCTACCTGGGACATGCACCGGCAAGCAGTCAAAAAAATCGACAAAACGCAAAGGGCATCTCACAAATCAACCATCCCTTTCGCCTGAACGAGCCTCTCCTGGTACTCCACCTTGCGACTCTCGAGCGCATAGGCATAGCAGGCATAGCTGGCATAGCAGGCAGAGCAGGCATTGCAGGCATTGCAGGCGTAGCATTGGCCCAGCAGCGTAGCATAGCAGGCGTAGCTGGCATTGCAGGCAGAGCAGGCATAGCAGGCATTGCAGGCATAGCAGGCATAGCAGGCATTGCAGGCATAGCATAGCAGGCGTTGCAGGCATTGGCCGAGCAGTGTAGCAGCACAGTCGGCATTGCAGGCATAGCAGGCATAGCAAGCATAGCAAGCATTGCAGGCATAGCATTGGCCCAGCAGGCGTTGCAGGCGTTGGCCCAGCAGCGTAGTAGCACAGTCGGCATTGCAGGCAGAGCAGGCATTGCAGGCATAGCATAGCAGGCGTTGCAGGCAGAGCATTGGCCCAGCAGCGTAGCAACACCGTCGGCATTGCAGACGTAGCAGGAAAAGCAGGCATTGCAGGCATAGCAGGCATTGCAGGCATAGCATAGCAGGCGTTGCAGGCATTGGCCGAGCAGCGTAGCAGCACAGTCGGCATTGCAGGCATAGAAAGCATAGCAAGCATTGCAAGCTTTGCAGGCATAGCATTGGCCCAGCAGGCGTAGCAGGCATAGCAGGCATGGCAGGCATTGCAGGCATTGCAGGCATAGCATAGCAGGCGTTGCAGGCATTGGCCCAGCAGCGTAGCAGCACAGTCGGCATTACAGGCATAGCAAGCATAGCAGGCATTGTAGGCATAGCATAGCATAGCAGGCACTGCAGGCATTGGCCCAGCAGCGTAGCAGCATAGCAGGCATAGCAGGCATTGGCCCAGCAGCGTAGCAGCACAGTCGGCATTGTAGGCGTAGCAGGCATAGCAGGCATTGCAGGCATTGCAGGCATAACATAGCAGGCGTTGCAGGCATTGGCCCAGCAGCGTAGCAGCACAGTCGGCATAGCAGGCGTAGCAGGCATAGCAGGAATTGCAGGCATAGCATAGCAGGCGTTGCAGGCATAGTATAGCAGGCGTTGCAGGCATTGGCCCTGCAGCGCAGCAGCACAGTCAGCATTGCAGGCAGAGCAGACATAGCAGGCATTGCAGGCATAGCATTGGCCCAGCAGCGGCATAGCAGGCATAGCAGGCATTGCAGGCATAGCAAGCATAGCAGGCGTTGCAGGCATTGGCCCAGCAGCGTAGCAGCAAAGTCGGCATAGCAGGCATAGCAGGCATAGCAGGCATTGCAGGCATAGCATTGGACCAGCAGCGTAGCAGCACAGTCGGCATGGCAGGCATAGCAGGCATAGCAGGCGTTGCAGGCGTTGGCCCAGCAGCGTAGCAGCACAGTCGGCAATGCAGGCATAGCAGGCATAGCAGGCATAGCAGGCATAGCAGGCAGAGCAGGCAATGCAGGCATTGGCCCAGCAGCGTAGCAGCATAGCAGGCATAGCAAGCATATCAGGAATTGGCCCAGCAGCGTAGCAGCATAGCAGGCATAGCAGGCATAGCAAGCAAAGCGGGCATGACAGGCATTGCAGGCATTGGCCCAGCAGCGTAGCAGCATAGCAAGTATTGCAGGCATTGCAGGCATTGCAGGCATTGCAGGCATATCAGCCATACCAGGCATACCAGGCATAGCAGGCAATGCAGGCATTGGCCAAGCAGCGTAGCAGCATAGCAAGCATAGCAGGCATTGCAGGCATATCAGCCATACCAGGCATACCAGGCATAGCAGGCATTGCAGGCATAGCAGGCATAGCAGTCATAGCAGGCATTGCAGGGATTGCAGGTAAAGAATAGCAGGCGTTGCAGGCATTCGCCCAGCAGCGTAGCAGCACAGTTGGCATAGCAGGCATAGCAGGCATAGCAGGAATTGCAGGCATAACATAGCAGGCGTTACAGGCATAGCATTGGCCCAGCAGCGTAGCAGCACAGTCGGCATGGCAGGCATAGCAGGCATAGCATAGAAGGCATTGCATACAAGACGTTGCAGGCATTGGCCCAGCAGCGTAGTCGCACTGTCGGCATAGCAGGCATTGCAAGAGCATAGCATACCAGGCGTTGCAGGCATTGGCCCAGCAGCGTAGCAGCACAGTCGGCATTGCAGGCATTGCAGGCATAGCAGGCATAGCATACCTAGCATAGCAGGCATTGCAGGCATTGGCCCAGCAGCGTAGCAGCACAGGCATAGCAGGCATAGCAGGCATTGCAGGCATTGCTGGCATGGCAGACATAGCATAGCAGGCGTTGCAGGCATAGGCCCAGCAGCGTAGCAGCACAGTCGTCATTGCAGGCATAGCATAGCATAGCAGGCACTGCAGGCATTGGCCCAGCAGCGTAGCAGCATAGCAGGCATAGCAGGCATTGGCCCAGCAGCGTAGCAGCACAGTCGGCATTGTAGGCGTAGCAGGCATAGCAGGCATTGCAGGCATTGCAGGCATAACATAGCAGGCGTTGCAGGCATTGGCCCAGCAGCGTAGCAGCACAGTCGGCATTACAGGCATAACAAGCATAGCAGGCATTGTAGGCATAGCAATTCCCAGCAGCGTAGCAGCACAGTGGGCATAGCAGGCGTAGCAGACATTGCAGGCATAGCATAGCAGGCATTGCAGGCATAGCATAGCAGGCATTGCAGGCATAGCAGGCGTAGCAGGCATTGCAGGCATTGCAGGCATGGGAGGCATAGCAGGCATTGCAGGCATTGGCTGCTAGCATAGCAGGCATTGCAGGCGTTGCAGGCGTTGCATTTCAGGCACAGCAGGCACAGCAGGCATTGCAGGCATAGCAGCCATAGCAGGCATTGCAGGCACTGCAGGCATAGCAAGCATAGCAGGCATTGCAAGCATTGGCCCAGCAGCGTAGCACCATAGCAGGCATAGCAGGAATAGCATAGCCGGCATTGCAGGCATAGCAGGCATTGCAGGCATAGCAGGCATTGCAGGCATGGGAGGCATAGTAGGCATTGCAGGCATTGCCTGCTAGCATGGCAGGCATTGCAGGCATAGCAGGCATAGCATTGCCCAGCAGCGTAGCAGCATAGTGGGCATAGCAGGCGTAGCAGGCATTGCATAGCAGGCATTGCAGGCATAGCAGGCGTAGCAGCCTTAGCAGGCATTGCAGGCATGGCATAGCAGGCATTGCAGGCATTGCCTGCTAGCATAGCAGGCATTGCAGGCGTTGCATTTCAGGCACAGCAGGCATAGCAGGCATTGCAGGCATAGCAGGCATAGCAGGCATTGGCCCAGTAGCGTGGCAGCAGAGCAAACATAGCAAGCATAGCAGGCCTAACAAGCATAGCAGGCCTTGCAGGCATTGGCCCAGCAACGTAGCAGCATAGCGGGCATAGCAAGCATAGCAGGCATTGCAGGCAAGCAGCACAACAGGTATAGCAAGCATAGCAGGCATTCCAGGCATTGGCACAGCATCGTGGCAGCAAAGCAAGCATAGCAACCATAGCAGGCATAGCACATAGCAAGCATAGCAGGCATTGCAAGCATTGGCCCAGCAGCAGCATAGCAGACATAGCAAGCATAGCAGGCATTGCAGGCCCAGCAGCGTAGCAGCATAGCAGGCACAGCAAGCATAGCAACCATAGCGGGCATTGCAGGCATTGACCCAGCAGCGTAGAAGCATGGCAGGCAAACCAAGCATAGCGGGCATTGCAGGCATTGGCCCAGCAGCATAGCAGCATAGCAGGCATTGCAAGCATGGCAGGCAATGCAGGCATTGGTCTAGCAGCGTAGCAGCATAGCAGGCATAGCGGGCATTGCAGGCATTGGCCCAGCAGCGTAGCAGCATAGGCATTGCAGGCATTGGCCCAGCAGCGTAGCAGGCATAGCAGGCATAGCAGGCATTGAGCATAGCAGGCATTGGCCCAGCAGCGTAGCAGCATAGCAGGCATAGCAAGCATAGCAGGCATAGCAAGCATAGCAGGCATAGCAAGCATAGCAGGCAATGCAGGCATTGGCCCAGCAGCGTAGCAGGCATAGCAAGCATAGCAGGAATTGGCCCAGCAGCGTAGCAGCATAGCAGGCATAGCAAGCAAAGCGGGCATGACAGGCATTGCAGGCATTGGCCCAGCAGCGTAGCAGCATAGCAAGTATAGCAAGCATAGCAGGCATTGCAGGCATTGCAGGCATTGCAGGCATATCAGCCATACCAGGCATACCAGGCATAGCAGGCAATGCAGGCATTGGCCGAGCAGCGTAGCAGCATAGCAAGCATAGCAGGCATTGCAGGCATATCAGCCATACCAGGCATACCAGGCATAGCAGGCATTGCAGGCATTGGCCCAGCAGCGTAGCAGCATAGCAAGCATAGCAAGCATAGCAAGCATAGCAGGCATTGCAGGCATTGCAGGCATATCAGCCACACCAGGCATACCAGGCATAGCAGGCAATGTAGGCATTGGCCCAGCAGCGTAGCAGCATAGCAAGCATAGCAGGCATCGCAGGCATATCAGCCATACCAGGCATACCAGGCATAGCAGGCATTGCAGGCATTGCAGGCATTGGCCCAGCAGCGTAGCAGCAAAGCAGGCACAGCCAGCGTAGCAGGCATTGCAGGTATTGGCCCAGCAGCGTAGCAGGCATAGCAGGCATTGCAGGCATTGGCCCAGCAGCATAGCAGCTTAGCAGGCTTAGCAGGCATAGCAAGCATAGCAGGAATTGGCCCAGCAGCGTAGCAGCATAGCAGGCATAGCAAGCATAGCAGGAAATGCAGGCATTGGCCCAGCAGCGTAGCAGCATAGCAGGCATAGCAAGCATAGCAGGCATTGGCCCAGCAGCGTAGCAGCATAGCAGGCATAGCAAGCATAGCGGGCATGGCAGGCATGGCAGGCATTGCAGGCATTGGCCCAGCAGCGTAGCAGCATAGCAAGCATAGCAAGCATAGCAAGTATAGCAAGCATAGCAGGCATTGCAGGCATTGCAGGCATATCAGCCATACCAGGCATACCAGGCATAGCAGGCAATGCAGGCATTGGCCCAGCAGCGTAGCAGCATACCAAGCATAGCAGGCATTGCAGGCATATCAGCCATACCAGGCATACCAGGCATAGCAGGCATTGCAGGCATTGGCCCAGCAGCGTAGCAGCATAGAGCAAGCATAGCAAGCATAGCAGGCATTGCAGGCATTGCAGGCATTGCAGCCACACCAGGCATACCAGGCAGAGCAGGCATTGGCAGCGTAGCAGCAAAGCAGATACAGCAAGAGGCATTGCAGGCATATCAGCCATACCAACCATACCAGGTATACCAGGCATAGCAGGCATTGGCCCAGCAGCGTAGCAGCATAGCAAGCATAGCAAGAATAGCAAGCACAGCAGGATTTCCAGGCATTGCAGACATATCAGCCATACCAGGCATACCAGGCATTGCAGGCATTGGCGCAGCAGCGTAGCAGCATAGCAAGCATAGCAGGCATTGCAGGCATTGCAGGCATTGCTGCCATATCAGCCATACCAGGCAGAGCAGGCAGGAGCAGCGCGAGTGATAAAGCGTGATGTGGTTCGTGCCTTGGGCACCTGCTTGAGCAGCTCCACCAGCTGAACCTGAGGGACCTGGATATCTGAGCTGTGAAAAGACACGAAAGTGATAGGGTCAACTGCACTTTGCCGACCAATCAAAAACAAAACTGCGATCCGGCGATCCGTTTTCAGGCAAGCCGGCGGGTTGCCGAAACTCCTTCCTGGACAATAAAGGACAATAACGCGCGCTCCAAAATCAACTGCTGTTTCTTCAATCGCACGCGTGTGAGAAGTCAAGTTAGCTTGCTGCTAGGTAGCAAGCAAGTTTCAGGCAAACCAGAGAGCGTGTTGGGCAAGTAAGAGAGCTAGCTAGCTAACTAGCTCTGTCAGCCTGTTAGCTAATTAGCTAGTTCGCTGGGTTGTTGGGTTGTTGGGCTGTTGGGTTGTTGGGTTGTTGGGCTATTGTTTTTTTCGCGTTCCTTCCAACTGCTGCGGCTGCTGCTGCTGTTGTTGCTGTTGAGCCGCCATTCCTTGCGATGCGTGTGGAAAAGCCGCAAGATCTTTCCCAGGCGTTTGATGCTGTTCGCTGCTCATGTCGAGCAGAAAGCAAGCGAACTGTTTCCAGAAGTGTAATACCTGTGTGTACAGCGCAACAATGTTGGTTTCCTGGCAGGGCTATGTGTAGAATCAAGGTGTTGGTGAGCAATGAATGGCCGAGGCGACGAGTATGACTGACTTCACACTTGGACATGGGTGTTTGTTTTAAGGGACCCCTCCCAAATGTTGGGTTCCTTTGTTTTAAACCAACCCACGCAAGGGTGCCCTCAAACAAAAGTTGGACCCGTATTCAAAAGAACCACAGCTCAATTGGCTATGAGTTTAAACAAGGAAGCTTGTGAAAAGTTGTTGGTGGACATATAACCCCACATGCCCAATTCCTTCCAGTGCCATCCTGAAACAGCTTGCCAAATCTGAGCTTCTGCTTCGCTTTTAGCTGTCTGAGCAAATATTCCACGTGAACCGCTGGCCTCCACAACCTTTTCACGCACCAACGACACCGGCACCTGAGCCGCTGAGCAGCTGAGCGCGGAATGGGCGAACCGGGGCGCCTCCACAGTGTTCTCCGAAAGGGAGATACAGGGCACCTGACGCGACAAACGCGACAAACGCGACAAACGCGACACTGCGCGCTCTTTTGCCAGTTGCCTCTACAACTTTCTCCATGGTCTGAATCTCCGGCTTCTCGCGGATCACCTCACATCTTACGGCTGAAAGCCTGAGCCCCGGGAGGTCTGGGACGCCCTGGCAACTTGGTGTTGGGTTGCGCGTGCCTGAGACTTGGGCAACGCAACGCACGCCATGCTCTCCCATGCCAGCGGGCCTCTGCCGCCCTTTCCGTGAGCTCCATCGACGCCTGTAGCTCGGAACTCTCTGGAGTCAGCTTAATAATGCATCAAGGCAGTCAAGTTCAGACAATTTGGGGCTAGGGTATGTCGTGCAGTGGCTCGTGTCTGGCGGGGTTTTGGGTTCAATCGGAGCTGTCGAGCCCACTGGGGTGTTGCCAGGCTAAGAACCGGCCAAGCTGGCCAGAAAGGCCCGTGCCAAAGCTGGGACAACACATAAACATTTTGGCTGCCCCAAGCGCAACCAACCGACTGACACGACACGAGCAGGAGTTTCTGCAAGTGAGGAAGCCGGGAAAGCAACGCTTTCCAAACATTTGGGATATGTGTGGCATCCACGCGATGATTCGGGTGAGAATTGTCGCCGCCTTCGAGGGGGCCCAAAGTCCGCCATGTCGCCGATATGTCGCCGACATGTCGCAGACTTGTCATTCCAATGATTGCTGCTTGGAACATTCCCCGCCCCAGTTCTATACAGATGGCAGGCCGTGCATTGTGCTGACTTGGCCGGTGATGTTTGCAATCAACAGCCAATGGCGCAAATCAAGATTCAAGCCTTTGCAGTCTCTGACAATTCCGGTTTGCCCATGCGGCCGCCTTGCCCCCCAGCCTGCGGCATGGCGACTGGCTGCATGGCATAGGCAAAGGCCTTTCAAAACCATGTTCAATCTGCGCCTCTGGCACCATACGGCAGTACACGCCAGTACGTGGCAGCACATTGCATTTTCGAAAGGCCTGCCCGGCAGTGTGATGCGTCTGCCCATGGTGCCTGGGGCTGTAACACATTACACACCTCACTCCACGTCATCCACACCCGAGAGCACTGCGCAGTCGCCTGAGTCACCTGGTGATTCCGTCGCCGAACGAGGGACCATCCATCCATTCACCATGAAACATGTCATTCCGGGACCGTAGATGAGCATTCTGAGCCAGGGAAAAGTACAATTTTGTACAAAGCCCCACCTGTACATACAAAAAAGTTACACGCGTGCGTAAGGGAACTGCGCTTGGTTGATTGTTCGGTTGTCGTTCCTGGTGGCGAGCGGGACCTGTGGATGAGTACATGCAGTGGGACTCAGTTTGGCTGTCTTCGTCTCCGTGTTTTAAGTAGAGATGCAATGTCGGCAAAGATGCTGGGCTGATTCTCAACAAAGCGCGTGGAAGGCTGAACAATAGATTAGATGCTTCCCCGATGTTGAGGAGACCCTTGATTGCCACGAGTGGAACATTGGCATCTCCAGCTCAACGGCAGCGTTTACACCTGCGGCGCATGAGGTACTGTGCACCTTTGTCAATCTTTCAGCGCCCGCGCCATGCACGAAGCACACTTTGGCACTCAAACATCGCAACTTTCTAGGGTATGCGTGGTACACTAGGTACAGTTTGACAGCTCCAGCTCGAAACTAGCAACTTTCAACCGGGCAAAAATACCATCTCTAAGGAAATGCAACAAGCGATGCTGTTCATGACTCAAATCGAGTCTGCCTGTATTTTCCCAGTTGACAAGGCTGCTTCCCGTTATTGGTGTTGGTTTCGATTGACTTTGCCGCTTTGCTGTGAAACGGAGCAGTTTTGGACGCAAGGGTCCACCGTGTACTTTGCTGCAAGAAAACTACCTTTTTTACGCAACCTCACAAGCAGCGCTGCCCACAGAAGACAAGCTAAGCCGGCAGCTTCAGTACGAAAAGAAGATGATGGCCCAGTGACCTCCACGACTTCTCGCACCTCCATACCCAGCCGTTGCACTTGGCCGGCAGCTGGGAATGACCATGAAAAACACAAACCCCTCGGTTGATATCCGGAACCCTGAGCCTGACATCTGAGACCCTGAATCACCTTTTACTTTCAAGCAAATGAACATCGCTGAGCAAAACCATGTTTGGCCCACGAGGAACATACCAGCAGCTTGCCGTAGCAGAACTGCGAACTCTCTGACACGGCGTGCAGCCTGCAACCATATTTCGCCAACATGGCATCACACGCCTCTACCAAAGTACCTACAAAGTGCCAGCACCTCTCTACACACTGCACACACTGGGCAAAGATCACATGTTAGGAACAGTTCCACTCTTCATGCGCGAAACACACCACTCTCGGCATGGCGCAAAACAGAGGCAAGGAATTTTAAAACGCGGACAATGCGGTTCGACCCTGAACTACGTCAGCAGAGTTGTTGATGCGCAATGCCAGGTCGTCCTTGACATTCTGGGGTGTGATGTTCAAAAGATAGTGACCCTTTGACAGGTTTGGACTTGCGATGCGGTTCGCGCTGAGTTGCCTGGGAAATGCTGCTGAACCAATAAAGTGATGTTTGCAATCAACAGCCAATGGCGCAAATCAAGATTCAAGCCTTTGCAGTCTCTGACAATTCCGGTTTGCCCATGCGGCCGCCTTGCCCCCCAGCCTGCGGCATGGCGACTGGCTGCATGGCATAGGCAAAGGCCTTTCAAAACCATGTTCAATCTGCGCCTCTGTGGCACCATACGGCAGTACACGCCAGTACGTGGCAGCACATTGCATTTTCGAAAGGCCTGCCCGGCAGTGTGATGCGTCTGCCCATGGTGCCTGGGGCTGTAACACATTGCACACCTCACTCCACGTCATCCACACCCGAGAGCACTGCGCAGTCGCCTGAGTCAAAAGAATTCGCTACGCTGATCGCTCCAAATACTTTGCTCGGGCAACTTGACACTGGCTCGTCAGAAAGCCTCGCAGGCTTCCGTCCAACTGACGGGGTGCTCCGCTCGCTCGGGCCCGCCTGGCTGAGCCTGCAGGGCACATGGACTCAGTTCGTATGTCGCACCCGGTCGAATGACTGCCTGGGAACGTGGTTTCCCGCATTTTCGGCAGAAGTGGGAGTCGTCCGCGTAGATGTTGCCACAGAAAGCACAGCTTCGAGCCTGCGCTGGTGGCTTTCACAGAAATGCGGACCTTGCCACAATGGCCTGCCCCAAGCCGGCCCAAGCCTCCGCGCGTGGACGCTTCGTGGCCCGACCCGCCCCAACCCGCGCCTGTGGGGCTGACACTTGACGCGACACCCTCGGGCGCGACAAGCGCCGCGGCTTGCAACGCTTTGCAGCTCAGCTACGGACTCTGTGACCTGACATCGCGGCTGCGTCTGCTGAGCTCAAGCTGCGCAAACCCTTGCCAGTTTGAAAGTCAGGAGCGCCATCAACTCAAAAGTGTTCTACCCAAGAAAAGCCCCGACGGCGGACACTTCGCGCAGGGTAGATTCACGCCCATCTTACTTACAGGCACGCGTAAATGGTGTGAGAACTACTCGGCGGCTCTGTTGCTCGATCACTTGGGTTCGACATGGTTCGACCTTCCCAAGCCACCCTCAAGCGGCGCTGACCGTGCCGTCAGCGTGGGCTCCCTGTTTGAGCGGGCGCACTTTTGTTCTTTTTTCACATCGCGACAGATGGCGATTAGCACCTTGTCCTCTAGCCGGCACTCGCGGTCCAGGCCTCGCTCAATTGCCCCATTGGAAAACGCCCAGCGCCTTCTGCGTTCTCAACGAGCGCCTGGTAAAATGCGTCGCTGGCACTTCGAGCTACCGTCGCCTTCATCGATCGGCGTGCTTGGTGTAGATTTTGAGGCGGTCTCGATCAGCGCTGAGTGTGAGTTGTAGACATTCACACTTCGTTGTTCAAGACACCACTAGCAGGACCATCCGTCAACCATCCCGACCAGGTGGTCATAGGAGTTTGCGGGTTCCCCGCTTCTCGCTCCAAGCGTCAATAGTTCGTTTCCATTTCCCAGTGTGGAAGTAGTCGGACCACCGCCCACAGCCGCCCGTGGGACGAACTCCATTTTTTGGTCCTTTTTGTGATTGATTGCTTTTTTGGTGGGTGGGGAGAGGGGTTGGGGGGGGGGGGGAAAAAATGGTAAAAGTAGGGGGCCTGGGGGGTGGTCTGTTTATGGTTGCCTGTTATGGTTTTTATGTTCATCTCAAATCTGTGTTCCCCCTTATTCGTTTTTAAAAGAGGGTTTTTAGGGAGCTTATTTATCGTTTTCGTTAAGGTAATCATTTGGGTAAATTGTCGCCTTGTTCATTGTTGGGCTGGGGGCCGACATTTTTTCATTTGAAAGAGGTAGCCCTTTTAGTAGTTATCAAGTTCTGGGGTGTTGGTGGTGTATTTGTTTTGTCGTTGTTTTACTGAACGTATTGACTGATACATGTCTTCAAGCATCTCTGATAGTTGCTCCCTTTGCGAGTATCGCATTCGCTTTGCTGAAGTGATGGCACCCAAGAAGTCCGGAGGTTACAAGATTGAGGTGAGTGCTTCATCTTCCAGTTCAGGCAGTCTGTCATCCCAAGAGGTTGCCATGATTGAGCGTGTCATGTGCCAACTGAACGATGAAGAATTCCAAGAGTATCTCAACAAAACCGACCAGAGCGAGCTGTCCAAGACTGTGGTGGTCAAGATGGCAAAGATGCTCGGGAAGATGGAAGAGAAGATGGATGAATATGTGAGGGCGGAGAAGGACAAGTCACGTCAGGAGAAGAAGGAGACCGACAAGCAGAAAGCAAGAGATGAGACAGCAGACAAGAAGAAGGGCACCGTGACCGTGTTTATCCTGACACCAAGTGGGCAGCGTTATGAAATCACCATCAGTCGCTCCAAGACTGTTGGAAAGTTGAGGTCCAAGTTGATGGACTGTGCCGAGGGCGAGTTCAATGGCATCAAGAAGAAGGGTGACATCCATCTCGTCATCAACGGTGTCACCATTTCCAACAACCCGAGGACTTTCATTTACAACACGGACTTGGAAGATGGAGACATCATTGAGGCGAGCGTCCATTTGACAGAGAATGCCGAGACATCCGCTGCTGCCACACAGTGCGATGAGGAGGAGGAGGAGGAGGAGGAGGAGAACCACGAGGTCTCCGCCAATGATGAGGACTAGGTAGAGACCTTGGTTTTGACACAATGCTCAGGTCAAAGCATCATCAAGAAACAATTTGTATCAGACTTGACTTATCATTGTTGTTTGTCGTTGAGTTATCATTGATGCTTGAGATACAGAGCATTGACACACTATCCGTGTCACCATCCATCACTTGGCAGTCATCAAAGAAAAAAGGAGACGGCCGTTTTCATTTGCTTTTATGATTTGCTTGTTCATTGGATGGAGTGTTGTTTGATACACAGATTGACGTCTGACCATTGAAGTTTGTTTGACCTTGTAGGTTTTGCTCAGAAGGTTTCAAATTCGATGAGTAGTCCGTATCCATTGTTCAGAAGTGATGGTAGCATCCTCCAAACTGACGACCTGTCGGCCACGTGGTGATGCTCATTGGACACGGAGAATCAAAGCACAAGTCAATACCTTAACCAACTTCATCAATGAGCAGGGACTGATGGAGATGTATGAGAACTACCAGAAGTCCATGAATGAGAAACAGCAGGGAACCATCGCAGGTGAAACAACCTCACATGCCAGTGCTTCGTCAAATCAACAGCAGGAACAAGGAAACGATGACCAACCTGCGGGAGACGACCTACCTCATGATGACAGTGATGGAGATGATGACGGAGATGGAGATGATGAACCAGATGATGATGAACTAGGAGAAAGCACAATCACGGTCTTTGTCAAGAAGTGCTTCGGAGACTCCTACCACCGAACCAAGGAGTTTGAAGTTTCGCCAAAGTGGCGGGTGTCATCGTTGCGTTTCTTGGTGATGCAACAATTCCGCGTCGCTGTTCAGCACCAACGCTTCACCAAAGTGTCTGGCAACATCGTCTTCCACAACTTGACGTTCGAGGCAAATGGTGTCAAACACGGTCAGACGCTCAACCTTCTTCTTGGCTTGGATGGAGGAGTGAAGAGGACCCCGAAAGACGCAGGATGACGAAGATGACAACGAACCACACAAGTCACCCAAAGAGTTGAAGCAGGAGGTGAATGATGGTTTGCTGAAGTTGGAGAACATGACCCAAAAACCCCAGATTGTTATTGACGTCATTGACCGCGCCCGCTTGATTATCAACACCTCGCAGGAGAACCCACGTCAAGTGATTTCATCGCTCATTCAGCACCTTCCACGAAACCGACTGAGCACTCTTATGACGGGGACAGTTGTGAGTAGCACACGAGCAATGACACGTGTGAAATTTGTTTCAGAAACTTCATTGCCAGAGGTTTTCGAAGCATTGGACAACCTTGGTGTTCAAGAGAGGGTGTGTAAGAAAACCTTATGCACCGCGGTGAGGTATGCGATTTCGTGCGAGTTCAGTCTATCCAATGGTCAAACCGATTGGGCAGGACTGACAAAATGTTTGGCAGACAAGAATATTGAACCCCCTGCTGACAATGCAGGAGGTAATGGCGGAAGGTGCATTTTGATGTGATTGCTGTTTTTGCTGGATTTCTTTTGCACCCACCCTCAATCACGATTGCACCCACCCGAAATCACGATTGCACCCACCCGAAATCACGATTGCACCCACCCGCAATCACGATTGCACCCACCCGCAATCACGATTGCACCCACCCGCAATCCCCACCTATTTGACCATATTTGATGGTTTTTTGCAACCACCAGCAATCACGATTGCACCCTCCCACATTGACTTTTGCTAATTATGCTATGTTCTTCAGGCATGACTGAAAACCATGAAATGGACAGATGGTTCAGTCCGTCAGAAACCACATCCGCCTGTTTGCCAGACCTTGTCAGAAAGATTGAGCGAGTGAATGGTCATGGGTTAAGGGTCATTGCTTGATGTTTGACAAATGAACAGAAATATATTGATGTGGATGGTCTCCTGATTTTGTTGTTGGTGGATTATACGGAGACCATCCTAGATATATTATATTTGTTTCTATGAAATACCTGACCCTCGTATCCGTGATTCGGTCTGGGTTGCTTGTTGTAGCATCCATCCTGTCCGGTTGGTGATGAGGTGGAAGCGAACGGGGTTTCGCTTATGTATGCCACCCATCATCAACGAAAAGTGAGGGTTGGATACGAGGGTTAGGTCCAAGTTTTTTAGTAGTTTTTTTTACAATGGCTTCGCCATCCGCAGACCACCTGAACCATTTTTACCTACTAACCCTACCAACCCCGCGTTCGTCCTAACCTTTCAGAAGGCACCTCCCTCGGCGACTACAAGGTATCGGGCGTTTTGTCTTACAACCCTAAACCGTTGTGTAAGGTTAAACTCTCGCCGATTTTTTGTTTCAATGTTTTAGACCAACCCCAATTTCAAGGGAGCTCTTCGCAAACCCTTAAATCCCAACAATCCCTAACCACCAAAATAAGGGCATAATCCTCCATTTTCAACTCCCCCAAAACCAACAAATACATAAACTTTAATGTTTTCAGTTTCAACCTCATCCCCAAACCCACATTTCCAGTTTCAAACCCAATCCCAAACCCGACCAACCGACCCTGTACCTGAAAATAATTCTAATAATTTCATATTAATAGAACTATTTAGATAATTATTTTATGGAATAATGCCCATAAGGCAGTGAAGTGAAAGCATCAATATAAAACCTTTTGTTTTCATAATTACTGAGAGATTGCTTGACTTGAGACATTGAATATATTTGGTGAGACTTACTCCTGATGAAGTTATATGTGATTTCGTGCTTTTTGTTTTGAAATAATGCTTCGTGGTAGTTCTGATACGACAGTTCTTTTTTCACTTTGTGTTTCACTACACCTTTTGATTTCTTATGTTCATCAACCTCACCGTGAATTGTGAAGGCGTAAGATTTAGGTTTTAATCCGATGAATTTAGTAATGATTTTTCCATTCACTTCGTCCTTAAACATTCCTAAGACCTTCTTATTAGTTTTGTCATGACATGGATGCTCAACAGGATAGTCGCTAAAATCCATGTGTTGCTTTATATCATTGAAATCCTTATAGACATCATCAGTCATTGTTTGAATTACATAACTGTCAGTATCGGTATAAACCAGTTTTATGTTTTCATTATACTTCTTTTTCAATACATCATAGTAAAACTGATACATATGTAATTTGCTTAAATCTAAAATGCTCATTCCCAGGAAAATCGGCTTATCCAATTTCAGCTTCGCTTTAGTTTTTTCAACTCCTACCAGATTTTCATTTATAATAAATCTGTTTTTGAATGTTGGATTATTCACGCATTTTTCATATCTTACCTCATTATCAACTAATTCAAAATCCATAGGGTTTCGTTTGTCTTCCATAGTTTTTCCGTACACTGTGTTATTCATTAATTTGAATAAATCTTTCTCAAAATCGCTTTTGGCTTCTTTCCTTTTACCAGTGTTGAAGTCAATCCACGGTTTCAACCATGCCCTCTGTTGAAATTTTATTATCCTATGGACTTTACCCATTTTCATTCCCATGTTCAAATAATACTGTAAAGTCTTGATATGAACCACATATTTTTCTTTATCCTTTAGATTTAATATTAACTTACTTGTTTTCTCGTCCTTGGGACTTTTACCGTCATAATATATTTTGAAGACTTGCTTTTGATAGTCGGAAAGCATATTCACATTTACATTCATTATTTCAGGCGCTAGTGGATAGTCGGAGTGGAAATCATGCAATGTTTCGGGATATTCCAAATCAACTTCCATAATATAACCGAACTCATCGTTTTCATTCCATTTTTCAACACTGGGCGTTTTCTTTGCCCACTTGATATTTTTTAGCGGTAACTTCTGGGACATTGCTAAGCCATACAAGTTATTCGCATCCAAGTAACTAATATAATTTGATGGCTTGTTCTCATCATATGCTTCCCCCATATACTTATTATTTGCCACTGCTAATTTATGACTTACCTGACACATACCACCTCTCATTCCCTTTTCAACCATCTCAAACATTTCTTGGTCATGCAATTGTTCTATTTCAACACCAGTTTTTAGAAGCATCGCGTCCCATGCGAAATTTGGCAACGTATAATAATGAGCGGGGTCTAAACCGTAGTATTCCATACACAAGTCTCTAAAGTTTTCAAATACATCGGTCAGTAGTAAAACATCAGTTCTTAAATACAAGTCGTGATACTGCCCGAGTGTTCTAATCCCGAAGTGCTTCCATACTTTCAGTGCCCTTTCATAATCTTTATCACTTACATGTTCTTCACTCAATTTACTGTAAAACGCTTCTTTCGGTGGTAAAGCCCTTTCCTTAAATCTTTCAAAATCATCAAAGTAGTCATAGGGATAAATACCCTTATCAGTCAATAAATCCAAATCTTCATCGGTTTTAACATACGGGTTTCTAACGCTGTATCTGAAATTGTTCTTCCAATTCTCACGCTTTTTATCATCCTCATATTTACTCAACTTCACCAACTTATCCAACGAAGACGATAAGAAACTGAAACTGTCCTTGAAACAAAGATTTTTAAAACCAAAGGTTATAAACTTTTCGCTGTTCTGAGCGATACATTCTATTTTAGAATTCTTGTTCAGTTCGTGAGCCTTGTTGATGATTAAGTGGGCATCATAGTTTTTAAGGTTATGAAGAAACACAGGGATTTTATAATATCTCATACTAAAACCAAGATTACAATCATCGTGGGCGCATCCTCTGTAAGCTCCAGTAAAGTGACAATGGTCTCGAACCTTCTTGTCCTCAGGTTTAAAATCATTTCCACAGATAAAGCAAGTAGTAGCATTTTCAAAATCTTCCTTGTCCTTTTCAGTCATGATTATCTCTTTTACTTCCTTCATCCTACTAATAATATCTTCTCTGACTTCATTGATTTTTTCAACAAACTTATCCATACAATCTTCACCTCTGTATAAGTAAGGCTCACTACTTCCGGTTATAGCATTGACTACATTAATCATAAAACCACACGGACGATGATTTTGATATGATGTAGTTTTAGCTTTTGCCGATTTGCTTTTAACATCAATTGGCACAGTTAAACATTCAAAGTCGGCATAGATTACGAATGGAGCTTTAAGTTTCTTGAAATGGTTTTTGAATGCTATTGTTTCACCTGCTTCTGGCATTTCTATTTTTTGACCCTCAACTGCTAGACATCCTTGTTCTTCGTGTTTCTTTAAAAGTTCTTCGGTCTTGAAACCATGTGAGCAGGTTCTACAGTGATACTTCTTCGCCTTCATCTTGTTAGTCTGACTACTCATTAACTTATCATAATTTTTGATATAAGCGTAATGGGATTTAACATCATCAGTCAATTTAATCAAATCGATTTTGTGTTGTGCTTGTGGGTTGTTGCTTCTTTTGTATAATAAAATAGTTTTACTATTCGTATCGGGGTTTATGTAATAAACATTGACCGATATGTGTTTGTTCTGTTCTTCAAATAGTTCAATCTCATCATTACCTACTGGAAAGTCTATTCCGTCCCATTTGATAAATTTGTCATCTACATATTTCTTATAATGATACATGTCGCAGGGATGGTCTTTTTTGAATAACTCATAAAATCCACATTGAACGGAATATTTAAAACATAAGTCGTCCTCATTTTTAATATTAATACAAGCCTTTTTGTTTGCCACCCAGTCGGGTAATGGAATGAATGATGAACCACGGGTAGGATTGTACCTATCATAACTGATGACTAACTTTTCAACTTGACCAAGAACCAATCCCGACTGAATGTATTCGGTTATTTCAATTTGTGTCTCAATGTCGTGCCCAATGTTGTTTAAGACGGTGTTCAACTCGTCGGGATTATGAATATTGTATCTTCTGCTTCTTAACCGCCTTTGAATAAGTTCGTTGTCGGGATTTTTGAATGATAAATCGGTTTCCACGATTATTTTCATGTTCGGGTTTCTGTTCAGGAATTCGGCCAGTCGTTGCTTCTGGTATTTTAAGTAGGATAAACCTTTCAACCCCTTTAATCTTATATCACTTACCGAGTAGGTGTTGGCGTATCCCTTGAACGCTTGTTGCTCGTCTGTGATTTTGGACTTGAATCGCTTGACATAATCCTGTAAGGGTCTGCCTCTCGTTAGTTTTAGATAATTAGCACCTTTCATTAAAAGGCCATGCTTTCTATATCCGTCACTCCTCGCCACTTCCTTGAGTTTCGTGTTCAATACGTTTGAAACTGGTTTGTTCTTATCATATCTGTAGGTCTTATCGCCTATTTTGAGTTTTTGTGTTTGCCTCCCTTCTTTTTGTATTAGTTCGCCTTGTTGGCTGTTTAAAATGAAATCTATGATATTTTTTTCTGACATGGTAACCATAATACTATACTCTATATAATATAAGGTATTTTCTCTTTAAGTAGTTTTTCGGGCTGGGGTTGACTGTTGGAGAAAATGGGTTTCGGGTTGAGAATGAACGCATTAATCTCATTAAGTGTTTTTAATAAGATGAATGATTATTATTTTTTCATAATGCGCATTGTCGCGAAGCTTGCGAACAAATTTTAGATTTCTTGTGTTTAGATAAATTTGATTTGCTTGATATCGTCCTTCCGCAGTCCTCGCAAGTGTAAGACTGTTTTAGGTTATTGTTGTAGTAATTCTGGTGGTAGTTCTTCTGGTCGTCCCTCCACCTCACGGGTTGCTCATTGCCATCGCTCGAAGTCTGGTTCTGTTCGCTTATCATCTGTAAGACTAAGTCGTTTTCTGCTTTCATCAGTTCAACCATCATATCAAATTCATCATTCGTTATTCTCTGTTTACTATTACCGTTAATAAAAATTCCTGTCATTTTACTATATTAGGGCGTTTTGTCTTTAAGTAGTTTTTATTTTTTCTTCTTGCCTCGGCTACTTTTTGTATTTGTGCTTTCTGGGCTTCTACTCCTGCTTCTTGTTTCCATTTGTTCCCTCGTCCATTCACTACCTCTAGCTATTTCTTGGGGTGAGTTGCTCCTGCTTCTTGTTTCTAATTGTCTTCTGTTCATTTGATTACCTCTTGCTCTTTCTTCTGGTGAGTGACGCTCGGACGAGCCTCGCGCGCTCAGCGAGCGACTTCTGCTTCTTGCTTCTACCTGACGTCTTGACCAGAATGATGCCCTTGGTTGTTCTTCTTCCTGTTCCCTTGATTGTTCTGATGGTGTGGATGTCTTCTTGTCACGTTTGAATAGTTCAAATACGCTCTTGTCTTCTCCACCTAAAAATATGTTTCTTAACGATTTTATTTCTCGGCTTTCCTCTTTCTTATCTTTTTCGGTTGATGCTGATGACGATGATGATGTTAAATGAAGACTTTGTAAATCTTCCTGCTTTTCATCTTTTGGTTCATCTTTTGGTTCATCTTTTGGTCCTGAAATTGCATTACTATAAATTTCATCAGCAAAATCTTTTGCTATATATCGTGTTGTTTGTGCGTCTGCCTCGTTGTTTTCATATAACTGTGATGTCGGTGCTACTTCATCAAACATATCAGGGAACAATTCGTGTTGAAGAACTTGTTTATCAGTTTGAACCCTAGCATTCAACCGTAGTCTCCTATCGTATTTTGAAAGGTCAAAATCTTCAAAATCTATATTGTTGATTGACAAGTCAATTACCTGTCTTTCGGGGATGATTTCAATTTTTAATCTGTGCGTCATCGCTTCCTTTAGCATTTCTTCAAAAGTAGGGCGTCGGCGTAATCCATAATATTTATTAGTCATATTAAATATTATATATTTTATTAAACTTCCGCAGGTATTTCTTTAACTGAACCATCCATCACGGTTGGACTATCTTCTTTTTCCTTAGGTCGTGGGTGGAAAACTGAGTAATACACTTTATCATTGTAAAACCTTACTAATTTCAATCTGTGTTCCTTCTTGATAAAATCACCATCGCTACTTAATTTAATGAGTAACACCTTTATCAAGCAGTTCATCTCAGTGAATTCTTCATGAACACTGTCTTTAATCTTTCTAAATCCTTTCAGTTTGTCCATGACTGTTTTCATCTCTTCTGGTCTGCTTGCAAGATAAGCGGGTGTTAGTTCAGACGCTCTTTTCTTAAACTCGTTGTAACCATAAGCGTCTTCTGCTTTTGATTCTACTTCAACAACTGGGTCGTCTTCTCGTTCATCTTCTTCTTCGCCTTCCTCTAATGGTTCTAATTCTGGCATTTCATCAGCGGACACCATTGAATGAACTTCTACACCGGCAGGATATGAACTCTTCGAAACAGCACTTGCCATTTCTTCGTGTTGTTGTCTCCAAAGTCTCATTCTTTCAGCAAGTTATTCTTTCTGTTTCTGTGCTTCCGTTAGTCCTTCTTGAATGAAAGACTGGTGTTGTTTCAGTGTGTCAGCAAGTTTCAGTTCGTCATTAAGTTTAGCTCTTACTCTGTCAGCGTCCGACATTGCTCCTTTCATAACTTCTCCTCTCCGGTCTAGTTCTTGTTTCTTTTGAATGTCTAAGGCTCCATTATTATCAAACTGACTACCGTATTGGTTTAATCTGTATCTTGTCGCTTTTCTGTCTATCACATGTTCAATTGATGGACGGTTCTCATCTCCTATTAATGTTTCTTTCAATAATTCATCATAAGAAGGTCTCAAATGTAATTGTGATTTCAATGAACCTACTTTTACCGGTCCTACTGTATTCAACCTACTAATTGATTTAATCATAGTATATTAATTATTTAGAAAAATAAATTAATCAGAGATATTCTTAATCATTTCTTCTAAATGCTTCTTTCTTACAGTTAGTTGTTCCTTCGTTTGTATTCCGTCTGGTGACCGTGTGTTGTCTAATATGTTTCTTATTCTGTCTAATTCCTTTCTGTAACTTTCGGTTCTGTTGCTTTCAGCTAAATCATTTCTATATTTTATTAATGCTCCCTGTGATTGTCTCGCTTCCAGCGTTTCCTTCAACTGCTTAAAATAATTCATTCTTGAAGCAACACCCCATAAATCTGAAACATTATAATGACGTTCTACTTGTGGCGCCCTTTTAAATTCTACATTTCTATGACTTCTCATAAGCATGATTAATATATAATATAATTAGATTATTATTTAAAACATTGATGAAGATAATTTGTTTATTTTTTCTTGTTTATCTTGTTTTTTCTTTTGTTTAAGTTCTTCATAATGTTGGCTTAATAGTTCTGTTGCCGTGGGTTTCTTAATAGTTTCTTTAATCACTTCTTGTTTAATCTCATTCTTAATTTCTTCTTTTACTTCTGGTTTTATCTTTCTAATATTCTTTTGTGGATTGACTGGGAGCATCTCGGTTTTTGCCCCTTTACAATTTTTAGGATGTGAGTGTCTCAAACTTTTCAATGTCATCTTTTTAGAGCATTGTTCACATTCTACTAATTCAACTTCTTTTTTAGTTCTTGGTAATGCCTTTGCTTTCGCTTTTGGTTCAGGAATGGCTTCTTCTGGTTCTTCATTAACTGTTTCATTTTGTTCAACGACTTCATTATTAACAGGTGCTTCTTCTGTTTTAGTTTCATTATTAACATCTACTACCTCAATACTTGACATATAATATATATAGATTTTCCATATGGAAAATATATATATTATTTAAATAATATCGCTTTTCACAAACAATAATGACAGGGATACATTTACCCCATTTAAATTAATTTCATTTCCTAATGAATTACTAATCCAAAAATCTAATTGTTTAAAGCTTCTATTTGATACATCCAAGTAATCCAGAGGGTTTAATTCCGAATCAAAGACAATTCCCGCGTGTGGTGCTGTGACTGGTACTTTCTTAACAACTGTGCTATCGCCGGTTCTTAAATTTACTTGATTATAATTAGACAATTGAGAAGAATGAATATAAATATTTCTAATGGGTTGAAGATTAACGAAACCAGAAACATAAGGATAATTATATTGATAAACTACCATTTGATAATTTCCTAAAACTTCATTCACAGATTGTAAGTTATTAGCATCAAAAGTTCCATTCCATATATAATCTGCATATGTTAGTTTCATTTGTTCATCAGTTAACACAGCGAACTTTCTATCGGCATAGTTTGAATAAATTGTTATTTTATTAGTTTTCACACTGTAAGTAACTTCATAAGTATTTGAGAAATTAGTATTATCTACAACACCATTTATTTTTGACTTTAATTCTGTCGCTAGTTCTGTGCCAGTATATACTCCTTCGTCCAATTGTAACGCTAAATAATGGACATTTGTGTTATCTTCATCTGGAACTAGTGGAGAAGAATAAAAGTATAATATATTATTTAATCCTGACTGAATTGAATACCACGAGTTAGGTAATGTTACTTCGTGAATGTAGCAATGAACTCCGTTGTCTGTTTGTAATGTTTCCGGCAATTCAACTTTGAAATTCGATGATGTACCACTAATTCTATGAGCGCTGTCAATATAAACTTTTTTGTAAGTCAACATGATATATTGTTAAATAGACAATAAATTTTCTAATTAAAAAATATTCTGTTGCTTAGGACTTCGTCGTAAGTCAACTTTTCTATATGAAAAGTTGCTTAGAGCAAAGCTGTAAGTCAGCATTATTAATTAATTGAGAAATTAATTTATAACTTTAAATATATGATTAATAATAAAAAGTTAATTTATGAAATGAAGCATGGGAAAATTAAACATTATCAACCTTATAAGAAAACAACTAAAATAACTAATGTTATGAAACAAACTGACAAAATATGAAATAGTTATTATCCTAATTCAAATTTAACTGATGCACAAGGGTTGAGTAGAGCATATAGCAATGGTAAAGGTTTTTATATTGATGGTGATAAAATGTATGTAAGCGGAACATTTGGAAAAGGAACTTTTGGTGGTGCTATTAATGACATTCTGGCAGATGTAGGACTTCCCTTTAAAATGACTAAATATTCACAACGATATAAAGACACATCAACAGCATTGGATGAAAACAATGAAGTTAAACATCTTATAACACATAGTCTCGGTTCAAGTGTAGGGGCACAGATAACAAAAGATTACCCTGAAAGAGAATTAACTTTAACTACTTACGGAGCGCCGTTTATATCG
Source organism: Effrenium voratum (assembly GCA_963377175.1). Taxonomy (NCBI): domain Eukaryota; class Dinophyceae; order Suessiales; family Symbiodiniaceae; genus Effrenium; species Effrenium voratum. The sequence goes on along the minus strand of CAUJNA010000367.1, from coordinate 135,784 downwards.
CGAAGGTCTAAAATTACCGATGATTATATTAATTTTAGAAGTATCTTAGACCCTGTCAGTATTGCTGACCGTGGTGCTATAACTGTTTATACTGGTTCATTAAATCCATATACTAACCACGATTACATAACTGGATACGGAGACCAAGGTAAAGATGTTTCAAGAAGCAATGAATCGGTAAAGGAGATAATATAGTTAAATAAGTACTTAAATATATAACCATATAATATTATATATGTATAATCAGTTACATGAAAACTTGACAGAAAGTGAAACAAAATATAAACCATCAACACTTGTAGAAAGATTAAGGGATTTAAATAGAGATAATAAACGAACACATGTAAAATGTCAGTGTGGGTGTTTCATTATTCGGAGTGTCAGAGTTAGACCTGACTATATTGATTATAACTGGATTATTTCAATTTATAATATGTTCGTACCAAAATATAAAAATGGTTATGTTCTCATCAATGACAACACTAACAATTGTAATCATACTCAATCAGACCTTGATGAAATAGTAAAAAGAAAAAACGCAAAACTATTTTCATATTATTATTATGATACAACATAAGAAATATGACAATGAAACAACGGATGATATGATTAAGAATGAAAATAGAAAGTATAAGAAAAGTACGTATGAAGAAATTAGAAAATTAGTAATGGAGAAAGAAAAAGGGAATAATCCAGTTGAAGATAAGATTAAGAAAAAGAAAATGAAAATATTTAAAAATAATAACTCTAATCAAAAGGATTACACTAAATTATTTAATTTAGTTTAGTTTAAATTATTTCTAAATTAAATTATATATAGCAATGGAAACTTTTAGTGCTGAAGATATTCTAATTGACAACCTCTCATTCAAGTTAAATAAAGGTGCAAGTTATATCAACGACCGTCGTTCAGTCTCGTTTTTCCCTTCTGGAAGTAATATCTACACCCCTTCATCTGGTCAACGTGTGTTGAAAATAGCTTTAAATGCTGAAGATAATACTTGGCTTGACCCGCAGAGTGTAATGGTTTATTTCACCGTTGAAAACACTGACCCGTCAGACAATAAACGCTTACGTCCTCTGTCTCCTGCTTATTCCTTTTTTAGAAGAGCAAGACTAATTGCTGGTAATCAACTTGTTGAAGACATTGATTATTACAACCGAAATCATCACATGATGAGTTGCTTGATGTCAAAAGGAGCAAGAGACAATGAAGACGCCCAGAGTTTTGGTTATAGATATGATGATGATTTAAACACACGTCGTGCAGTTCCTGCATCGGGTCATATTGGTCCTGCATATGACGCTTACACAATTCCAGGCTTTAACAGAAAAATGGTTGTAGGATTTAAACCGATGCTTGGTTTATTCAATCAATTTAAGTATATCCCGTTAAAAGCGTGTCCTCTTGTTTTAGAACTTGAATTAGTTTCAAATTTTACCGATTGTGTTGTTACAGCGGGTGGGTCGAGGTTTCCAGCGAGTGGCAACACAGACACAAGCCTTCATACAAATGAGCAGTTCTCAATTAGTAACGCATTCCTTCAAACTGATTTGGTAAGCTTGGACAACGACCTTCATAATAAATATGTTGCACACCTACTTGATGGGAAAGAATTACCTATTACTTATAATACTTATATTTGTCAATCTAATCAAGTTCCCGATGGTTCGTCGTCAATTAACACTACTGTTGTTCGTTCAGTGTCAAAACTCGCTGCCGCGTTCATCTCTTTCAGTAAAAGCGCAGTAGGCGATACTCACGTTATGAAAGAATACAACAATTTCTATCATCCTATGTATTATTTGAATTATCAAGAAAGTGGATACTACAATTCCGACCTTGATTTAGAATTTCAACTTCAATTAGGTTCAAAACTATATCCTGAGTATCCATGTCGTTCATTAACACAAGCATTCTATTATTTACGAAAAGCACTAAATTTACCATTGTTCCATCAACACCATTTATCGATTGAATATTCTGCTTATCGTGTTGATAAGTTTATCTTTGCTATGGATTTCGAAAAGGTTCCCGATAGTTCATATACTGGAATTAACACGAAAGCTGGGCAACAACTTTTAATTCGTGTGAAACCTATTGGAAATATGGTAACAGCAAATATGCCAGATACAATATATATAACGTTAGTGAGTGAACAAATATTATCCATACGCGACGCCGGAGTTCAGATTTTAGATTAAGAATAAGTAAAAATGATAACATTAAAATAAATAAATATTATCATTTTCTACTATTAATATATAATGCCTTCAATAAATTTAACAAACTTTGAGAATGTTGTAGCGCACACAATTAGCGAAATCAATTCTACAAGCGGGGTAACAAACATTAGAAACATATACGCTAATCAATCAGATATAATTGATTTACTCAACAACAAAGCAGACCAAGTAGATACTTACACAAAAGCACAGATTGACGCTAATTTTTATGATATAACTCAATCATACAATAAGACGGAAGTTAATGTATTATCAAATAATATTAGTTCAAATACATTTTTAATAGGTAATCTGACAATAACTTCAAATACAAATTTTAATAATATTTCATCAAATACAAATTTAATAAGTAATTTAAATTCTACTATGACAACTAATTTTAATAATATTAGTTCTAATTCTAACTTAATTAATACAAATATTAATAATATTTCATCTAATACACATTTAATAAATAATTTGAATTCTACTATAACAACTAATTTTAATAATATTAGTTCTAATTCTAATTTAATAACAGGATTAAATAGTACAGTAAATTCACATATTTCAGCAATATCAGATTTACAGAATGGAGGTTCACTTAATGAAGCAGATTATTATAATAAAATAACAACTAATAATTTATTATCAAATAAGTTAAATACATCAATGTTAAATAATACATTAATACATAATATAACAACTACTGCAACTTTCAAAATAGCAGAATTTGGAAATTATAATAATTTCTTTGAAATGTATAATAATTATTTTGATAGTTATGTTTATGGAAATTTAAGTGGAGCAACTATGTTTTTAAATCAAAGAGGTTTTGGAGATGTAGAAATTAATAATTCTTCAACTTTTCAAAATGATAAAATAATATTAAATCATAATACTACAATATTAAGTAATTTACAAGTATCTGGTTTATTTTCGTGTTCGTCTATTTTAGATATAGTAGGTTCTGACGCTAGATATGTTTTACAATCAGATGGATTAAGTGGATTAATAACAGGAAACACAAATACAATTAATTCAATACTTACAAATGACAGCGCGCAAGATACAACAATAAGTCAAAAATTAGACAAAGTTAATACAACTGCACAAACAGTAAACTCTCCATTAATACTTAGTTTAACAGATAATACTAATCCAATTTTTAGAATTCAAGATGCTGTAAGTAATCAACGTTTAGAATTTAAAAGAGGTTGTCAGTTGGACTCTTATCAAGGACTAACAGGTGCTACTCCTTATAGATTATGGTTAGGATGGAATACAGGAGATGTTATTATTGGAAGACCTAATAATGCTTCAAGAATTACGATTAACGGTAATGTTCATACTTCGTATAATTTTGCTCAAGCACACGGAACATCATATTTCGAAGGTGCTGTTTATATGAAAGGAAATTTATTTACAAATAATGATTTGTCAACAGATATTAAAACAAAAATAGATAATATCAATACTTCAATAAATGGATTAGAACCATATTTAGAAACATATACACCAGATGCAATAGAAGGTTTTTATATACATCATCCTAATTTTGTAGCGTGTAGTGTAGGAGATATAACTAATGCTTCTAACCAATATTTTATGGCTGATGGGCTTGTAGGAAAAACAATTTTTAGTAAACCTATAGATGTGTTAGGTAATATTTATACGAATGCTGATGTTAATTGTGATAATGTTAATATTGATACTGATGGTAAATTAACAATTGATACAAACTGTGAATTATATAGATATGTTAGTGTTTTTTCATCTTTTGATATGAGAAATACCGATTCTAATTCTTCAATTAGATTTATTTGTGGAGACCCCGCTGTTCAGTCTAACATAGTTGGGGCAGTTAATATTACTAGTGGATGGACTTTCAATACTGCTACTGCTGATTTTATGGGTAATTTATTTGCTGATGATGTTTATATTAAAACCAATGGAGCATTAAGAAGCAATCATTTAGCACCGAACGGAGGAACATTAATAACCGTTGATACTAACTTAGCAGTTCAAAATGCATATTTAGCAACTAATACCATTCAATCATTCGATTTAACAACGGTTTCATTTTTGAATAATATTTCAATGACTACTGGAACTGATATTAAAATGGGAACATCGGAAATATCGACCTATCACGATGGAACTAATCTATCAACATTTGATATAATATTTAAAACATCAAATACTGCATTCAGAATAGCAGATAGTTCAACTACACCTTCAGTTTTATTATCTATTGATAAGACATTTGGAACAACAGTAAATACTGAAAGTTTTACAAATAATGCTCCATCAACTTTTAATGAAAATGTAACAGTTGTTAATACAAAAACATTATTTGTTAATGATATTCAAGATGCTTCAGGTGATGCTATTGATATTACTGCTGGAACTGTAACTATAAATGGAAGTCTAATAGATAATTCTGATGCAAGATTAAAATATGATGTAGATTTACTTAAAAGTAATTGTATTAGTATGATTAAGAAATTCAAACCTAAAAAATTCAAAAGAAAAGATAGAGACGATAAGGATGCAATCCACATCGGTTACATTGCTGATGATTTATTAAAAGCAGTTCCAAAAGAAATTAGTAATGTAGTTCATAGCAGTCGCGAATATTTAGGCATTGAATATACAAAAGTACCAATATTATTACATAAAGCTTTACTTGAAGTAATAGATAAGGTTGAAAAATTAGAAAAGAAATTAAGGAATTGAAAAAAGAAAATTCTAAATAATAATATATAATGGGTAATTCAAATAGTAATGTTGAAACTTCAAGTATTGACAAAATCAATGATATTGATGTAGAACAATTAGATTTAAGTAATATTGACAAGTTACAGTTGAAAGCAATTAAGCAAATAAGTGAAAGATTAGAAAAACTGGAGAAAGTAAAATGTGACAAATTAATATATAAATTACCAGCGTTGAATTTGTCTAGTTATAGTTTGTTCTGAATTAATAATATTAAACGTTATTAACATTATTAATTAAAAACATATGAATAAAATTTACTAATAAAACTTTGTCTTTCATCATTGATGACTTTAATAGTTATTTTTTTCACTTGTAATGAAATAAAATTAACCATATTACGGCTATACACTAAATTAGTTTCATAAAGGTCTTTATTAAGAAAATAATAAATATCAAATAAATTATTTGATGTTAAAGTACGATTACGAACATGATTCAAACAAGTAAATGAGGTAGATGTAGCAAATATATCATATTCAATTAATAATTTTAATGGTTTATGTTTTTTATGTAATTTATCTAACTCACTTAAGTTAAAAATATATGATGTGCCGTTATTGATAATATTTTTCATATTGATATTATCAATTTCAAAATATTGTGAATTCTTTAATTTGTAAGACTTATACACTGGTTTAAATTTATTAATATAATTTTTAATAATATTAATATTTTTTATTTTTAATAATCTAACATCACCCAAATTATAAGATAATACAAGGTTTTTAATGTCTAATGGTAAATCATAAAATAACAGAATATATTTAAATCTGTATTTTATTTTAAATGCTTTTTCAAATCTAACATAAAACATATTATTAACATCTTTGGAATTCATATTAACATAAAAGAAGGAGTATGGCTTATCATCTACCGCTTTATGATACATATTTAACAGTTGCTCTTTATCAACGATGGCCGAGTTTTCCTCAATGAATGACATTAACTCTGATACATTCTTTAACTTAAAGATATACAACGAACTAGAATTCAACCTAATGATTGGTGCTAGGACACGATATTTTTGAACGCTTAAACAAAAACTAATGGCGTCGTGCCTGCCTCTCGTTGCCAGTCCATGAAGTAACTTACTATATCTAACAAATTTAGGGTCGTCTGCAAAATCATCAACTATGATTAAAATTGAATGTAGTTTCTTCATCTTCTGTTCTTTCATATACTGAATTATCTTTCTTTGTGTGTTAATTATTTCTTCCAGTTCTTCAGGTTGGTAGGTGTCATAATATAACTTTTCTTTTTCATCATCAACCTTCATATTATCTTTTTGATATTTCTTGACTTCAACGAAGGTAGGGTCATTATGAACTGACGGGCTAAAAATGAATATACGGGCGAAGCAGTCCCTATAGACATTTAGGATAAGGTTTTGGATTAAAACTGTTTTGCCACCCGTTGATGAAGCAACAACAATTGAGCGAAAAGGTAGTTTTGGTACATGTTCATATTTAGATTGTTTGAAATCGTAATCAGTTATATTTATTGGTTTTATTATTGGAACATCAGACATAATAAAATAATATTAAAGTTATTTAGAAAATAGTTTATATTTATTATTTTATATGAATAGAAGTTATTCAGATTATATTGATATAATAGATAAAGTAGAAAATATAGAACAAGTTGTTATAACTGATAATAGATTTAAAAAAGTATGCTATTTTGTTTTAGAATTAATTAAGTTTGTGATACAATATATTAAAAATATAAATATTAATATAGATGGGAAGAAAGAAAAAGAATAAGACTGAACCAGTTGTTTCTTCAACTGATGAAGAAAAAGAAGACATTGTTAAAGAAACATCAGTTATTGAGTTTGCTTGCCCAATGTGTAAAAAGATGTTAGAAATGAAAAATGAATTAGAAATTCAAAAGAAAGGAAATTGTAAATGTTCGTGTATTCCAACAAGTTTCAACATAAGTAAGAATGATAAGAAAATGAATATTGATAAAACTAAAGACAGTATAAACTTAGAAACAGATGTTCATAATATTGCTATCAAATGGGGAAGGCATGCATCACCATCCGATAATGGTGATAAGGAAACACAGGAAACTGTTAAACAAATAATGAAAAATTAGTATTTAAAGAGTAGATTTAACATAATTGCAACATTTAGTTTTAAAAGCTTAGTTTTATAATTCAGTATATATATGGAAGAACATTTAGAGAACATTGACAGTAGTTTGGAGTTGTTGTTTCCAAGATTAGAAAAAGTGTTGGAGCAAAATGAAAACATACTGAACATCTTAAAGAGCATGAATATTAAACCATATTAAACCTACATATAATAACAATAACAATTATCAAGCAAAAGAAGTAGATAGAGACAGTAGCGAATACAAAAATAAACGAAACATTTATGTTAAAAAACTGAATGAAAAAGTCATAAAAGAACCTAAACAATCAAGTCTGGATTACTATCAAGTCAAGTATAAAGAAGATACCAAGAAATACGTTTAATCATTAACTAACAAAATTTCGTGTCTCAAAAGCGGTTTGTTTATTCCTGCTACTTTGTAAGTTTTATTACCCATAATATCATATTCAATTTTATCAATATTGAATATTTTATTAGACCATTTAGAGTTATACTCCTTTCTGTCGGTGTAATTACCCCTTTTCTTTTGGAACACTTTTACCTTGTCGTTCTCCTCTATTTTGGGATACTTTCTTTTGTTTTTTTCTCGTAGTTTAAGATTGACCTTTACATTTATTTCATTGTCGTCCTTGTGTGCTTCAGACGGTGCCATCCTTGTTGATGAGTGAGATGTGCTGTTATACTGTTTCAATGCTTGCGTTAGGGCGTCGGTCCATTTCATGTTGTTAAACCTAACTCTATCGTTAATTTTGTTTTTCATCGTTCTAATAAAACGCTCGGCCACATTTGCGTGGGTCTTCGTGACGATGTGGTTTATTCCTTCACTGTTGAAGAAATACTGAACTTGATTTTTAGTTGCAAACGCTCCGTCGTCATCAGAATACACGGACATCGGATAACCCATCTTTTTAAAGCTTGCTCTCAACGCCTTCAAAACGTGCTCTCCGTCTCTTTCCTCCATCGGTATTACATCTGCTAATTTACTGAAGATGTCAATCACGACTAAAGCATACTGTGGAACGTTCTTGTCTTTTGCTAAAGGTGACATATGCATTATGTCTATTTGATATTCATATCGTGCGAATGGAGCGGTATAGGAATTAGTACCTCTATAATTTTTGATTTGTTTATTTGGTTGTTTCTTTAAGAAAGACTTTACATCGTCTAATGTTATTGTTGTGTCTTCTTCCTTTGCCTTCTTGTGTGTCGCTTGTGTGCTTCCGAAACCCTCGTCTAAGTCGTAATAGATGTTGCTGATTATTTGGTCTTTTGTTAATCTCGCCATTATATTAAATTGTTAGAACATATTTTTTTCAATATAAAGCCCCACCCCTTAACATAAAATAAAAAACTACTTAAAGAAATATTAACTTATTATATTAAGTGAAAATTATGGCTGAAATAAGATTAGAGGACTTGAATTTAGAAAATGTCGGAGTGATTGCTGACTTATCAAGCTGGACGCTATCAGACGAAGAAGATGATGATAATGACAGTTATAAAAAGGAATTAGATGAAGAGTTAAACAAAATAAAGGATTTCATCAAAAGACACCCTTTGCCACCAGTTGATGAAAACGAAGAATTCTGGAAAGATGTCATTAGCAGGTTTAGGGATAATAGCGGATTAAACTTGATGGCGATATACTCATTTGTTAGGTTTGACATCATGAAAGAAATGTATGAAAACCTAACAGATGAAGACATCATAAAAGACTGTGGTAAAAAGTTAAACCGTGATGGAAAGTTTAATGCAATGATTATTAACCACTATATCTTATCAGGAGCGATACGGAAACTAAACAAAGAAGACAGTCTAGTAGATGGACAGATGCGAATTATTGAATTCTGGTGGGATGGAATAGGTGAATGGAAAGCGTGAGTGATTTAGTTTAATGATATTATTCAATTATAATATGATTAAACCTAGTGTTTATATTAAACTGTTAGAAAATATATATTTTTTTCAATATAAACCCCCGCCCCTCAACATAAAATAAAAAACTACTTAAAGAAAAATGGATATAATATAGTAAGAGAAAAAAATGACACTGTTTAATTATGACCATTGTCCTTGTAAAAATAAATGTAAGTCTGTCGTGGCACTAGCTAATATTTTACCTGTTGATGTGTGTAATCTTATAGGAGGCTATATTAGAGAAACATGTTTTGATTGTTGGTATTTGATGGATGAAGAAGAAAATTTTAAGAGAAATAAAGACATTCCTGAAGAAGGACTGGAAAAAGCAGAACTTCAATTAAACATTATTAAACAAATGCAAAATAAAGTGCAAAATAATGATATTACACAACTAACAGGATACCATTTTAGTTTAAAACATTACAGAAAAAACATTGACAGAGTATTTGATATACAAGAAGTTAAAGAACGGTTTAAAAATAGAAAAATGTATTATCAAGCATTAAAATCATACTGTAAGAATAATGAATATGAAGTTTGTTTAGTTTTAAGACATTGTCTTAACATTGAAGATTTAAAAGCAATTAAACGTTGTGGGTTTAGCTTTCCAAACCTAAACAGTTGGTGGTCATATAGAAATAACAATTATTATATGAGATATATTCTTAGCGAATTAATTGAAATTTACACAGACCAATTAATAAAAGGATACGAGCATTATTGTTGCGAGTATTGTATGAGTTGTTATAGTGGTTGTATCGCTGGTGAGATTGAATATGGGTCAAATTAACTTTTGTTTATTAATATTATTATCTTATAATATGATTAAACATTGTTTTATAATCTAACAAGAAGGTTAAGACATTTAAATTAAACCTGAAACCCAGACCAGCCGACCAGCAACCCCTAGCCAAAACTACTTAAAGAGAAAAAACCTTATATATAAAGAGAAAAATGAGTGAGGGTAAAATGTTAGAGAATAATTTTATGGTTGAGAATTGTGCTAGCTTACCTATGGAAGCATTGTTAAACATCGCTTCTTATATGAATGGCAATGAAGGGTGGCAAAGACTAAAACAGTGTAAAGCATTAAGGGTCTTACAAAGGAAATGGAAACCGTCTATTTTTGAACGAGAAGGAGAAGGAGAAAGTAGATATTATGTGTTGATTAGCAATATATGTTTGAAAGGTGATAAAGCACTTTCATATGCGTTGAAACCACCAAAAGAATTATTAAGAGTGATGAAGTATGATGAAGAAATAAAGGTTGGAATAGAAATTAGTTCGAAAATTATGTATAGGAATAATATTTGCAACTGTAGTTATTATGCATCAAGCGAACAGAACAAGATAACAAGTAGAGCGTCATTACAATTTTATATTGAAAAAATAGTTGAAGAAATAAAACAGACTATGAAACGAGACGAAATCATTACTATAGAACATATTACATTTGAAATTTTCACATAACAGAAACAATGATTTCATTGCTTAATCATAATATTTAATTATAATATGATTAAACAGTGTAAACTTTTATAACCTTTCATTATACTGTAATTTTAACCTATAACAAAATTTCAATGACAAAACATATATCAAAACAAATGCACCACCAACACCCCAGAACTTGATAACTACTAAAAGGGCTACCTCTTTCAAATGAAAAAAATGTCGGCCCCCAGCCCAACAATGAACAAGGCGACAATTTACCCAAATGATTACTTTAACGAAAACGATAAATAAGCTCCCTAAAAACCCTCTTTTAAAAACGAATAAGGGAGAACACAGATTTGAGATGAACATAAAAACCATAACAGGCAACCATCAACAGACCACCCCCCAGGCCCCCTACTTTTACCATTTTTTTTTGGGGGGGGGCTGGCAAAAGGATGATTGCGTCACTTCTTCGGGTTTGCTTGACAAGAACTTCATTATTTCCTGTTTTTGTTGGGTGTGTGGGGTTCTTTGTTAGTGTGCTGAGCTGGCTTGTTTTGCTGTAGCTCCTTCATAATCGCAGCTTGGACAGGTTGCTCTGAAGCACAAAAACGCACGATATTACACGGGCTACTACGGGCGGTGTACCAAGTAGTTGGTGTAGATGGCGGTGTTGAGGTGTCGTAAAGCTGGATTGCACAGTGTTTGCGTCTGGCTGGCCGTAGATTCAGCGGGCGTTTGTAGCCTTGCCCCGGCGCACGCCGTATCGGGCTTGACGCAAGCGATGCAAGAGTCGAGTACGCTTCTGGAAGTTGAGGGGCCAGCACGTCCAATGGGTTCTGCTCTTGGCGACGATCACATCGAGATACTCAGACCATGTCCTTGAGAGCAAGAATGCCTTGGTGCTTTTGCTTCTTACCGTCGCACTTGCGCTTGCACTTGCAAAACTCCCCTTGCAAAAAGCCTCCGAGGCTTCCTGTAGCCCTTGCCCTTGTTGGGCCAGTTGTCGGCCATCTTGCCAAGTCGTCCTTCATGGAAAAACCACTACTGCGGTGAGTACAAGCAAGCAACGCTGAACTTTGCCGTGTGTGTTTGTGTGTGTGTATGTATGCATGCATGCATGCATGTATGTATGTATGTATATGTGTATGTGTATGTATGTATGTATGTATGTATGTATGTATGTGTATGTATGTATGTATGTATGTATGTATGTATGTATGTATGTATGTATGTGTGTATGTATGTATGTATGTATGTATGTATGTATGTATGTATGTATGTATGTATGTATGTGTGTATGTGTGTATGTATGTATGTATGTATGTATGTATGTATGTATGTATGTATGTATGTATGTATGCATGCATGTATGCATGTATGCGTGGGTGTATGTGTAGGTATGTGTTGCTTGCGCGCAGGTATGTGTGCACGCATGCGAGTGTGTGTGTGTGTATGTGCGCGCGTGAGCTTGTGCGCGCGACACGCGAGAGGCCAATGGACAACTGACAGCCCTGAATGTTCTCATTGTTCAAAACAAAGGCAAGCGTGTTAGCAAAGTGCACTTTGCCGCCTTTGTCAATCTTTCAGCGCCCGCGCCATCCACGAAGCACACTTTGGCACTCAAACATCGCAACTTTCTAGGGCATGCGTGGCACACTAGGTACAGTTTGACAGTTCCAGCTCGAAACTAGCAACTTTCAACCGGGCAAAAAAAAACATCTCTAAGGAAATGCAACAAGCGATGCTGTTCATGACTCAAATCGAGTCTGCCTGTATTTTCCCAGTTGACAAGGCTGCTTCCCGTTATTGGTGTTGGTTTTGATTGACTTTGCCGCTTTGCTGTGAAACGGAGCAGTTTTGGACGCAAGGGTCCACCGTGTACATTGCTGCAAGGAATGCTACCTTTTTTACCCAACCTCACAAGCAGCGCTGCCCACAGAAGACAAGCTAAGCCGGCAGCTTCAGTACGAAAAGAAGATGATGGCCCAGTGACCTCCACGACTTCTCGCACCTCCATACCCAGCCGTTGCACTTGGCCGGCAGCTGGGAATGACCATGAAAAACACAAACCCCTCGGTTGATATCCGGAACCCTGAGCCTGACATCTGAAACCCTGAATCACCTTTTACTTTCAAGCAAATGAACATCGCTGAGCAAAACCACGAGGAACATACCAGCAGCTTGCCGTAGCAGAACTGCGAACTCTCTGACACCGCGTGCAGCCTGCAACCATATTTCGCCAACATGGCATCACACGCCTCTACCAAAGTACCTACAAAGTGCCAGCACCTCTCTACACACTGCACACACTGGGCAAAGATCACATGTTAGGAACAGTTCAACTCTTCATGCGCGAAACACACCACTCTCGGCATGGCGCAAAACAGAGGCAAGGAATTTTAAAACGCGGACAATGCGGTTCGACCCTGAACTACGTCAGCAGAGTTGTTGATGCGCAATGCCAGGTCGTCCTTGACATTCTGGGGTGTGATGTTCAAAAGATAGTGACCCTTTGACAGGTTTGGACTTGCGATGCGGTTCGCGCTGAGTTGCCTGGGAAATGCTGCTGAACCAATAAAGTGATGTTTGCAATCAACAGCCAATGGCGCAAATCAAGATTCAAGCCTTTGCAGTCTCTGACAATTCCGGCTTGCCCATGCGGCCGCCTTGCCCCCCAGCCTGCGGCATGGCGGCTGGCTGCATGGCATAGGCAAAGGCCTTTCAAAACCATGTTCAATCTGCGCCTCTGTGGCACCATACGGCAGTACACGCCAGTACGTGGCAGCACATTGCATTTTCGAAAGGCCTGCCCGGCAGTGTGATGCGTCTGCCCATGGTGCCTGGGGCTGTAACACATTGCACACCTCACTCCACGTCATCCACACCCGAGAGCACTGCGCAGTCGCCTGAGTCAAAAGAATTCGCTACGCTGATCGCTCCAAATACTTTGCTCGGGCAACTTGACACTGGCTCGTCAGAAAGCCTCGCAGGCTTCCGTCCAACTGACGGGGTGCTCCGCTCGCTCGGGCCCGCCTGGCTGAGCCTGCAGGGCACATGGACTCAGTTCGTATGTCGCACCCGGTCGAATGACTGCCTGGGAACGTGGTTTCCCGCATTTTCGGCAGAAGTGGGAGTCGTCCGCGTAGATGTTGCCACAGAAAGCACAGCTTCGAGCCTGCGCTGGTGGCTTTCACAGAAATGCGGACCTTGCCACAATGGCCTGCCCCAAGCCGGCCCAAGCCTCCGCGCGTGGACGCTTCGTGGCCCGACCCGCCCCAACCCGCGCCTGTGGGGCTGACACTTGACGCGACACCCTCGGGCGCGACAAGCGCCGCGGCTTGCAACGCTTTGCAGCTCAGCTATGGACTCTGTGACCTGACATCGGGCTGCGTCTGCTGAGCTCAAGCTGTTTCCCGGTTGTGTGCTCCCTCAAGGTTCGCAGCTTTGGTCTTGCAAGGAGCGTAGAGGATGTGTCAAACAAGTAGAAAAAGGCGAAAGCACCTATTGTTGTTTCTAGCTTTGCGCCACATTTCTCGTGCATTGCAGGTCCAGGGGCCGCGCTTGCCACGGCCTGAGCTCTTTGCGTGAGACGCAACATCGATGCAACCATGCGGCCCAAGCCTCGAGCCACCTGCAGTTCGCAGTTCGCTCGCTCCCAATGTTGAAATCAAGGGATTGGGCCGTGCGCAGTGGAGAACGCATGTCCTGGGCTGAGTGGAGAACATGCAGCGTGTTGAGTTTCACGATTGAGGCTTTCACTTTCAGGGCTGCTCCATGCCTTGGGTCGATGCTCACGCAAGCATCAACAGGCTGGCGCCGCATGCCTGCGGAATCTGTTGCATGAAGTCTGCCTGGGCTCGGGTTTTCGGATTGTACACAAGGCTCGAGCCTCCTGCCTTGCTAGGCTGCCAGGCAGGGCATTCAGGGCATGTTCGTTTGCGCGTCGCTTGCGTCACTTACGCGACTTGTGTGGCTTGCGCTGCTTTCCAGCGCCAATATTTGCTTGATTGATTCCCACCATCACAGTGCACTTGCACAACAGGTAGCAGTGCAACTTGACGCACAGGAAAACCGCAACACTTCATGCATGTTGTCACGCTTCAGGCTTGGGCCAGGAGAGTATAACAATCTCACAATATGATTCTGCGCGCGCGGTCTCTTCCGAGCGCCAACAAACTCCGCCTATTTTGGAAGCTGCGCAATGTGCGCCTCATAGAGAGGTCATCTCCTGGAGTTCCCAACCCGAAGCGCGAGATGCGAGAGGCACGCTGCGTGCCTTCGGCTCGTTGACCGCCTCCGACTTCGAACCAACTCAAAAACGGTTGGCTCCGGCTCCGAATTTGCACTTGGCCTTCGGTCCCGGCGACGCTCTCGGCTTCGGCTCCTGAAACCATGGCATTCAATAGAACAGAAGAAACACCGTATATAAATTACAGGAAAACAACAGCGTCTTCACTCCACCCACATGTTCCACACTTCAAGCAAGTAGTTCACACACAGTACGTTTCACTTCGACATGGTAGCGGAAGAAACCTGTCACACACTTGGGAAAGCTTTGGCGGCCTGTCCACGCACAACAACAACAACAACAACAACAACAACAACAACAACAACAACAACAACAACAACAACAACAACAACAACAACAACAACAACAACAACAGCAACAACAACAACAACAACAACAACAACAACAACAACAACAACAACAACAACAACAACAACAACAACAACAACAACAACAACAACAACAACAACAACAACAACAACAACAACAACAACAACAACAACAACAACAACAACAACAACAACAACAACAACAACAACAACAACAACAACAACAACAACAACAACAACAACAACAACAACAACAACAACAACAACAACAACAACAACAACAACAACAACAACAACAACAACAACAACAACAACAACAACAACAACAACAACAACAACAACAACAACAACAACAACAACAACAACAACAACAACAACAACAACAACAACAACAACAACAACAACAACAACAACAACAACAACAACCAACAACAACAACAACAACAACAACAACAACAACAACAACAACAACAACAACAACAACAACAACAACAACAACAACAACAACAACAACAACCAAACCAACAACTAACAACAAAAACAACAACAACAACAACAACAACAACAACAACAACAACAACAACAACAACAACAACAACAACAACAACAACAACAACAACAACAACAACAACAACAACAACAACAACAACAACAACAACAACAACAACAACGACAACGACAACGACAACGACAACGACAACGACAACGACAACGACAACGACAACGACAACGACAACGACAACGACAACGACAACGACAACGACAACGACAACACCACCACCACCACCACCACCACCACCACAACAACAACAACAGCAGCAGCAGCAGCAGGAACAACAACAATCACCACAACAACAACAACAACAACAACAACAACAACAACAACAACAACAACAACAACAACAACAACAACAACAACAACGACAACGACAAGGACAACGACAACGACAACGACAACGACAGGAATGGCGGCGCGCAACCACAGCAGCAACCTCAGCAAGAGTTGCCAGGAATACGCAAGCACAACATGGCGCCACCACGATTCACAGCATACAGCACACTGCTGAAAGAGGCAAAGCAATCACAGTCACAACTACAGATTCAAGAACTGAGCAACAACTTACGCCAGAGCTTGGTGAGCACACGCCATGGACCAGCGTCAGCAATTTGCAGAAAGACCGCAAGGCAACAGATTTAAAACATGGCAACAAGTACACCTCAAGGGCTCCGTACAAGAAGCATTGGTGCCTGACAAGGGTGCTCAAGCCACAGCTCGACGGAACACAAGTGCGAAGAGAGCTTCACAACGTGCTGTCACCGTGCGTCAGGCAAGACCATGACCATGAAGGTGAGGCAGCTGGCCTTTTCCCTCTTACTAACCCTGGACCAAGATGGCTGTCCTGGGTTGTTGTTACAACACAAAGGTTATTGTTACAACACAAATGGTGAGATATTCACACAGCTTTAAGATGGAGTGAATTGCTTGTTTCACTAGGCACGGCTTCGCGCTCAGTTGTGGCTGAATTTCCAAGGGATGTTGATGTAGCCCGCCTCCATGAGTGCCCGCTGCGTCAAAACACCGCCTCTTTCGGGTTCTCCGGAGGTCTCCTCGCTCCGGTTGTAGAGCGACAATCCGTCAAGAGCTTCTGCCACCGTAGTCAAGGCTTGCTGAAAAGCCAAAGACCCCTTCTCGGCGGACACGAGTTGATCTGAGCCTGGGATGCCCCGCTTAGGCCGGGTGGCGGAAGTGCCATCGGGCGCTCCCCGGCTCACTCTTCACGCGCCCAGCACGAGCTCCTTGGCTTAGCCATACCTTGCCTTCGAAGCCGATCGCGGCGCAAAGACAAGGAGCTCGTGCTGGGCGCGTGAAGAGTGAGCCGGGCACTGCTTCCGCCACACGGCCTAAGCGGGGCATCCCAGGCTCAGATCCGCGACGACTCGTGTCCTTAACAACGCCAGCCCCCCAGGGAGAACATGTCCGTGGCTGGAGAGTCCGTCGCGACGCACAACGTGGACACACACAGACAGACAGTGCAGCAAAGTCAATCTCAATGAGAGAAGGTACATCAAAGCAATGCAGAACACACGCTCAGAGGACAACCCTGCCGACATACTGACCAAGCTTGTCACCACTCATGTTCTCAGCAAGCGTGTCACTGCTGGCCTGTGAGGCCAACACAACCTAGTTTCACAGAGCTTGAACTGCGCCAGTTTGTGCAATACGTTAAACATCAGTTGGACGGATCGCTTTGCCCCTTACCGTGCGCTGCATAACGTTCAGCTTTTCTTAGGTCTTAGGCGAACGGTGCCATGGGATAGCTTGCGTCTTGGGAGTACTGCATGACAAGGTGGCACATGTCAAACGATGCTTTGATCGCAGCCAAAGTTTGTGCGCAACAGGACCGCTTGGCACATCGCGGCGATGCTGACACCTGGGACTTGGAATCTCTCAGGTACTGGAGAGCAAGTCGCAGTCCATGGAAAATCACAGCCTCAGACACCAGGAGTGCTCCGGGAGTAGCCGCAAACGGTGTGCATGCTAACGCAGCCAGTACATGGGCAACAGCGTGAGGCAGAGCAACAGCTTGGAACACCAGCCACCACGAGTACACTTGTGCACAAGTCGTCACATACTGGCTTACATCAGCTGGAATCACGGCATGTGTTGACGCACTCAGCAACATGAACGCGCGCGACCTGTAGAGCGGCTCACGTGGGATCAGGGACGTGGAGCTACAGCAGGCTTGTGACCATTGAGCTTGAACAAGTTCCTGAGGCCGAGCTACACAGCTGCACTGGCAGTGTACATCGGGTTGACTCTCAACATGCCCGATGAGTACAAGATTGCACTCAACCAAGCAGAGCGGTGCAGTGGCAGCACGACCGATCAAGGACACAGAAAGGCTTCGCGGACATCCTGAGCGCATCAACTGGGTTGTGGCACGTCCCAAGCAGTACAGCACCTACATCCACAAACATATCTGCTGATGCAGCACAGCAGCAGTCCGACTCACTGGACATGTAGACACATGGGCACGAGCATCAAGCTGAACGCACAACATGTTTGCCCTGGGCAGTTTGACCGACTAGGAACATCGATGTATAGGGTGGAACACAGCTCAAGGTCTTAGGACATGTTTCAACATCAAGCCGACGGTCAGGTGAATTCAGTGAAACAGTTCATTCCATTTTAGCAAAACAGAGACTTGCCCCTCCTCCTCCGAGATCCCGAGATGGATACTGACCCGGACCGGGGTCTACCCTCAGCCTGTGCATGCGAGCGTCTGCGCAAGGCAACGTGCGACGGCTTGCGCTTCTGAGCGCTTGCCTTGTCGCCAGCCTGATGACTGTCAAGATTATCAAATATCCAAATATGCAATGATATGCAGTGTCCGACCTTCCGAACTCGTCGCGCCACAGGCTGATTCTTGGCGTTCACCGCCACCTGCAAAATGGCCACAGAGAGCAGCGCGTGCGACGCAGCGCAAACGACGCAAATGACACGGTGGCATCTCCGAAATCCCGGCCCTAAAGTTCACCGCGTCGCCGACGTTCAAGTCGAAAAACTGGTCGCAGTGAATGTACACCTGAAAGAACAAGCGAGAGAGAAAGAGAGAAAAAGAAGAGAGTAAGATGAGAAGAGATACAATTGATACAAAAAGATACAAAGAGTAAGGGCGGTGCATCTTGACCATAGACTTGCCGGGTCTGAGCGCAGCTCAGGAAGCCATAGCCCGTCTCCTCAGCGCAGGGCAATCGAAATTGCGGCATGCGGAATGTGACGATGCGCCATGATTGTTTCATTGTGCTTCCAGTGTTTCGTGTGCCTCACAGCGTTCGCTCAAGAACTCCTTTACACCAAGTGGGCACCGTGAATTCAATGCTTTCAAAAGCTCATGGAATTGCATGGCACATGTCAACTTTTCTGCAATGTTCTGCTGCGCACGCGTTCCCAGTGCATTGCGCAAGCGCTAATGAATTGGTATACCGGCCAACCTTGCGTGCGACGCGCAAACATGAGCACAGCTTTGTGTGTGTTCAGTGTGTCAGGCAGAGGCTGACATGGGACATTTCGACTCGTGTTGCGGAAAAAGCGCATGCCGAAAAGAAACGACTCGTGAAAGTTCGCATGCGCGAATTAGAACTACGTAACTACGGCCTCCGGACCCAAAAAGTCCGGACTAAGAACCCTGCGGCCGAGGGCCGAGCCGGTTGGAAGCTGCTCACAATGCCCAGGTGCCTCGAAGGGCAAGCCGACAACCGACCGAGAATTCGGGTTTCAAATCGAATTCGGAGATCGGATTCGAATTCTCGAATTTTTCAAAACGAACGAACCGAATCCGATCCGAGATCCATCGAAAGGACCCGAAAGGGACCCGAAGCGACGCGTTCGGCGCACTCGTCCGACTCGTGTCCGGGGCGAGGCAGAGGCGCGTCGACCTTGCCGTGCGCGCTTCCCCCAACGAGACTCGGGACGTTCCCGATTCCTGGTCCCTCCCGATTCCTCCCCCTATCTCTCCATTCGCCTCCATGATCCGATGCCGTTCTTGTGTGAGAGCCTAACTCTGACTCAGCTCGACTCCTCGACTCCCAAACCCAAAACCCCACCTCCAGTTTGCGGGCGAAGGACACCTGAACGAGGGATTGTCGCGAATCAATCTGAGTCATCTTGCCTGAGGAATGCCAAGCTGATTTTGCGTCACCTTGAAGACAACAGAGTCCCCGATCTGCGCAGTCCCCAGCTCCCACGCAAGCGCGTCTGACACATTGCGACACCCCACCCGGAGATTCCCAAGCTGATCTTTCAGAATTTGAACCTTGGTCCGCAAGGCATACGTAGTCATACCATGAGCCTGGGTTCCGAGCGTTGGTTGGCATCTCTGCGCACTGGGCGACAGCTCTGTCTCTCCCTCGTCTCCCTCTCTCTGGCTCTGTCCCGTTCCCGTTTGTCCCGTTTGTCCCGTTTACCGGCCTGGATGGCCCCGATGCCTGAAGCGATGAGGCGTGCCATCACGCCTAGCGCGTCGCTGCGTCTCCGAAGTCAGCCACATGGTCTTGCCCCTTTCGCCCCTTTCGCGCCTTTTGCCTCGTTTGCCAAGCTTAAGCTCTTATTTTGGGCTGATGCAGTGCCGGTGAAACCGCTCCGCCATTCGGCGGATCACAGAACATCAATGTCCTTGACGACGTCCTAAGTGCATTTGGTGCATTTGGTGCATTTGGTGCATTTGGTGCATTTGGTGCTTTTGGTGCATTGCAGGCCGCGGACGGCATCAATCCGTGTGTCGGAGTCGCACGCGCGCCTTGCCCACGTCCATGGCGCGCTTCAGCTGCTTGATGCGGATGTCTCGCTCCCAGGACGCCACCTAAGTTCTTCAGTGAACAACGAAGAACACGGCTTAGCTCAGCAGCTTAGCAACGTGACAAACCAGTGTGGATGCAAACAGAAGGCCCCTTGGGTCCAGGCGAGCTCCCTTCCTGCAAAATGCTTAACTGGGGTCCTCCCTCGGTTCCTTTCGAAGCCTTGCTAAAACTCTTGAACATTCTTGAAATGGCTCCATATGGGCTTCTTGTTTGCCGCAAATCTGATGCGAATCCATGCGAATCCATCAGAAAAGCGGAAAGCATTGCCAAAGACGTCCCATGCATCGCATTCAGTCCTTGGGAAGCCAATCTATCCCGCTCATCACGTCGTGCTTTTGTCCTTGGTGTGTGCTGCAATGCTGAAGTCCCTCTCCATGGGCCGCCCACGTGCTCTTCACGTTCTGCTTGTACGAAGCAATGGCCATATCCTCAGTCACATTTCGCATTGCTTGGGCTTACCGAAGTAACACCGAGGGGTACACATGATGCTTTTTCAGCTCCAAGTTGTGAAGAATCTGGTTGGTGGCCTCAGACTCAAACCCGCTTGAGCTCAGCCAGCTCAGCTCTGGCCATGGCTCCCGGCCATTTGCTGGTCAAGCTCTTTCCGCCAATGCTCCTTCCTCTGTCTTTCGTACCTCAGCGCAAGATGCGCCGACGATGTCCCTATGCTCTCGGGCACTCTTCGACTTCTGGGAGGGAGATGAAGGTCTCTGTGAAGAGCGGGAAGGAATGCGAGGAGGCCGCCTTGACGCGAAGGCGACGCGAACGCGAGGCGAAAGGCGAGCAAGATACGGACCGAGTGAAGTGTCCCGTCCGTGCCTCGATGAACTCACGCCGGGCCTCTGCTCTTCGAGCCTCGAGTCGATTTCGAAGAACTTTGGTCGCCCAGGCTGTGAGCGTGCCTTGTTGTTCTCGATCTGTGCCAACACCTCGCTCAAATGCACAAATCATACATATGGTGCAGCCATTCAACGCCTGCGCTTGGTATTTCTGGCAAAGGCTGCGCTTCTCGCTTTTTTCCATCTGCTCCTTGTGCATGTCACTTTGGCTTCAGATGACAGCTACGCTTTTCCTAAGCGCCGCTCGTCGTCCATGCCGCCCTTCACAGTATCCTGCCACATCTTGGCAGCTGAGACCACCTCCGAGACAAGTCGAGTCGATCTTTACAAGTAGACTCGAAGGAAACTCGGAGCCTTCTGCGCATCCTGTCGCAAACCAGCGATGTAGCGGTCAAAGGCTGCATCCTGGCAATTGGCAACCGATGCGGAACCGATGCGAAAAAGTGAAAGCCAGCAACGGCGGAACCTGCACAGCCTTCTGCTGCTGCTCCAACGTCAGGCCTGGTTCGCGCCTTCGGAGACACGACCGCTGTTACATCGAGTGTTTAATATGTTACATTTACTAAATTTACTAAGTCTCGTCGACTCAGCGCAAGGCGCGCGTGAACGACGCTTTCGTCTCAAGCTAACGTCCTGAGTCACTGAGGGCCGATGTGGCTCAAGGACTCAAAGTCAGGGGGCGGACACTCGAAGAACGGGACGGCTGGCTCGCGGAAGCCTGGGAGCTCTTTCCGTTTCGAGAGCAGCAACTTGCCGCATTGCCTCACTGGCAGCATGGCGCACCGCAGCGAGGTCGCTTCCTGGGGCTTACATGAATCTATCTCTTGAACGTTCAATTCAACTTCTTTTGCTCAATCAGTGGTGTTCTCTCATTCTCTCTGGCCTGAACGCTGCATGGCGTCAAGTCACGCCCCGCATGTGGGCATCCTATCTGAACCCTGTAAGCCACGTGACGCATAATAAGAACTGGGCTGTGCAAACTGCCATTGCAATAAGAGATCCTGCAAAACAATGTAAATGCCAATTTGAAAGCGATGCAATGCCTACATAAGCCTTGCCCTCCAAGGCGTGCTGCTTCGTGACCTGCTCCGCCTTGGCGGACAAGCCTCGAGCTCCGAAAGAAGTCTCTCGGGCACAGACTTTGCTCAAGTCTGAGCGCTGTTGTTCCACGGGTCGCTCCTGAAACTCGACAAGAGCCAAGAAAAACTACACGATAGAAAAATATGATATGATCTAATATATTAATCTAATACAATAACTATATATATATATATATAATATTGAATTGTTGTGCATGACTATGAACATCCAGTATAGAAGCACGTCCTGTGACAGGCCCAGGAAGCTCGCCTCAGAATCGCGGGACTAACACGGATTTCTGATGCGCTTTTGGTCGCCCAGCATTGGGCGCAGGCCTCAGGCCAGATGACATGAAGGACTTGTTGGCAGCTAGAAGTTTGCATGCCCGAAACGTCAAGCACAGAGCTCTGAAGTGCTCATTTCCATTTACGAAGCGGAAGACCGCAATTTGCATTGAACCAGTCACGATCAGCTCAGTTACTCAACAACCTGCATCAACCACGAACATGGGAAAGCGTCTCCTGATCTGTTAAACTACAAAAGGCCTCTAAGCCTTTCAAAAGCACAATCTGTCCGCCAACAAGTCAGGTCTTTGGCTTTCTCAACCTCCAGGCTCCCACGCGGTCGATGGCCTAAGGGCCACGTGCCAAGAATCGCTTGCCAGGTATTGGAAACCTTTGCAATTGTGAATTTCTCTCGAGTGTCCGGCTGAACGGGCCAGGCGGGCCAGGCGGGCCGGGGCCAAGCGGGCCAGGCGGGCCAGGGGGGCCAGGGGGGCCCAGCCCCGGCACCCCCGGCACTGGCACCCCTGGCGGGCCTGGGCCTGGCGGGCCTGGGGGGCCCGGGGGGCCCGGGCCCAGTGGCCGCGCCAGGCCCAGCAAACCGCCTGCGAGCCAGTCAAGTCTTGCAAGTGCGAAAGACTGAAAGTGAGTGCTACCGAATGGCCTGGCAACGGCCTGAAGTTCCCCTGGCAAATGCGGAAACACACGACGCACAAACATTCCCATCGCCTGCATGAACTGCGGCGGGCCCTGGAAGTCAAGCGAAAACTCTCTGAGCCACAACATGCAAACATGCAAACATGCAAACATGCAATGATTAATGACTAACTAATGACCTCCTCAAGGTCGACTAGAAAATATGGTCTTGGGAGGGTCGCCTTGGCAGCCCCCCTAATCCGCTCCTCACCTGTCCTCTCCGGACCTCTCTCTGGCCAATAGGACAGCAAAGGGAAAACCGCTTCTTTTAGGCTGTGGAGTGCCATTAGTTGGGGGGGTTGCTCCAAACACTGAGATGGCGGCCATCTGCATTCCCGCCATTGCGTCGCCGCTTTGAGCTCGATACGAGCTGCAAGTCTCGAGTCGAAACTGCCAATTCCGTGACCCAAAAGATCTGAGCAGCTTGTTCCAACTTGCTTCAATTTCGCATCCCCTTTTGGGGCCACGGTGAAACTGAAGCTAAGGCCTCAAATGTCCGGCCAAATGCCGGGGTCTCGTTTGATGCCGTGATGACCTGGAGTTACGTGACGTGCATCCCACAGGATGTGTTCGCTCAGCTCCAGACTGACCCCAAATCGCTCGATGGACGGACGCCAGCCGATTTCATGCGATGTGGCAAGAGGCCGGCCTGAGAGCGAACAGCTCAGAGATCATTTGGACAGCTCCGTGGGCCACCGTAGCGCTGCTGAGGCGTTTTGGTCCGCCACGTGAGCGCCTGACGGAATCTCGGAAACGGGGATCAAAACCGGCACCAGCCCACCATAGCCATAGCCCACCTGCGTCCGATCCATCTTGCCAGCTCCTTGGTGGAAAGCGGCCAAAAAGCGAGGGATGGAACTGGCCCGGAACACGCCGAGGCGCGCAAGTCCTGCTTTGTCAGTCTGACACTCGACTCACTCTGCATGGCCATGCCTTGAGCATTGGCGCGGAAGCCGAGCCCTTGCGACACACTGAACTGCAATTGCGCAACTCCCTCGTCCCGGACGTGTCGACTTGTCGCCTGCATCTTCTGCTCCTAAAGACAAAGAACTTCAAAGAACTTCAAAGAACTTCAAAGAACTTCAAAGAACTTCAAAGAACAAGGCCGCAATGCCGCAACTGAGTTGGCGGCTCCCTTCAAGAACCCCCACTGGCACTCCCAACTCGCAGCTGTCCTTAGCGCACCAAGCAACTTGAGCCGAATTCTCGAGTCGAGAGCTGTGGTGCGTACTTCAATTCAGTGTCAATCAACTGCTTCCAGATCTCCATCTGGTGGCACACATTCTTTTCCTGCAAAGAGATAGCTGAACAAAACATAGCCCGGTGCCCCATAAGCATTGGGCAACGTGGGCAGTGCAATGAAAACGATTGAAGTTCTTCCTAGCTTGCTGATTGGCTTCATCATGTCAAAGGCGTATTCGTTCTTATACAATGGGGGCATTCAAATGGTTGTAACCTCTTTCCATGCTTGGCATCGCAGGCAGTAGCATGCGATTGTGCTCATGAATACTTTGGCTCCGACTGCCATGTTTGCTGCTTACCTTCAAAAAAATCGAACAGGGTCCACGCAACACCTTCTGGCCTTCTTCTCCATGTTCTACGAGTTCTTGACACCCGCAGCCGCACGGCTGAGGTTTTCCGGAGCTCTCACAATGGGATGCGGCACGGCACACACGGCGCAACGGGTCAAGCTTAGCATGGGCCCGGAGCGACCTGAGCGACCTGAGCGACCTGAGCGACCTGAGCGACCTGAGCGACCTGAGCGACCTGAGCGACCTGAGCGACCTGAGCGACCTGAGCGACCTGAGCGACCTGAGCGACCTGAGCGACCTGAGCGACCTGAGCGACCTGAGCGACCTGAGCAACCTGAGTCTTGAAGCCTTAGCTCGCAGCCTTGATGCCTTGAGAGCTGAAACATGCCCCGTGGAGTTTCACTTCGAGCGAGACATCTGATTCAAAGGGGCGGCCAACACAGGTGAGAGTACTCTGAAAACTAGCATGTAGGATTTCCGAAAAGACTCCTGTCAGCGCTGCTTTTGCAATCCCAGCATGGTTTCACCCAGGCAAAGCCGCTAGGTTCGGAGCGCATTGGATTTAGCTTGACCTTTGCTCCATGGATGGTAGATGGTGCAATGATGGAGTATGGTCGAACATGGAAAGCTGGAAAATCGGACATCCACGCGAACGCATCCACATATACCCGAGTCGCTCATATTCAAGTTCCTTTTCGTCTCGGTGCAAGTGACGTGCCATGGTCTGTGCGAATTATTCCATGCCATCTCGCGTCAGTGATTCACCAAGCCTTGGCGATTCATGGAAGCCCAGCCGTGAAGGCACAAGGCACGAGGCACAGGCTCTGCTGATGGTGGCGCAGCTTCTTCTTTCAGTTGCTCACGGCGGTTCAACAGCGCCTGGCATTCTGATGTGCATCTCGCACCTGGTCTTTGCATCTCGCACTTGGCGACAGGCATTGATCACCGCGGCCACGCCAACAATCACAGCTGTGATGATCATGAACTGCCTGGGGCTCAGAGCTCTCAGAGCTCTCACAGCTCTAACAGCTCTCAGATCTCTCTCTCGCTTAGGCCGCCGACCAGAAATACTGCCTGGGCATAAGGACCAATGCCACAGCCTGGGAAAAGGACTTGCGCATGTTCTTCCAGTTCTTCCCTGGCACAAGGCATTAGGCTGCGGCCCAAAGTACAGATCCGCCAATCACGATGAAGAGCTTGTACCTCACGCACGTGCGTATGCGTGAAGAAGGAAGAGACGAAGAGACGAAAAGAAATGATTGCAAAGACTCCAATCGCCGACCTCTGCCACTGGTAGTGCCTCTGCAAGCGCCTGGGCTTGGCAGAATTTGACTTGAGAGGAATTCACGGATTTCAAGGTTTCGTGAACCGGCTGGCAGAACCCCGAAGGCTTCCACTTGGAACTTCACTTGCCGAATTGTCACCCCTCGCTTGGAACAATCATTTCATTCCGATGTATCCTTTCATTCTCGACTGAATTTGCTTCCTTCAATTCTTTTCATGTCTCTTTCGGTGTCCTTCCAAATCGACCTTCACCTCGTTTTCGAATTTCTCTTTTCGGCTTCGACTTCAGTAACTTCTCGGCTTGCGCTTCTCGACTGCCGCTTCGGCACTTGGCACCGGAGCTGAAGGCCTTCGACGCGCCTTGCAGGTCGTTGGTCCGCGCCTGCCGAGACGGTGCCGAGACGGTGCCGAGAGAGCGCAGAGAGGCACAGAGACGCCCCCCAAACGCCCAAACCCCCCCCCCCCTTTTCGCACAGGGCCGTCGCACAGGGCTTCTTTCGCTTCACACGGACTTTACACGCGGTGGAGGCCTCCAAGTGGTTCAGCTGCGAGTCTCGCTCCGCCATGGCCCGCATGTTGTCCTCAACTTTCCGCACATGCGATGCGTCAAGTGCAGCTCCCAGCCTGCATTACGGACATGGCCCCTTGAACTGTTTCCTGCACGCCTTGATCACAAAAATTGTCATTGTTTCTGATTGACAGGCGCACTCGTTTGAATCCAAGGCACTCTGCGTGCGCGATGCCTCGCCTTCCTGGAAACATGGCGGTTTGCTGCGCGGCGGCTAAAGGCAGCAGGATGCAACACGACGGCCAAAGGCACATGTGTGCCAACGTGTGCATCATGTGGGACTGAGAAGAAGACCGCTGGCATGCTGGGCAGGACCTCAGCTTCAAACATTGCGCTGGGGCCACTACTTCATCCTGCCTTGCGAAGGACGGATTTGCGATGCACTCTGTGGCTCTGTAAATTTCTGTCGTATGCGTCAAATGTCCGTGACTGTTGCTACTGCTGACAAACTACCGCCTCTGCACTTCAAATGGCGGCATGCACGAATGGAACCTAAAGCGCTGATTGAAGTCACCATTTCAACATGCGCAGCAGCGCACGACACCTGGCACAACCCCAGTTCAGGCGAACGCCTAGGTCAACGGAAACGTTGCCAATAACATGTCGCTCATTAAAGCCCCGAACACTTTGGCGGCGATTGGGTTGGTGACCGGTCCATTGGTCAATTTGGTCTCAGACCTTTGAATCGACCAGGCTACTTGTTGCCAAAGTTGGATGGAACCTTGCTTGTGCAAAGGAATTGATCACGCGCACGCTCGTGACCATGCCAGCGTGGTTTGATGAAAATGATGCCTGCAAGGCATAACAGTAGAGTTAGCATTGAGTTTCTGCGAAACCATGTCCTCGAACGCTTTCGGATCTGCGTGGGGAAGCAGTGCACGTTTGCGGACAAGCAGAACTGTGCATCCCGTGCGCGGGATTTCCTTTGGCCCAGTCTACCTCAAGCTGCAGGCAATGTTCGCAGCGATTGCTGGCATTGGCACAACCAGGGTTGAGTGCAATTGGAAAGTGCCCGTGCAGCGAACAGGGCGCAGCGACATCTTAGCAAGCAGGAAGTGCCAGGTAGCGCCCCTTGGGCTGTTCACAGGCTGTTCACAAGGCTTCAAGGCAGGCTGCCCGGCTCTGCAGACCATCGCTTGGCGAGAGCACCGCCAGCGTCGCAAGCCTGACAAGTATTGCAACCTTCCATTGCTTTGCCGCTTGGCCGATTGAGTCGACCAATCTTTCTCACCCTGGGAAGGGTTGAAGGGATTCTTCCCCCGCATCCGTACCCAAATGGTCGGCTGGCTTCGTATGTGGCTGATGGTGGCGGGGGCTTTGGCCGTCGGCCGGCATGGAGGCCAAGGGGCTACGGCGAGCAGAAGCGACGCCCATCCGATCACCGCCAAGTTGTACGCCCAGATGGCGCTGCCCGAGGTGAACCCTCTTCCCATGGCCGGCGACGTGATGGGAAGAGAGGGTCCACCCCGCACGAGTCGCGGATGGCGGAAGACGGAGAAGAAAAAGACGAGGAAGGGAAAGCGCTCTGCCCCTTCCAGCAGTACCTCTTCCTCGACCGCTTTGTCTAGGCCAAAGACATGCCTCCTCTCAAGGGCACCCCGAAGGGCAAGTCGCACCTCAGAACCTTGTTTCGCTACGTCCGTGATGGTGAGCCCGCATCCTTGGTTGATTCG
The DNA here is from genome assembly GCA_963377175.1 of Effrenium voratum. Classification (NCBI taxonomy): domain Eukaryota; class Dinophyceae; order Suessiales; family Symbiodiniaceae; genus Effrenium; species Effrenium voratum. The sequence continues at coordinate 107,366 of CAUJNA010000367.1, read as the reverse complement.
CTTCGGCACACACCTGGGATGACATTGAGGAGCGTCGCAGCAAATAGACTGCCCGGGTAATAGGATGGTTTTCAGGTGAGTGAACCCCTCCTGTAGTTTGTTTCAGGTGAGTGAACCCCTCCTGTAGTTTGTTGGTTTGGTGTAGAGCGCGGCCTCGGGTGATGCTGGCAGCGATGACTGTCCGGCTAAGCCGCTTCAGGTGCCGCTCGGGACTTGGACTTTGAACACGAAGAAAGTCCTGCGCCAGTTTCAGCAGTCGAAATTTACCCCAGCATGTAATGACAAGCGAAGAAAGTTCTGCGTCAGATACAGCGGTGGAAAGTTACCCCAGCTGCCATGACAAGCGAAGAAAGTCCTGCGTCAGTTACAGCGGTGGAAAGTTCCCCCAGGCATGTACTGACACGCGAAGTGCAGCGGTGGAAAGTTCCCCCCAGCGTGTAATGACAAGCGAAGAAAGTCCTGCGTCAGTTACAGCGGTGGAAAGTTCCCCCAGCATGTGATGACAAGCAAAGAAAGTCCTGCGTCAGTTACGGTAGTGGAAAGTTACCCCAGCATGTAGTGACAAGCGAAGAAAGTGCTGCGTCAGTTTCGGCCGCTGGTGGTGGGAGCGTGCAACAATACGGAAAGCAACTGACAACAGCCCTTACTGCTTCGATTGCCCCAGCACAACACCAACGGTCCAAAACAACGACAAGGCAATCAAGGAAACCAGTGGCGCCGTGCATAGTTCGGGTGAGAAGTTTGTCCTTGCTAAGAATCTTGAACGAACAGATTAAACACACATCGCGGAAAGAGTTGGTTGTGCCCCAGCTGAATTTGCCCAGCATGTTGCTGTGAGGGAATTTGGCATTGACACGACATTCACTCGAGAAGCACGCGATTTGCATAGCGTATCATGTGAGAATGTATGAACTATTGTCTGTCCTCCACTCACCAGGCGGATCACTGTTTCACACCCAATTTCACCAGCTGGCCCCGGGCAAAATGATCAACATTGAGGGTGGCATATGGTTTTTTGGCATCACTTATGCGGTTCAAAACCAACACCTTGTTCCGTCACAGAAAGCCGCTTTGCATGCGCAAGCTGATTCATGGACGCTGCATTGGCCATAGAACATGCACCGCAGCAAAGCTCCACAGAACCAAATACACAAAACAAAACACCAAAGCCTTCCCAATCCTTCTTGCTACCTAACCGCCCTAGCTGTCCTAGCCGCTCCAACGCTTTTTCCTGCGGCATCAGCTGAAGAAGTCCATCAACGCCTGCCGGCGCAGGGCAAGAGCCAGAAAATCGGGGAAAACGCGCGCGCCGCAAGAGCTGCGGGAATGAGCCCCGCGCACAGCTTTTTGCGCAAGGCTTTCTGCGCACGTTCTCTGCGCAAGTTGCTCTCTTCGCAAGGTTCTCTTCT
>CAUJNA010000367.1:55957-103457 GCA_963377175.1 Effrenium voratum | reverse complement strand
TACATACCATACATACCATACACACCATAAATACAATACTTTCAATACATACAATACATACAGTACATGCAACACATACAATACATACGATGCATACAATAGATACAATCCATAGAATACATACAATGCATACAATACATACAATACATACAATACATAAAATACATACAATACACACAATACATGCAATACATACAATACATGCAATACATACAGTACATACAATACGTACAATACATACAATACATACATAACATACAATACATACAGTACATACAATACATACAATACATACAATACAGTACAATACAACACAATACACTAAATTACACTGCAATGCAACACATTGCAATACATTACATACATACATACATACATTACATTACATCCATACAGACATTACATTACATTACATTACATTACATTACATTACATTACGTTACATTACATTACATTACATTACATTACATACATACATTACATACATACATGCATACATTACATTACATTACATTACAATACATTACATTACATACATACATACATTTTTACATACATACAGACATGCATTGCATACATTACATACCTTACATACATTACATACATTACATACATTACATACATTACATACATTACATACATTACATACATACATACATTGCATTGTAGTACATTAAATTTGATTGCATTACAGTAAACTACATACACACATACATGCACACACACATACATACATCCATAAGACATACATACATACATTACATACATGACATACATTACATACATTACATACATACATTACATACATACATACATACATACATACATACATACATACATACATACATACATACATACATACATACATGCACACATACATACATACTTACATACATACACACATACATACATACATACATACATACATACATACATACATACATACATTACATACATACATACAAACATTACATACATACATACATACATACATACATACATACATACAGTACATTACATTACGTTAAGTTACGCTACATTGCATTACACTACATTACATACATACATACATTACATACATACATTACATACATACATTACATACATACATACATACGTACGTACGTACGTACATACATACATACAATACATACATACGTACAGACATACATACATAGATACATACATACATACATACATTACATACATTACATACACACATACATACATACATACATTACAATACATTACATTACGTTACAGAACATTACATTACATTAATACATACATTGACATACATTACATTACATTACATTACATTACATTACATTACATTACATTACATTCCATTCCATACATACATACAATACATACAATACATACAATACATACAATACATACATTACATTACATTACATTACATTACATTACATTACATTACATTACATTACATTACATTACATTACATACATACATTACATTTCTTACTTACATACATACATACATTTATACATACATACATACATACATTACATACATACATACATACATACGTTACGTTACGTTACGTTACGTTACATTACATTACATTACATTACATACATACATACACACATACATACATTGCATTACATTACGTTACATTACATTACAGTACATTACATACATACATACATTACATACACACACATACATACATACATACATAACCTACGTACATACATACATACATACATAGATACATAGATACATACACATATATACATAACGTACGTACCTACATACATACATGCATGAACTACATGCATACATTACATACAAACATTTCATTACGTTACATACATGCGTATATACATGCTCTACAGTGCACTACACTACACTACACTACACTTCACACTACACTGCGCTACACTACATTACATTACATTACATTGCATTGTTGCACCCAACATCACAAAACATGCACATACACATATACATATGCACATGCATATACATACAGACGTAGGAACACAAGAAAGGCAAGCGATCAAAAAAGCGGGAGCGCGGACAGGCAAAGAGGCAGGAGAGAAAAAGAAAAAAGAAGAACAAATGCAGTCTCACAGGAAGGCAAGCTAACAATCGGGCGGGCAGGCAGGCAGACAGGCAGCTAGGACCTAGGAAGACAACAGGCCAGCCGGCGACGGCCCAAAATAATTAGGGGAGGGGTCGTGCCCGGGCGGGAGGCGTCGTGCCCCAAAGCACCGACAAAAATCAGCAAAACGGGCCACAAAAACCGCATCACAGAGGAATCCCTCATCCCCGCGTCTCCGCATCATCCAAACCGGCGCAAACGTGCAAAACCCAGAAACAGTCAACAGCCCGAAGTAAGGCCGGAGCGGTACCTGGGAGCACCGTTCGGGTTGGACAAAAATACAGAAAACCATCTCCGGGAGCCCTCAAAACAGCGGCAATTCACTTTACGGGTTATCCCCGCAAAGTCGGGAGTTATAGCCGGTCTCTTCTGTTCCCCCCTCTTCTAGCAAATCAAAGTCAACCTCAGAACGACACTCCCATCTACGACTTTCTGCGTCCTCCTCCACCGCGTGCTTTGCCCGGCGGCTGTGCCAGTTTCCGCTTGAAGCAGCTCCAGGGGTCATATCCCAATAGGCCGGCAGGTCGGCAGACAGACGCACAAGCAAGAAAGCAAAACAGGCAGGGCAGGCAGGCAGGACAGCACGCAGGCAGGCAACAGGCGAGCAGACGAGCAGAACAAGAAGACCCGCAAACAAACAAGCAAGCAAAAAAGCAGGCGCGCAGACAGGCACCAGGCAGGAGAAAGAAAAGCAGACAAGCAGTAACACAGGAAGGCAAGCTAACAGACACGGTGTCGGGCGGCGAGTTGTGATCTTGACGCACGGCGGGCGGCGGGCGTCGGCGGGCGGCGGGCGTCGGCGGCTATGATGTCTGACTCTCCGTGCTGCGATGTCTGACTCTTCGCGCGGTGATGTCTGACTCTTTGCGCGGTGATGTCTGACATTTGGGTCTCTGACTAGGAAGTCCCCAAACAAAGGAAAGAAACCCAACCACAAGCACATACAGGAACGTCGCAAAAAAAGGAAGGTACACACTGCCAACGGCAGACCGGGGTCTACCTCACGAACAGCAGCCCGAGAATCCGCAGACCCCGGGTCTACCTCAGAGACCAAAATACCAAGTAAAGAAACACTGCCAAAGGCAGCCCGAGCATCCGCAGACCAAAGGGCTACCCCACAAACCAACATACAAGACAGTCCTCCCGAAGCAGTGGCCCGAGTATCCGCAGAGTTCGGGGTCTACCTCACACAGCGACATACAGACGGTCCCCCAAAAACACAAAAGAAGACTTTTCCAAAGGCAACAACAAAGCAAAATTGCAGGCCCTACGGCTGGGCAATCAAAGCTTGGAGACAGAAGACCTGCGATATTTGTTTTGTTTTTTTGTACAAGCCAAAAAGATCTCCAGTTTTCAAAAAAGAATGCAGGCCCTATAATCCAAGCTTCGGGGCATAGGGCCTGCATTGTTTTGCTTTTTTGGGAAGACTCAAGATTTTTGGTTTGTTTGCAGCAACCTCGTCTGCAACATAATGCCTTCAGCTCTGCGACTTTCCCAGCCAGCTCTGCATTCAAGCCAGCCTTAGACATCGAACAGATTGTCCAGCTTCGCTTGGGGTGGTTTCAGTCGACCCAGATAAAATGCTTAACACATGTTGTTTAGATGCTACTGATTTGTAAGGACAGTTCTATTGGGAAGGAATTCCCTGTAACATGCATGTTGAAAAGTAATAATCACAATCTAAAATCGAATTTGAACATTTGAGTTTGATTGGAGCCTTTCCCTTAATAATTTCTAGCTCATTTCAGTTTGACATTGAGCAAATACTAAGTAGATGTGAGAAGGAAAGAATTCAGAGATCCTAAAATTGTGTATTTGGTTTACTCGGTCAGAAACACTGTGCAGCACAGTGTTTTGTAGCGATCTTTATAATCAATTCACATCTCCACCAAAGGACTCAAAAGGAAATACTTGATCAGCACCCGACTGGAAGTTACACTTGATAAGGAATGACTCCAATCAGAACTTCTGTTTCACGATATAGCTTGAACTGGAATATGCCTATTTTCATTGATAATGTACACAGTATGTTCTTTCCAATCGAACTTATAAAAAGCGCAGCCCCCAGGAACCTGAAAAACGCAGCCCCCACAATAACCCACCCTAGAACTGAAACTAAACCATCCCAAAGACAACTCCGAACAAACCCTAAACCATGCCTAAACCAGCCAGAAACTAACCCCAAACCCAGCCCTGAACCAATCCTAAACCAGCCAAGAACCTTAAACTAAGCCCAAACCCAGCCAGAAACCCGAGACTAATCCCAAAACCCAGCCCTGAACCAACCCAACAACAACCCTAAACCAACCCTACACCAGTCAGCATTGTAGCGGCTCGCATCCTCAAGTCAGCTGTGCGCCGATGAGCATCATCCAAGATGGCCGGAACAGTACCTGACAGTCCTCAATCGCCCGCTTGCCTCTTCAACATGATTTGGAGAGAAATCCTCAATCGGGTCACCCTCGAGCTCATCAGGGTAGTCCTCAATGGTGTCATAGGGCCAAATGCAACACTGGTCAAACTGATCCCAGGGACCAAGAATGAGCAGCATCAGGATGTACCTCTCCGGCTGAACGGCCGTCAAGGGGTGGGCAAGATTGATGAGGCTCCTGTCCTGGACAGACCATAACCTCTTCTTGAAGGGGGTCATCCTCATCGACCTGCTGGGCTCTTCAGGAAGTGGACGTAACCGGCGGAGGCGCTGCGCGCGGCATTGCCACGCAGGGCAGGGGCCTCGTCGTCTGCGAAGCCGGGCCCACGGCACGCGGCTCGCTCCGGCACGAAGCCGAAGTGGGGCAGGTAGCGGGTCACGACCCGCAACCGGGTCGCCAGCCACAGCTTCTAGCTGCTACGGCTGATGTACACGATGTGATCAAAGCACCCGGCAACACAACTCGGGAACTCGGGGGAGCTGAGGTTGATGACCGGGTTGAAGGACGTGACAGGTGTAGAAAGTACGCTGTTTGAGGGTTAAATGCAAAACAAGTTGCAAGAAAGGAAAGCTTAAACACCAGGCCCAGGAAAACACAGCACGGCGTTCCGCCCACCCCCTACCACCAGCAGGCCCCTGCTCCGCGAACCTTTGGACGAAGAAGGATTCTGCTGCCGCAGTATGGCAAACGAACAAACACCCTATGCCGATGGGAGGCATTAAACTTGAGCCATGCGGCCATTCGGCACGTATGTTTGTTGAAACAACACGTGAACAAAACACAAAATTGATGGGCAGGACGACGGCCGCCTGCAGGGTTGGGAAACGAACAACTGGCCTCCAGGCACCCAAGCCACTTGCTGGTGATGCTTAGGGTTTGCTTGGCTCTCACCGAAGGCACAAAGGTCGCGTTCCTTCAAAGAAAAGCAAACAAAACCATGTCGGCCACAGAGCCTTTGTTGCGCTTTAACCATTGCTTCCCCGCGAAAAAAAACTCTCTTGTGCGCCGCATATTTGCCGCGTGGTCGGGGTGCTGCGACCCCCCTGCTTGTAGTTTTTACTGCTCTTCGTCTGCACCAACCGAAACAACGGCAACCAGACGCTGAACAAACCGAACAAATCAGCCCCAGACCGACCCTAAACCTGCTCTAATCCCTCCACGCAACCTAGCCAACCCCAAACCCAGCTCAAACCAAAACTAAGTAACTAGTGACTTGCTCCCTGCTATATCAGCTAAGCTTGTTGCAAGCCAACGACGCAATCACTTTGCGCACTGCACAAGCACCACGTCAAGGCTGGCGCCTCTGTACACGTGAACTGACTGGTCGCCATGGTCCTTCAAACCCTTCCGACCAGAGGAACTTATTGAACTGAAATGAACTGAAACCACTGCTAGAAAGCAGATCAAGCACCGGAAGTCCTTTGAGCGCTTGAGCGTTTCTCAACATGTAATTTCTCACTAAGCCTCGAAGACTCCCAATGTGCGCATCGCGCCATGGAACGGAACATGGAAGCGCTTGGCCCAGCGGGTCTAAGCAAACCCATACTCTAACCTGCGGATTCCGGAGTGCGCCCCGACCGCTTGGCCGCTTTCGACTTTCTCCACTTTCTCCACGTTCTCCTCTTTCTCATCCTTCTTCTTCTTGCCTCATGAGACAGGCTCCCATGGCAACAGGACAGGGGACGGGCCAAGGCACACGCTTCTGCGCTTTGGTCGCCGAAGGTGCTCCAAATGGCAAAAGCTGCAGTCCTCACGCGCGCACGTCGCCATGGATTCGTGCGAGATCCGGGTCCTCCCCTTGATTGCAGCCGGACAAAGAGTAGCAGTGGAAAGAGCACCTGGCAGGGACTGGGACACGACCTGAACCCTGGAGCTCGCTCAGCGCACGGTGTACAGCCATCCGGGTGGAGCTGACTGCCACGACTTGGCACTTCCGCCTCACTGCAAAACTGCGGTACGGCGCAAGTAAGGATCAGGCTGAACCTCACGTCAAGTTTCACAGGAGATTCGAAGAACTGACTTTGGTTCTACAAATCTCGTCCTCTGCTGCCTCACAATTCGACAAGGCAAGCGCCTTTCATTCACAAGAGACACTTGGCATCTTCGCTATTAGACATATTATGTCTCGTGGCAGTAGCGGGCCGTCTCCAGAATGATGCCACTGGAAGCGGCCGTATCGCGCAAGTACACATACGACGCTAAGCCAAGCAAGCGCATGCCGTACAAACAAGGCAGGGTTGGATGGAAGACTGAGACACAGCCAGGGTCGCATGATGCATGTTGCAAAAGCGCGTTAAACAACGAAACGACACGAACCGCGTGAGCACGAAAACAACAGTTTAGATCTTTTCCGACTGCAGCCCCCGGCAGGACTCTTTTGCTCTGATTGCTCTGGTGTCTCCTCAGGCGTGCGTCTCGCGACAGGTCGAACCTCCTGTCGAACCTGTCAAACCTGTCGACCGAACCCGGCGCCCACCTTGTGGAAGGCTTCCAGCCACTGCACTTGATCCTGAGCGCGACCGTGGGTAAGTGAGCTCCAGCCATTTATGAATTGTAATGGTGGCGCTTAGCCGTATACAGCTCGGCACAAATCCTGTTAGGATATGCGTGGGGGCCCCTTACCCGGATACGCAACGCCTTAGCAAGTTGTCTGTTGAATTCGACAGCTCCAGCTTCAAAGTCGGTCGCTCTCGGACAAGCCTTCAGGATCTTCAGTGTCACGCCCTGGTATGTGGCTCCAGCTGACAGCTTCAATGATTCAAGGCAGCTTGGCCTCCGGTTCCATTCCTGGCAGCCCGCCGTCTGATGCCGTCTGATGCCGTCTGGCTGACAAGCAAAGATTTCTCCTTGAAGCATGGAGTCGGAGACTGCTCTTGGCAGCAACCTCAAGTTGCTCTTGGCGTCGTCGCTGTTGTTTCTTCGTTTGGTACATGATTTGGTACATCCTTCGCATGGGACACCAGGATGCGGGCACAGTGCCCGACTCCACTTCGTCTTCTTGCACCTTGCGGCAATGAGATGTCAGCTGTGACGTGTCCGCAATGCCATCGCGCTCGCGCCTCTAAGAAGGTATTCTTTGTCAGCACGCCGGGGCACTGCGTTTCCAGGGCTGCAAAAGCGGAGGCCTCACAGAGGCTAAAGGCAGCAGTGCTCTCAAACTCGGATTTTGGTGTTGAGAAGCGGGTGCGTCAACTACAAAACGGCTTGACGCAGCATATGCGCCAGTCCACTGGAAGCTGCTGGATGAGCGCCAGAAGAGGCAATCTACCAATCTGCTCAATTTGCTGTCCGGGGCTTACGCCAGCCTCCTCCAGTTCGCGTAGCCAGGTCAAATCAAATGGCACCTGGCTACTCGCATGGGATGGCTGCGCGGACACGCTTCCAACATGACCGCCTGAAGGCGAGAAATGGTATCCTGCTGAGCTTCAGAGATCGTGTTGACCTGGGAGTGGCTAGCCTCAAGCCTACGACCTCTCAGAAGCACTCAAGCTCTCAAGCTGAGCGCACGAGCAATTGCATCCATTTGTCTTTGGACAAAATCATGTACATCGGCGACGCGCCCCTGCTCCCCTAAGCAACAAAGGAGCAGTTCAAGCAATGCAGCAATGACAGATTCGGCGGCCTTCCTGCCGTGTCATGTCGACCTTCGGAGTCATGTCAAAAATGGAGACCAAAGGAATGCACATGTCGAGTCGAATACACATGCCCAAAAAGGCAGCTCCGGTTCCATTTGCTCCTGCCTGTATGCCAAGCAAGTAGAAGGTGCAGCCCACGCGGAGCGAGTTGATGCACAGCAGGTTTGCAAATGTCTGAGTATGCACAGAGAGCAAACATCATGCGTGCCGTGTGTCAAGTAGAAGTTGCTGAAAGTTGCCTCGCCACTCTTCTTGCGATTCTGCAGCAGCCCAGAGAAGCTTTTGCCAGCGCGAGCTGCAGCTCGCATTTTCAACCGATCCTGTTGAGACATAACACACGTGACATCTCACAGCTCTCACAGCTCTCACAGCTCTCACAGCTCTCACAGCTCTCACAGCTCTCACAGCTCTCACAGCTCTCACAGCTCTCACACCTCCTGGCGGATAGCGCAGCCACGGTTCAAGAAGCGGCAGTTCCTGCAATTGGCCAATCGGCCCGGTTTCATTGACTTCGGAAAGCGTCATGAGCTCAGGTCTCCTGCCCAGCACTTCATCGCGCCGGTAGCCGCTCAAGGATTGAAACCCCTGGCGCTTAGAGATTTCCTCGCACAAGTGCCAGAACCGAGCCTTGCTCACGCCGATCAATGGACAGTCTGGCTCCTTAAACACATGCCGGAACAAACTTGCATTACGCCAAGTCTTTGATAGTGTGGTTCGGGCACGGACCTGCGCCCGGGCAATTGGAGAAGTTAGGGAAAACCAGCCACAAAAGAAAGGCCCAAAACAACAACCAATCCCCGGTCCCAAAGATCAGGGGTTCCCAGCAACCTGGTCGACGATGAGCCACACGGGCGCTCCCCACCAACCCGCCCCGGGCCGAAGTCTCTTTCTCCTCCAACGTGGGTGATCGACGTAGGGACCCGGCGACGCTCATCCGAGGTCGCGACGGATCCAAACTTGAGCCAAACATCACGGGGTAGTCACTATCGCGACACACTTGACGATGCTTCCAACACATGGCTAATCACACCCCCCTCACGAGGAGTCCGTCTTCGACGGATCGAGCGTGCCGTTTACTGATAGGAATTAAAGCTCACATTTGTCCGCAAACAGCAATCAGCGGTGGAGCCAACCCACATAGACCTGCCGAAAAGTGGCCTTGGATTTATTTAGGGTTCGTTGAGGGTTTGGATTTGGTTTTGCCTTGTAAGGTCACGACAAAGCCGCACAAAGGAGGGGGGGGCGCTGCAGTCGCTGCACCCCCTCCGGATAAGAACACACGTATGGATAATTTAACAAGGACCCACCTCAAACTGACGGTCCTGCCGGTGATGCTGAGGATGCGAAACGCAAATGCCAGCAAAAGCCATCTGGTTGGGTAGCCAGAAAAGCAAAAACCCACGAAACACGCACAAGCAAACAAAAAAAACACTTGAACACGAAAACAACCAACACAATTCGTGAACAGAACGGCCCGTTGATTTGTTTACGAACATCCTTCTCGTCTCGTCTCTCCGTGCAGTCCTGTGGCTGTGCTAAGGTGACAGAGATAGCGGCATCCTGGCATCCGCCGACCGCCAAGGCTTCGCAGAAGCCGGAGAAGTTACCGTCCTGCACCGGTGCCCACGGACACACACACACACACCATCTATCCCGCCTTGAAGTGACACATGGCCTGCAATGCATCAAATAATATCAAGTACTTGCAGTATTTCTTCTCGTTTGGATCTTCTCTGGCACCTTGCCCACACTGCGACAGTGGGCCCGGCTGAGTCTCTCCTCGGGCCTAGGACTCTGTTCGGCACTCGGCACATCTCAGCACTCGGCAGCTGACCCCTCGCGCCATTGACACTGAAACATCGCGGAACTCCATTTCCACTTGAGCCATTGGGCCATTTCGACGTGTCCCTCGGTCCAACGCTCGGCCAACGCGAGGCCATCGCTTGGCCATCTAGGGGCAAAATAGATGCTCTCTGAAAACCAACATACGCTCAAGCCGCTCAAGCCAATGCATTCGCACATTTCTCATGCTTGGCGAGCATGCTGTCTTGCAAACTGTGCTGAGCCGCAGAGCCATTGAAAGTGGACTCAAGGTCAACGATTGTGACACACAGCTCAAGACTTTGCCTGAGGGATCAAAGTCAACACGCATCCCGGCATGTTCGGTCATGCAATGCTCGGAGATGCTCCGAACAATTTGGTTTGTACATCTGGAAGATGGCAATTTGCCAAACCATTTGGATGTCTCTCGGGCGTGCTTTTCATGAATGATCTGTTGAGGGAATGCAACCAACATGCCCCGGAGATCCAGAAGGCTAGCGCTCGACACTCCACTTTTGAGGCCAAACGCAAGTGCGGCGCAGTGCCGCATGCCGCACAGTGCACTTGCACAGACCTTAAGTGCTTGATGCAATGCTGCAAATATGCCTGGCAAATGGATTGCAAGTGCACGCATGTATAATTGCCACTCGCAATGCAATGCCGATGTCTCTGCCCATTGCAATGCTAGGTGCACGGCTGAAAGCTGCTTGCTCAGCCGCCTTCATTTTCCACTAGTTCCTTGGTGCCAAACCCCGTGGCACGCCGTGGCACGCCGTGGCATGCCGTGGCACACCCAACATGCCCAGCTGTGCTCCAGTGAGGCCATTGCCCAATCCGGGCCCTGTCGATCTGTCCGAAGCTCAGCAGGATCATCCTGGATAGTCGCAGTGGCGCAACACGGCGGCATGCGCCGCGAGAGGGATGAGCACAAGATACGGTGCTTTTCTGCTTCAAGCTACGACCTTGGTGCAGTTGCAAGCTACGATGTTGTAAAAGCAATGCCTTCCTTTGTCTTCCTCTCCGAGCTCCATTTCTGTCCTCGCACTCCAACAGCACCCAGTCATCCTGGATCGCTCTCGTCTGCTCTCCTGCCGTGGGCGCTGGCTCGTGTCAAGTCCAGTCTCTCCGTTCTCGGTCTCAGTCCTGCGTGGACCTCTTCGTCCGTGCCCTGCGCATGGCAACCGTTCAGACTCACTTCATTTGTTCCCTTATGTTCCCTTCTCATTCCTCTCATTTCCATCGAAGCGTCACTCAAGTCCCGCCTTGGCCAAACGTGCACCGGCCATGAGGAGGCTGGCGGCGCAGAGCTCCAGTAGAGGCATCGCCTGAGCCGATTCCCAAAGATTGAGAACGGGCGAAACGCCACTCCGTGCTGACTTCAACGGCACCAAAAAAGTCAGGCCAGTGAAGCAAAGCCGTGTGTGGGCAAATGTCGTCAAACAAGTCCAAGCCCTTCAAAGTGCCACGCATGGGTGAGAGCCCTGCCTTCCAAGTCACGGCTCCACTATCGACCCTTGACTCAGTCAGTGCACATGGAGCCAAAACTCGGATTTCGGCCAATCACGATACTTGAACTGCTCAGTCAGGTCTCGTCTCATGTCGCAATTTCGCTCTCGCACACTTCGTTCTACATTTGGGTGAAACTTATCCTATCGCAACAAAAAGACAACATCCAATCTGCCAGCAAGAACTACGGATTGCATCTCACCGCAAATATCCAATGGAAATGCCCGTTCCCAAAAAAGAATGGCAATCCGTATCGACGATGCCTTTGTACAGGAAGCATTCAAGAGCCTCGCAGTGAAACAAATCCAGGCCTCCATCGCAACTTTGCGTGCACATCTCGTGAGCTCATGTATGCTCATGTCTCATGACGACATACGTCAAGAGCAATCTGCACTCCGTTTTTCCTTCCGCGCAAGCCATCAATGCCATCAAATCGTCCCAACGCCAAGTCACAACACTGTTGATATGGCGAGGTCGCATGCACGGGGGAAAATGTCGAGAGCTCTGTCTCGCGTGTGAGAAGTCTCCTCGAATTTCACGCCTTAGGCCTCATACGCGTCGGCCCAAAAGTCAGCTGAGGCTTCAACATGCTCTCAGGCGAGCGCTCCGTCTGGAATGTGGGAGAAGTCCAAGCGCCTCCAAAGTACAATCCGCCCCAGCCTCGGCAACTCAATTGAGCTCAATTGCCCATGTTTCCGGAGAACTAATGCAAAATGACCGAGATCTCGGCGAGTCTGCACTGGCCAAAAGCGTATCCTGCAAATTCACGGCCACAGCCACAACGGGCACCTGAGCTCAAGTCTGGCACAGCATACTGCGAGCGTTCCAGCCAATCCGCTCCCTCGAAATCGCGGCTGTCAACATGCACACTCTCAGCTATGCCCCCGAGGATTGGGTGAAGGATCAAAAAACAACTTATTCATTTCGTGGCAGGCGAAGCACTTTTGCAAAATCAGGTACAGATTTCGTGGCAGGCGCGGCACTTTCGCAAGGTCAGGTACAGATTTCGCGCAAGGTCAGGTACAGATTTCGCGGCAGGCGAAGCACTTTCGCAAGGTCAGGTACAGATTTCGTGGCAGGCGCGGCACTTTCGCAAGGTCAGGTACAGATTTCTTGGCAGGCGCAATACTTTCGGAAGATCAGGTACAGATTTCGCAGCAGGCGCTGCACTTTAGCAAGGTCAGGTACAGATTCGCGGCAGGCGCAGCACTTTAGCAAGGTCAGGTACAGATTCGCGGCAGGCCAAGCACTTTAGCAAGGTCAGGTACAGATTTCGTGGCAGGCGCGGCACTTTCGCAAGGTCAGGTACAGATTTCGTGGCAGGCCAAGCACTTTCGCAAGGTCAGGTACAGATTTTGTGGCAGGCGCGGCACTTTCGCAAAGTCAGGTACAGATTTCGTGGAAGGCGCAATACTTTCGGAAGGTCAGGTACAGATTTCGCAGCAGGCGCAGCACTTTAGCAAGGTCAGGTACAGATTCGCGGCAGGCGCAGCACTTTAGCAAGGTCAGATACAGATTCGCGGCAGGCGCAGCACTTTAGCAAGGTCAGGTACAGATTTCGCGGCAGGCGCAGCACTTTCGCAAGGTACGGTGCAGAGTTTGAGCGAGAGAGAGAGCGAGAAAGAAAGAAAGAAAGAAAGAAAGAAAGAAAGAAAGAAAGAAAGCATTCTACAAATCAGCCGGGGGGTTGGGGGGGGCGGCAGCCCCCCCCATGATGGAAGAAGTGATGATTCAGCAAAGGGTGCGGTAATCTCTGTAAACAGTCTGAAAATCAGCGGGGGGTTGGGGGGGGGGCTGCAGCCCCCCCCCATGATGCTCGAAGAAGTGATGATTCAACAACGGGTGATGATGATCGAAGAAGTGATGATTCAGTAAAGGGTGCGTTAATCACTGTCAACCTTCTGCAAATCAGCGGGGTGAGGAAGGTCAGGTACAGATTTCGCAGCAGGCGCAGCACTTTAGCAAGGTCAGGTACAGATTCGCGGCAGGCGCAGGACTTTTGCAAGGTGCGGTCCAGATTTCGCGGCAGGCGCAGCACTTTCGCAAGGTCAGGTACAGAGTTTGGCGCAGGCGCAGCATTTTCGCAGGCAGTGAAGAAAAATATACAGAGATATAAACATGAAGAAAAAGGGAGAAAACAGAGAGAGAGAGAGAGAGAGCGCGAAAAACAAAGAAAGAAAGAAATAAAGAAAGAAAGAAAGACAAACAGAAAGAAAGAAATGATTCAGCAAGGGATGCGTTAAGCTTTGTATACATTCGGAAAATCAGCGGGGGGGTTGGGGGGGGGCGGCAGCCCCCCCCACACGATGCTCGAGGAAGTGATGATTCAACAAGGGGTGCGGTGATCTCTGTAAACATTCTGAAAATCAGCGGGGGGGTTGGGGGGGGCTGCAGCCCCCCCATGATGCTCGAAGAAGTGATGATTCAACAAAGGGTGATGATGATCGAAGAAGTGATGATTCAGCAAAGGGTGCGTTAATCACTGTCAACCTTATACAAATCAGCGGGGTGGTTGGGGGGGAGGGGTTCCTTCCTTCCTTCCTTCCTTCCTTCCTTCCTTCCTTCCTTCCTTCCTTCCGTCCTTCCTTCCTTCCTTCCTTCCTTCCTTCCTTCCTTCCTTCCTTCCTTCCTTCCTTCCTTCCTTCCTTCCTTCCTTCCTTCCTTCCTTCCTTCCTTCCTTCCTTCCTTCCTTCCTTCCTTCCTTCCTTCCTTCCTTCCTTCCTTCCTTCCTTCCTTCCTTCCTTCCTTCCTTCCTTCCTTCCCCCCATAGGAATGAGCACAAGTTTTTTTGTTGATGCCTAATAAGTTTTGTGTTGATGCCTAATAAGTTTGTTTGATGCCTAATAAGTTTTTTTGATGCCTATCCCCCGAGGATTCATGTTTGCTGGTTCACGGGAGAGCTGAACCTGACCAATCTGCCTCCAACTTTGCCCAAAAACACGGTTTTGCTAAAGTTGTGCTTGTGTTGCAAGCCTGACAATAGTAGTGGTTTGCCCGACATGTTCCGTGTCCCGACTGCCTTGCCGGGAAAGCTTGAATTTTACAGTATGGAGCTTCCCACATGCGCAGCACTGGTAAGACCTTCACCTGGTGGTGCTTCAAGTACTGCATCTTGTAGTTTGCGCCCTTGCCCAAGGAGTAAATATGGACCTCACTCGTCACTCCTCTCTACGCGACCCGTGACCTACAAACGCGCCTCCTTATTCTCGGAGCCCGAGATGAGGTAGCCTGGCTACGAAGGCAACAATTCTTGGACGTTTGTGGCTTCGGTTCGGCCTCTGTTGGATGGGGGCTGTTTTGCCACGACTTTGATCCTGCCTTGGCCGGACGGCGAGTAGCAGTTCTTCAGCGGCAGCAGCTCGTGCCTTCGAAAACGAGCTTGGACACGACACACTGTCCGAAGCACATGGAGCTTCATGATCCTGTATGTGTGCCTCCCTGGGCCTCTCTGCAAAATGCGGCAAAGTGCATGGCTGGTTTCCGCACTCCCTCAACTAATTGTAGATCATCACAACTAATTCTCAGCCTTGGCCAAGTGTTGCAAAAATCAATGGTCTGTGCCTATCTACAAGACCTGCATTGGACATACCAAACCTTCGTTTGGGCTACAGAAACGCAAAGCACTCAAAGGCGGCACGATAGGCACATTTGCTCAATTGCGTGTGCTTGGCACGGCGTTCACCACTGACTTTTCTGCTTAGGGTTGGCTTAGGGTAGGTTTTGGGGTTGGTTTAGGGTGTTTAGGGCAGGGTTAGGGATGTAGGGTGGGCTGGTTTATGGTGGGCTCCGGGTGGGTTGGGGTGAAAGTTAGCTTAGTGGCTGTTTAGGATGCGGTCCATTTGGCACGCAACCCGCAAAGCTGGTAGAAGCAACTGACAGCTACACACTTTCCAAAAGACGCCAAAGCCAAAAGCCTTTGCGAGATAATTTCTGATCAGTTGTATGCTTGCGCGTTTTGTGGTGGAAACTACATGCGTGGCTTTTCGAACATTGGACATGCGGGCGGCGAAAAGCAACTCAGTGTGAATAGAATCTATTTTACACGAGCCTACATTTACAAGACTTGAAGTTGAAAATACACTGTTCGGATACTCACGTCTTGACTTCTAGCCCAATTGTGACGCAAGACTATGGCAGTCGTGGTACTGGTGCTGGAATGATTGACTGAGTTGCGCAGGGTGCCCTAGTGCTGAAGCAACGTAGTGAAGCAAGATGATCTTGTAATTACTGCAGGGTGCTGTTGCAACGTGCTGCGGGGTTGTCTTGCTGGGTCGCTGGGTGCTGTTGCAGGGTGCTGTGAGTTCCGGTGCTGTTGTAGTGTGTTCTCGCGTGCTGGAGAGGGTGACCAAGAGTCTTCGGCACAATGCTGCGGCTTTGCCAGGTGCCGCTGCCAGATTTTGCGGGCTGCTGGCACATCAAAAAAGATGTGCATTCAAGGTTGACAATGCCCCGTATCGCAATCAAAACCCTTCTACCATTACTGAATATGTAAGAAGACGTGAGGTAACCAGTTCTGCACGTTGTCAAGTCCCATTCAGGACAAGCTGCGCCACTCGCACTCGATGCCGCACCGTGAGATTTGTGAGGGCCTGGGGCAATGCAAGATTCTTGCGTCATCAAGGCAAACGCACGGCATTTCTGCACTCTGCACTCCCACCCCTGCACTCTCCTGCGCTTCGCGTGATTTACTGAGGCAGCAGCACCTTGATCATACGTGCAGTCGATGATGGAGGCCGAGCAATCGGAGGTGTTCACCAGCAAACACGCCCTGGCCAAGCAGTCGATCCGAGTCGATCGCTTCGTCAGGAAGGAAAGGCTCCAAAGGCTCCGACGGCTGCTGGTTTGCAGCTGGGACGAAGGTAATGCAGGTGACACCTGCGGAGCATGATCGTTGCAAAGATCCCTGCAAATGGCATATGGGCCGAACCGCCGCGTGCCAGGTTCACCTGAGCGAAAACCGCTGGAAACGCGAAACGCGAAACGCGAAGAAAGTTCCCGGTGTGTGATCACGTTGCGTGTCAAGCGCAGACGGTTGCCTTTGTGGCCCGGAGGCTTCGATTCGATACGCGTCCTATGACCTCGAAGCTCTAAGGGGACGCGCAGCTTTCCTACCCGCGAGACCGAAAGACAAGGCCCCAGTAGAGGGGCTCAAGCGAACGGTTTTCAGCTGATTGAACAAGCTGTCCCACAAGACGGAGGTGCGCACACAAGCATCGAGACAAAGGGCCATTGATCCTACTGCCCCTCAACCTAGCATGCTGGTACAAGTTGCTGATTAGGCCACCTGTCCTCCAAAACAGTCATGTGGAGCTGAGAAAAGCCTCTCGAACTCCAGAAAACCTAGCAGCTGCCTACGCAGAAAAAAGCACTGGCAAAGTGCTCCTTAACGCAAACAGGCTCGTGCTTGGAGCCTAAATCTTCTGGCTCTTAAACTCCTAGAAGCCTCTGCGCAAGTCCAGGTTGTCGTTCTTGGGTTTCACATATATATATATATATATATATGTGTGTGTGTATCGCTTCCAAGCATGACTGCCCGCCTTGAACTTGAACTTCAGCGTGTTGGAGTCAGTCGCCTTGGGCACCGTGAACGGTCAACGAGAGGATCAACTTGAGATGGTCAACGAAAGTTGACATGGAGGCTGGACGAGCGCATTATCATAGTCATAATCCTAATATCCTCCTTTTCTATATGAGGCACGGTCAAAATTACTTACTTACGGCCGTTTCGCTACGTACTTTGAGAGTCCCCTATCGTTTTCCAGCATGTCCATCGTTTTCCAGGGGTATCGTTTTTTTGAGAGTCCCCTATCGTTTGCCATGGTTTTGTGCATTTTCACAATATCAACGAAACGACGAATACTAAACTCAACAGAAGTAATTTTGACGGTGCTTCATATATGCATTTCAATACTGACGATGCTATGATGATAGTAGTGAACACAATCATCCGGCATCGCTGTGACGTTAGGCGCTGTTGGGGATGCAGGGAATGCTCTGATGATAGTTACCCATCGTTGTCATCATCATGATAGTGATGATCATCATCATCATCATCATCATCATCATCATCATCATCATCATCATCATCATCATCATCATCATCATCAAGCAGCTTTGTGACGTTGGGTGTGGACAACAAGTAAAGAAAAATGTTCGGCGATGCTGCGGACAACAAGTAAGGCAAATGCGCGGCAAAAAGTCAGGCAAGATGTACGGCGACGCTGTGGACAAAAAGTCTGGCAAAATGAGCGGCGATGCTGTGGACGAGAAGTAAGGCAAAGCGTGAGGCGATGCTGTGGACAAGAAGTAAGCCAGAATCCGAGGCTGTGGACAAGAAGTCAGGCAAAATGTGTCAACAAGAAGTCAGGCCAAATTTACAGCGATGCTGTGGACAAGAAGTCAGGCAACATGTACGTCGATGTTGCGGACAACAAGGCAAAATTCGCGACGAGGCTGTGGACAAGAAGTAAGGCAACATCTGCGGCGATGCTGTGGACAATACGTAAGGCACAGTTTGCCGCAATTCTGTGAACAAAAAGTCAGGCAAAATTTGCGGCGAGGCTGTGGAAAAGAAGCAAGACAAAATGTGCAGCTATGCTGTAAACAAGAAGCAAACAAAAACTTAGCGATGCTGTGGACAAGAAGCAAGGCACAGTTTGCGGCGATGCTGTCTAAAAGAAGTGGAGCAAAAATTGGGCCGATGCTGTGGACAAAAAGCAAGGCAAAATTTGCGGCGATGCTGTGAGGCAAAAAGCGCGGCGATGCTGTTGTGCAACGAGGAAGGCAAAATGCGCGGCGATGCTGTGGACAAGAACTGAGGCAAAAATTGGGGCGATGCTGTGCAAGGAGGAAGGCAAAATGCGCGGCGATGCTGTGGACAGGAAAAGGGCGGCAACGCTGTGGACAAGTAGTAACTCCAAATTTACAGCAATCCTTTGCAAGGATTGCAGAAAGCGCGGCGATGCTGCGGACAAGAACTAAGGCAAAAAGGGCGGCAACGCTGTGGACAAGCGGTAACGAAGCTGTGGACAAGAGGCAACGCCAAATTTGCGGCGACGTTGCGCAAGAAGAAAGGCAAAATGCGCTGCGATGCTGTGGGCAACACGTAACGTAAAATGGAGCGGCGATGCTGTGGACAAGAACTAGGGCAAAGTTTGTTTGTTCAAGTCTTGGCGCGCACGCCATGCGGCGCAGCAACAATACAGAGCTACCCTGTGCGTGGGAAGGGTCTCCGAGGCAGGCAACAGGCATCCGAGCACCCTGTTTGTTCGAGCTTGCGAAGGCGTCTCTTTGGATGAAGTGTCCGCTATGGTGGCGGTTCTCTGCGGATCTATGTCAGTAGGATCCTACTGATGTACACCGAATGCATTTGTTGACCAATGGATGTCCCTGGTGAATACCCTGTAGATGGTATGTATCTTGCAGAGCGCGCCGCCGGGGGCTTTTCAGTATTTCATGAGGGAGTGAAAGTCGCAAGGGTTTGAAGCAATGTGGCGGAATAAGCTTTGTGTGGCCGCCTGTAAACACAAACTCAAAACAGACACAAATTCCTTTGGCACACCCGCATCGAATTCCTGCATACTGTTCAGGCTGAAATTGGCTTCGTCCTGTCTGCCGTATATCAAACATAAATTTGGACTTCCGCAACAGTCACCCGTCCCTGCGAGAATACTCAGAAGAATTCCGCCGACCCCGTTCTCCAAAGGGGAAGCGCATGGGAAGGGTTTGTCTTTCTCCTTGTCTTAGTGAGCATCCGGATCATCATCATTACCGTGGCGCTTCTCTTTTTCATGTATGTTTCAAGTGTGCCGATAGACCCGACTGGCAATGCAAAGGATGCGTTGTCAGGATTGTCATGATGACTGCTGCTGCTGCTGGGGATGCATAGTGATGAGGCTGACTGCTGGTGATGCTGAGGATGCGTAGTGATGATTATCATCAGGATGAAGATAGGGCCATGATGATGAAAATGATGATGATGATGATAGCATGATACGTTAACTGCTGGTGATGCTGAGGATGCGCAGTGATGATTATCATCAGGATGATGGGACTATGATCATTAAAATTATGATGATGATGACGCATGATGATGTGACGATGAGGAGGATGATGATGATGAACATGATGATGATGATGATGATGATGATGATGATGAACATAACGATGATGAACACCACCCATGTTCATCATCATGTTCATCATCATCTGGCTCTCTTCTTTTTCATACACGTTTGTTTCAAGTGTGCGGTTAGACCCGACTGGAAATGCAGAGGATGCGTTGTCATGATTGTCATGATAACTGCTGCTGATGCTGGGGATGCATAGTGGTGATGCTAACTGCTGGTGATGCTGAGGATGCGTAGTGATGATTATCATCAGGATGATGACGATGAACATGAAAATGATGATGATGATAATGATGATGATGATGATGGTGATGAACATGATGACGACATCATCATCATCATCATCATCATCATCATCATTATCATCATTATCATGATCGGCATCATCATCATGTTCATCATGTTCATCATGTTCATCATCATCATCATCATCATCAGCATCATCATCATCATCATCATCATCATCATCATTTTCATCATCATGGTCCTCATCATGTTCATCACCAAAACCGTGGCGCTTCTTCTTTTTTTTCGGAGGTGTTCCTAACGCCTTACTTCTCGCGAAGACGAAGCGATGGCACAAAGTCCACACTTCGCATCCACAGCAATACATCTAAGTCTTGAGAACAAAAAAAGGGCCCCAACATGGTTTTCCTGCCTGAGTTTCCACACACCCGGTGCAGTTCCTGTAAAAATCGAAAAGGTGCTTATTATCATGCGAATTTATCCCGCAGTGGCTTGTTTGAGATGCAGGGAATGCGTTGTCAGAATTATCAGAACAACTGCTGGTGATGCTAAAAATGCAAAGTAACAATTATCATCATAACTGCTGGCAATGATGCGAATGCATAATGCATCATAGTAATAATCATCAGCACCCCTAATGTTGGTAAACAATTGCATCATCAAAAACAGCATCATTATCGTGCTGCTCTTCTTTCCCATATATGCTTTAAGTGTGCCGTTAAACCCGACAAAAAATGCGTAATTGGTCATAATTGTTGTAACAGCGTCCCCTGACAGCAAGCAGGGGCCGGCGGCACAGGGCGGCAGCCTGTCGCCGCTTGGCAATTAGCCTGCTAGCTTTAGCTATAGGGGCTGCACCCTGGTGCCGCCGCCCCTCGTCACTTGGTCGTGATGCGTGGCCTAAATCCGGCACCTCTGCATCACCAGCTCGGGCTTGCGGTTTTGTTTGCCTGTGAAAAACCCTCGCAAAACATCGCGTATATGCAGGGTTTAGGCCATGTGGCTGACGTCATCAGGGTCTGGGGTTGGGCCTGGGTGATGCTTCAGCGCGGCTTGGTCTGCATCATCAAGACTTCTTTCCAAAAAGCCTCTCAACCCATAAAGCACTGTTTTTTAGAAGGTATCGGAGGGATATAAGCGAGGCTCATTTTCGCGCATTTTGGCGCCAAGCGCTGCCGGGCATACCGGCGATGCTAGGTCCTCGCTCTACAAATGTTGTAAATACCGTCAAAAACTGTGCTGAGCGGTGGGCTGTTGTTCTGTCCGTTTTGCTTTTGCTGTGGCTGGCTCGCGTACTGCGCGGTCCTTGCCTTTTTCCCGTTGGTTTTCGGGCCTTCTGGCGCGCGCGCGCGACCCCAGCCACAAAACGCTGCTAGTTACAGTGTTTTGTTGCACTCTTTTTGGGCTGCTCTTTCTGGGGCCTCTGGCGCGCGCGCGCGCGACCCCATGTCAGCCTTCTGGGTTGGGGCCTGGCCATCTGGGGTTGGGGGCAACACTTATAACCTAACCAGCCATATCATAGCACAGGATACGTTGCTCATACAAAAAACATGACACGACGTGGCATAACTTCAAAGAGGCGTAGCCGGCTAGAGGCCGCAGGCCCAGAAAATAATTAGAATGATCATGAGAAGTGCCATAATTTGCAAGCACAATCTTCAATTTCCCAAAGGCACCCGCTCCTTTGGAAAGAACGATTATATTCCAAAGACTGATGATAAGCAGAACCATTAGCAAGCAGGACTCTTGAATTCCCAAGAAACCACACTCAGCCCGTCCCTTCTTGACTGCTCTTGTTATGTGGCCAGATGATGAGTGCGCCTGCAAAACACGTCCGCGACAAATAGAGCGCAATATTCCCAACCACGGCGGGCAGCCCCCCCACCAACTGTACATGTGAACACCCTTCCTAGATGCGACGCTTCACATCAGCCGCTTAGCTGCTGTGTTGCGCTCAGTCATGTTGCTGCCCTAGGCCATCATGTGCTTCCAGCACAGCACGCGTTGGCTGCCAGGGGTTTGGTGCACAAGTCGGCCAAGTTCCGCTCTCCTCTCAGCCTCCGCTGCAAACTGCTGAGCCCGGATCCGTTCCTGGATCCAGAGGTAGCGACTTTGGACGTTGCTGCCGGACAGCAGAACGATCTTGGTCGGGATCTTCCACTCGCCCATCATGGCCTTGAGACCAAGTCCAACTGCGCCAGCCTTCACCAGCGTGTAGAACTTGCTTTCGCCAGAACAGTGCTTTGGAGGTTGCTACTGCGCTTAACACAATGTCTCAAGCATGCAAATAAGCCCCATCGTGGGCTTCCGAGCAACTTCTGCTTCCCAGCTGGAGTGGAAACTGCTTTGCATTCATCTAAGTTCAACGCGCGCACAATGTACTCTGCATGTCTGGGATCTGATTCGTACGCCAAAACACCAGATGCCTTGTCGAACTCAAGCACTCTGTTCAGCACGCACATTGTCGTAGACTCGCTACTTGAAGCTTTCAGCAATACGTTCTCAAGGAAGTCGATACATCTCCAACGCCACGAACTCATCGCCGTGGACCATGAAGCGTTGGTCGTGTTCCTCGTGAAAGAACAAGCCCGCCACGCACTGCTCGATCTTGCTCTCCTTGAGCATGTTGGAGTTTGTCTCTTGCCATACGCCTGCAGCCCCCATGGCGCCGTACATTGACTTCTTCAGCAAGGCACGCTTGCCCGCGACTTCTTTGCCCTCAGACAATGTGCAAAACACTCTCCTACGCGCGAGCCCGTAGAAATGGCCTCTCGAACCTCGATCGCTGACCCTCTTGGACACGAGCAAGGAGCAAAGCACCTTCAGCGATTCCAGAGGGAGCATCGCGCTGAAGCTTTCATGTTCTTCACGGACGGCGTCTCCCTTATTGCGCTCAACCAACTTTAAGCTGATCGGCGTCCAGTTTCTTGGTAGCATAGATCTTCGTTGACGTAGTAGGCATCGGCCCACCTCTTCTTCCATCAGCGCAGGCTGTCCTACCGGATCTCTGTCCTGGACCTCGCCTCTTCTGGCTTTGAGGCCCTTTGTTTTTCAGGGCATCCCGCAGAGCTTGTTGAAGCCCACTCCTACTTTTCAGGAAGTCTCTTCAAGCTTCCTCCTTTGATCACGCCCTCCTCGGTCATGATCAACACATCGCCATGTCTTCCACGGGCCCCCAAACACAAACCTTCCTAGACCGTCATACGGTTCCTGCACATAGGTCTTGGGTGGCTTGAACCACACTCTTTCTCCAGACGTAAGCGAGGGCTTCCACCTCCAGTCCGCGGGACCACTCGTAGGAACCGGGATATCGCGTCTTCCGACCCAAGCCAGAATGGGGTGCCTGGAGCTTGCTCTCCTCAGGGATGACCTCAACTCCCTTTAGTCTATCCTTCACGGCGATCGAATTCTTGTTGTTGGATTTGAGGAGAACGACACTATCCAGTCTCCTCAATTCACCGCATAGGGGTCATTGCCCTTCTTGGGGACCACACGACTCCGAGACCTCTTTCCCATCTAGAAGTAGTCTAGTGAAACTATGGGGATTCCACGTTCACCCTTGCCTTTATGGCCTTCTTTCTCGCGCCTCTCGTGGAGTTCTCTGGCCAGCACGCAGCGCCCACACCACGTGCGATGGATTGTGTGTCCAAGCGCTTCGTGTTCTTCCACCTCGTCGGCAGCAGGCGTGACCGGCGATCGTAGCAACTTCGGCTTGCGACCGGCCTTGTCCTTTGCCGCCTCCTCTCCTTGTGGACTTACAGCATCTGAGCCTGCCGCCTGAAACCCGGCGACATACGCTGCTGCTATCGCAATGCACCCAGAGGTCAAACAGGTAGATCCTTCAGTCCTGGCACATCTTGGTGACATTCTTCATCTGCGGGGTGCCGCCTGGCAAGCTGAGTTGGCCTTTGAGCTCACACGCAGGTGCTTCAACAGTCTCTTCGGGACGGCGGTGACAGCTCCCGTGTCAAAGTTTGCAGAAACCCATTCTCCACGATCCTCACGGGATACTTCGATCAAGCAGAGGCCCTTCGCCTGCGGGGCCTTCTCCTTGAGCGCGGACCCCAGCAGCTCCAGTTGCCAGTTAGCACTCGCACTTTGCCACTTCGGCGGCTTCTGTCTCCACGCCAAAGCCACCTCCAATCTTCAGCGTGGCTCTTCTCCTCTTCTTCTCCTGGGTTCTTCTCCTGGAGATCCCCATCAGCTTGATCGTCCGACGCATTCCCAGCCCCGAGGCCATTCCGACTGGTCGAGCCGTTGGTGGATGAACCAACCAAGGCAGGGCTTCAATTTGCTCCTTCTTGGTCCATCGCAGCCGCAGAGATTCCGTGGGGTCGATCTTCGATCGCATCCTATCCTTCTTCTCATCGGGGTACTCATAGAATGTGCTGGGACTGACCTTGTAGTGGAGGCACACGGTGTGATCGACAACGTGCTCGAATTCGTGCGCAGGTGTCCAACGAGCCTCCTCAGGTCCTTTCCGCCTTTTCCATTGCCTGGCGCACCTTTGCCGCCACTGCCGCTGATCCTTGTTGGCTGGTTCCACCTCCAGCACTCCAGCACTCCTTCGCGAAATGCCCAGCGTTTCCGCAATTGTGGCAGAGCTGCTGCTGCTTCGAAGAGTGGGATTTTCCTTTCCTGCCTGACTTTCCTCCTTTCCCTTATGAGTCTATTTCTTTGCCTTCCTTGCCCTTGCCGAAGCCGCCGATCTCCATGACGGTCGGAACATCTTCTCCACCGCCTGAGTACGAGCACGCCTGACGCGCGCGTGCCTGTCCAAACACATCACCAACTCGCTCCGGACATCGGCACCTGCCTGTTGAGCTGGAGATGCTTCGCAACGTCGGTGCCATCTTGACCTCCTCATCCAGCTGATGACGAGTGCCATCAGTCCTCCTCCAAGACTCGTATCGCCTCACAGACTCCTCCAATACTTCGACAAGTCCTGGATCTTGTTCACTTTCTGGGGGTTCAAGATCTGACGGCGTGCTCGGGTCATAGCGCTTCACCGGTCGCCACCATGATTCCAGCCCTTGGCTCTTGCGCGCGGACCGCACTATCACAAACGCCTCCCGCTCACATGGGGTCTGCAAGAGTGCGTAGAGCTGCGCGTGCACCTGCTCGATGTCCTCTATTGTCTTGTGAGTGCGGCTTGCGGGGCCCCAAGCATTCTTGATCTCAGTCCTGGTGATCTCGGAGTCTTGCTCCTCCCCAGTCCACAACCTCCTCCCTATCAGCCATGGACGCCACGATGAAGCTCTCGAGGCGCACCCTAGTACAGGAAGGCTTCTTCGGCTCCGGTGAACTTGTCGGGCTTGGCAAGTTTGTTGGTGTCGAGCAGTGAACTTCCTGCCAGTCTGCTGTCGCAAAGCTTCCGCCAGCTCTCTCTGACTGTGAGTGATGGCGGCCAAAATCTGCCCCAAATCGGCGATGGACACCTGTGGGCCGTTCTGTGTTGACTGTGATGCCTGTTGCACCTGGCTCCGCTGATTTATCTGGGCTTGCAGTAGCGCTCTGGTCCTGGCTCTGTTGTTTCAGTCCGGGGCTTCCAGCAAAATACAGTTGACAGAATGTCTGCCTGGGATCTTGTCCTTGGCTTCCAGAGGTAGATTGTTGGCAAAATGCCTGTTTGGCATCTTCGGCCCTTTAGTCCAGGGTTCCTAACTAGAATACAGCTAGCAGATTGTCCTGACCTTCCTGATCAGGCCCCGCCGGCCGACGGCATGTCTCTCACGCGCTCTTCTGGCTAGCCACCTCAGCCCCCTGGCTCCGCCGACCGAAACAGTCGACGCCAGCTCCAGGTCACTGGCGCAACCAAGAGCTCCGCTACCATGCACAAACAATATGACCCACAAACACACCCCTAGAGCCGCGGCGCACTGTTTCTTGAGCCAAAACAATGTCAAGCGGGTTATGGCCAACTGTACATGTGAACATACATACATAGATTACATCGATTACATACAGTCATGCACACATACATAAACATGCATATAAAGAACCCTTGCCGGAGAGGAACTGGTGATGCTGAGGATGCGGGAAAGCCACAAACCAACGAAAGTGTACAAAAGCAAAAAAGCCACCTGCCAGAGAGGAACTGGGAATGCAGCGGATGCGAAACAAGAAGCTGAAGAGCCAAGCACAAGCCAAAAAGCCAAAAGCGAAAAAGAGTCCAAAAAAAGCGAAGCAAATCCGCAACATGGAGTCTGGAGTTGATCTGGAGTTTATCCGTTTCTGGCGAATGCGAGACCTCAGGATGCCGCTTCCAGGGCGTGGATGCTGCCACTCTTGGTGCCTACATGCATCCGACATCACCACCGGAAAATGCCCGTCGAAATCTGAATCCGAAATATGCGTCCATGCCAATCCATGCCAATCCATGCCAATCCATGCCAATCCATGCCAATCCATGCCTGCCAGCAGGAAGAGCCCTGTGTCGTCAAACTTCAGAGCTCTCACCTCTGTCTCCACCTGGCGACGAATTGACCGTCAATTACATCAAACTTCCATGGACTGTGACCCACCTTCAGCTTCTGCAAGACCAAGCCGTTCTGCACCTTGCCAAATTCAATACATGGCGGTGTCTCAAATTCCAAAGGTTGGCGCATTTACTAACCTCAGCACTGCGTTGGAGTTGGCAGCCACGAAGACCTGATAAAGAAAAACAGTGAAAAGTGGTTGCACCAGGTCACCCTGCCAGCCTGTGGGTTGAATGGCAGGAAGGTGGCTACCGGAACTGGCCTAAAGCACTTCCGCAAACATGGGACACGCGTGGGACACACGCATCGCTTGAGCATTGTGTGAGGCTCATGCGAAGAGTCTGTGAACACTTTGAGCATCTCTCCGGATTCGATGCTCCAAAAGCGGACCGACCTCACAAGAGACTAGATGGCTTAGCGATTCGTTCACTTGAATCACTGAATCATCGACTTGGTCTTGAATTTGACAAATGGGAAGGCCTTCCGCGTCCAAGAAATACAAAAAATATGCAAAACAAAATAGAATTCCTTTGCCGCACTCGATTCAATGCTGGGATTCGCGAGTTGAAAGAGGCGCCGCCAAGTCCGGAGATATCCAGAAGATCCAAACATATCTAAACGACACACCCGTCACAGGGAGGTACGCGGCACGAATTGTCAAAAGACGTTGAAAACATCTTGAAAGCGTGACAGAGCAAGCACACAGCCATCAGATTCCCTCTTTGCCGACTCAAAGGAACTCCGAAGCGGACTGGCGGCATCATCCGCCAGCTGGGCGCGCGGCTTGTCGATGGAGGTGGTGACAAGCTGATCTTCAAGCAGGTTGAAGAAGATGGAAGTGATGGCTCCTTTGGTCGTCATATGTGCCGATCCTATTGTAAGACTCTCTAAGCCAACTGCGGGAATGTCCAACCAGTCTGGAATGCACTGCAATGTTGGAGTTGTCCTTGGCCATTGTGGCGCAAGAAAACACATTGCGACGCATGACGAGGCACTGCTGGTGGATTTGAAAAGTCGTCATTCCTCCCGAAATCCTGGTCAGAGAGCATGGCCTCGAATTCCCGACGAATGCGACGAGCACTTGCCCCGAAGGCTCGAGCTCGAGCTCGACTCGGCGACTCTGAGGCTGCTGCAATCTCCATCTCTGTCCGATAGCATCGGTACACCACGACGGTGCCATCCTGACGCGATCACGCGTCTGTAGCGTCTATTGCGTGTCACGTATCACGTATCCTTGGAGGCTGTGGCGAGCAGCACGTACGCCTGTGCCATCTTTTCAAGCCGTTTGCTCTTGTTTTTCTCTTTTTTGTTCGCATCTTTTCGCATCATTTAGCATCTTTTAGCATTCATGCCGTACCTTGTGCTGACGTTCTTGTCCGAAGCATATGCAGGTCACGGCCTCAGGCATGGCCATCACTGGTCTCACACATCTCAGGCTCCGGGGCTCCGGCAGACTCCGAATCCTGCAGTTCCTGGCAAAGGCCCAAAGGCCCAAAGGCCCAAAGGCCCAAAGACTGGGATGGGAATGCGAAGCTGCGAAGCCATGACCTGCACTGGACGTAGATCCATGCTAGGATCCGGATCTTTTCGAGCCTGCGCGCAAAATCAAAATCATGTCATGGATCACAAGCTACGCTTGCGCAAGTCACTTCGTCACTTCGCTTCCTGCTTCATATTCTTGGTGCCCTTCAACGAAGGCCTGCCATTGCACGCAGTCAAATTGAAGCCGCTCGGAGAGAAGAAAGTCAGAAAGTCACAAAGTCTCAGTTCGGTCCTCAGAATGCCCGCACTCTTGCTCCGGTCTCCGCCAAACCAAGATTTCACGGAGTCGATGGCCATGGAAATGGAGCCTTCGAGCCACGAGATGTCCCTGGTATCACGAGTCACATGGGGCTGTGACTGCGCTTGTCCGGGGAGACCGCCTCCACCCCCTAATGGCGAAAAGCGAAAAGACGGCCGAAGCAGAAATCAAAAGAAATCGGCCACTCTCGCCTGGCCATCGTCGGGCTCCTCTCAATCCGCTCGGGATCGGCCGAGTTCCGGCTGTGCTCGCTTTTTCTCTCGGCGTTTCCTTCGTGTTTCTTTTTCTTTCCTCGCGCTCCTCGGAGTTGATGGCGAACTTCACGGCGTCCATGAGGTTGGAGCTTTCGAAGGCCGAGCCTTCGGGGTCCGAGTTCGCGTCAGAGTTCGGAGAAATCCGTCCGGAGTTCGGCTCGCCTTCAGCTCGCACCGCAGCGTCTTTGGCTGCAGCCACATCCACCTGGCTCTCTCGGCTCTGTCGGCTTTTCCGCGGTTCAACACTTTCTCCACTTTCATCAACTCACTCTCCGCCTTGATCTGGGCTCCCCTCTCCACATTATACCTGGAGATCGGTCAGATCGGTCAGATCTCGGTCAGATCGGTCAGATTGGTCAGATCGGTCCGATCGGTCGGCAAAGACCCATTGTCAATTGCCGTCTTGCAATGCCGTCGCCATTCGCAATGCCGCCATGGCACTTGTTGCCAAAGAGCAAAGGTCTGGCGCCCGCTTCGTGGACCTGACACGAGACACGCCAGACATGCGAGACACGTGAGACACGCGGGCCTCTTGTGTGAGTGCCAGGGCAGTGTCGAAGGACTCCTTCTTGGACCTCAGTCTCACTCAGGGTCTCGCTCACGGCGAGAGAGCTTGAGTCGCAGACAAGTCGTAAACAATAAAAACCCAGGTCGAACGGCCGAAGCGCTCTTTGACCAAATGCGCAGCCTCAGGCCACATGCGTGGCACGTCTTCTTGAAAACTCGAAGGAGCGAACCCTGGCATTTCCGGAACAGTCGAGAACCTTCACCAGCTTCTCACCGACCTACTATGACAGCGAGCTACCATTGCGCCCGAATGCGAAAGGGGCTTTGTTGGCCATGCGCCGGTGCACGGGCACAACCGCGCCTGGATCTGGTGGTGTGCCATGAAGTTGCTCTTCTGCTCATTGAACTTGGGCAGCTGCTGTGGGTCCTAAGGAAAATCCACGAGCAAACAGCATGACAAAGTCCACGGAGCCGGGCGTGCTCGGCGATCAAGGCCTCCAGCCTGAAGTGCCAAGTGCCCGGAAGAGTGCCCGGAGAGGGCCAGCGGCAAGCTGAGGCCGCGGCAGAGACGTCTTGCCGGTGCCCGATGCCCCTGCAAATTGGATAAACACATTGCGCTGCCCAGTCGATCGCCTCGTTTGGCGACACACTCCGAGGCGCATCGCATCGCTTGTGCGCTCTCAGGTTTCTGCTTGGACGCAGCTTTGGGTGCTGCTCCAGGCAGGCCAGAAACGGACCTCAGCACGGCATCCGGCCGGGCTGGCCTCTGAGATCTTGGCTCCCACTGCATGGCCGAATTCTTCAACAGCTGCTGGTATCGGCCTGCGCACACGTTGGGAGCCGCAAAGTGCAAATACGAAATGAAGGTGTCGAAACTCCGTGCGAAGGCGCTGGCCTTCGGTTTCGTGCAGCTGCTCCTGCGGCTCTCTTTAGTTTGGACATCATTTGTCAGGTTGGGGTTGGCTTTGGGACATGAGCCGAAGCTCCTGCTGCTTCACCGAAGCTGTCTTTGCGGACGTCAGGTCCTCCTTAACCTGGCTGAACTCCGATGCACCTCGCGTGCCTCGGGGCACTCCACCTGCGCCATTTCGGTCTCCTTGTCTTGCAGCGACTGCTCCAACTTCTTCAAGCCTCCATCTTTTCGCTCTCGTGGACTCTCGTGGACTCTCGTCTCTCGACTCTTGGCCCTGAACTCTCGGTCTCCACGATGATCTTGGAGTCTGCTGAAAGCTTGGCTGCTTCCTGGGCCTGGACTTTCACCTTCGTGCGCAGGGACCGAGAGCGCGCCCGATTGTCGGCGTTGTCGGCGTGCCTCATCCATCTGAGACTTCATCTTCTCTACAGCCTCTTCCAGCTCTTTCACCTGAATCCGTTTGCTCAAGGCTCCAAAAGGCGAAGGCTGCGAAGGCTCAAAAGGCAGGTTTGAGACGCGAGCCCTGCCGAGCAAGCTCTTCTTCTCGGACTGCAGCTGAAGCTGAATCGCCTCGAGCCTGTCGAGCTTCGGGTGTTCGCGTCAAACTCACAGACACTCAAACTCAGACACTCGCACAGACTCGCACAGTCTGACGGCCCGCGCTCTTCGTTGCGCTTCCGCAGCGAAGACGCCTGCTCCTGGGACTCGACTTTTCCGAGCCGTTTCGCATGAGCTTTCCGCTGCAGTCCTGCGCCTTCTGACTCTTGGCCATGAGCCTCAGAAACAGTTCAATCTTTCAAATTCAATTGCAAACATCATGCGCAATATGCAAGTCTTTACGGCTCTGGCGCTCCCACCTTGACTCGAAGCTCTGGCACACTATGGCACACTTGGAAAGGGCAGTCGCCTCCTTCGCTTCCTGCTTTAGTTGCTTCATCTGAGACTTGGCGGCATGCATCCGCCATCTCTCCTGCCATCAGTTTGCTTCTCAGCACTATTTCCATTATTTTCCAATCAAATGCACGTCGAGTCATCCTGTGCCACGTGCACAGCCAATCTCAGCTGCTTGTAGATTCGTTGCCTCGGCTCGGCCTTCCAACAAGGCTCCGCCCTTCCAACGAATCGATTTTGTCGCCTTGAAGGATTTATTGTCTTGCGAAATCGAGTGTGGATGTCATTTATTTTTCTTCCTACGGATTCTCGGGTGTCTCGTTTCTGAGTTGATGGCACTCTCCACCGTTTCCAGCAGCTCTGAATGCGCGTGGCATATCTCACTCGCTTGAACTCCTGGCACCCGAACCAGGCAACGGCCGAGAGAAGACATCGGATCTCTCGAACTCATGCCTTGGCATACTTCCGACCAGTCAGACCTGAGCAAGCGGACCAAGCATGTCCGCGGCAAAAACTGC
Organism: Effrenium voratum; assembly: GCA_963377175.1. Lineage (NCBI taxonomy): Eukaryota > Dinophyceae > Suessiales > Symbiodiniaceae > Effrenium > Effrenium voratum. Next base: position 72,191 of record CAUJNA010000367.1, on the reverse strand, counting down.
AAAAGTGCAAAAATCAAGTTCCGGCCTTTTCGCCACGCTTGGATTCTAATCACCTGCCCAAAGATTTCATGGCCGGGTGCCAAAGTTGACCCATCGCCTTCTTGAGCAACGCCCGATACCGCTTGCGCGCCTCAAAGCTCTCACGTGTGTTGCATCTTGCATGGAATCGGTAGTGCAGCTGCGTGGCAAGAAACTGGCGGCCAAGGCTTTGGATCCTTGTCGCAGCGCCTTCTTCCCTGAGGATCCCGCCATCCCTCTCAATTTCACACACTCCCTCTTACCTCTTCTTCATGAGGTCGCCCTGCGCCTGCTTGCTCCCTACGAGACAAAACAAATCGCACACTCCGTGCACTCAGTGCACTTCGTACCCGGATGCCGAAGTCTCCTTTTGCAGGAAAGCGGCGAAGGATGGCTTGCAGGTGCCGAGTGAAGAGGCAAATAGCCTCACATGATGCTACCGATATCCGGGCTATCAACTGGCCAGCAAGGCCTTGTACTTGTGCATCTGCACATGCCGTCTCCAAGCGGACTGCCACATGCGATTGATCTCCACGCAAAAAGTAACTAATGTTAATGCCTACACGCATCTTATCCGACGACAAACAGCGTTTTGGACACCCCAAAATTTGAGAAATTTGAGAAATTTGCGCAGAAAGCTCTTGCGCTGCTGAGTGCTTCCGAGACAGGCCAAATCCTTTATAGGGGACATGCTGCACACAAACCTCGGGGTGGACTCCGCACTCATCGCACCAGCATCACAGTGAATCACACTAGCATCTCGCCATACTAGCATCACCGATGACGCACCTACAGTCTGCCAAGCGTCACACACTTTGCTCATGCTCGCCGAAACGGTGCATTTAAAAGCAACATCTCCTGCGTATGTCATCAACAGGTACCTGTCAATGATGCGAGGGCGGCAGGGTTCACGCGAAAGGTCACTGCTTGCGTCCTGTGGCGGCCTATCAAGAAGGAAGCACGTCGGTAGCATCCGCTCATGACGCACAGACTTGTAGCTGTGCCGGTTCTAACACATCACGCACTGAGCTATCCGCCCAGCGAGAACATCAACCCGGACAAACGAAGGATGTTGCTTAAAAGGACTTACGTCCTGTGGGCAATGCAAACACTTTGCGAATGAACCGAAAATGAGGAGCAAAGGAAGCACAGCCAGCTTGATTGCTCACATAGCCGCTCAGCTGCCTTTCCCACGCATGAAAGAAAGCATCCCGAGGCAAGCACATGACCCTGAGCCCACAGCACCCCGCTGGTTCCTAAGGACCACCCAGAGGCTTGATTGCGTCAGCGTCTCCACTCACACACAACCACTTGGCTGCGCAGTCCTGTAACATTGGCAATTGGCTGCGAACTTTGTGGTTTACATGGTTTACAGGTCTGCTCGTGTCACGTTTACTTCATTGCCCTTGACTCAGTTCCTCTCTCCCCTGAGTGCTCATTACTCTTGGCATCTTCGCTGCAAAACTATCAAACCGACAAACGATTCTACCTCCATGTGCGTAACGCGCAAGTCTGGACGATAAATCATCCCAAGTTTCGAATAAGCCTGCAACATGGCGAACCTGGAACGAACCCGCCTGCGAAGACGTGCGTTTGTGTGCTTTCTGCATGGACTTGACGTGGAAGTGCATTCAAAGTTTGCAATGAAAGGGACCCCCCCGAGGGGCAAACTTCTCACACGCATACATACGATATCTCACGATATACCACAGGGCAGGCGCACCGGGCCGGGTTGGCTTATAGTTCGTTTGTCTATATCCAGATATTTTAACACATATGAGCCAGCGTCTATATTTGCTGTGTGGGGTGTATTCATTCTACTTTTAGTGAGTCCCCTATCGTTCTCCACGTTTCGCGTGTTCGTGCTGTGCCCGATGAACCCTCTGCAGGGATCGCGCGCCTCGAAGCGCTCCCACTGTGGCGCCGTGCGAATTTGTAAAGCGCCCGATGAACCCTCTGCGAGGATTGCGCGTGCCACAGCGCCCTCGCTGTGACGCCGTGCGAATTTTAAAACTGCCCGATGAACCCTCTGCAGGGATCCTGCGCGCCCAAGCGCTCTCGCTGTGGCGCCGTGCAAATTCGTAAAGTGCCCAATGAACCCTCTGCGAGGATTGCGCGTGTCAAAGCGCCCTCGCTGCGACGCCGTGCGAATTTGGAAAGTGCCCGGTGAACCCTCTGCAGTGATCCTGCGCGCCCAAGCGCTCTCGCTGTGGCGCCGTGCAAATTCGTAAAGTGCCCAATGAACCCTCTGCGAGGATTGCGCGTGTCAAAGCGCCCTCGCTGCGACTCCGTGCGAATTTGGAAAGTGCCCGGTGAACCCTCTTCGCGGTGACCACGCGTGCCCAAGCGCTCTCGCTATAGCGCCGCGCGAACTCGAAAAGCACCCGACAAACTTTCTACGCAAACACAGCACTGGAACCACACGCGTAGTCTTTTGTAAGCAAATGCACTAGGCCTCACATTTGCAACTCGGGCCAACGCTCGGGGTATCGACGGGGTATCGACCGGGGTATCGTTCTGGACGTGTGTCGCGTGACGAAAATTTTCACAATTTTCCATAAGCTGTTAGAGCCAAGCAAACACACAATAGCCTTCTCTGCCTTGCGGTAATCATATATCAGTCTTGGCGGCTTGCTTGCTGGCAGCAACCTCAAGGTCGCAAGCCGCAACTTTCACCACAAGCGCAGTGCACAAGTTACACTTCGGCAGCTCCAGCTCGAAGGTCGCAGATTGCGGCGGTCACGTGTCAGTCTAAGCGGCTTTTGCTTGCTGGCAGCAACCTCCAGGTCGCAAGTCGCAGCTTTCAGTACAGGCACGGTACACAAGTTAGACTTCGGCAGCTCCAGCTCGAAGGTCCAGCACAAACCATGTTCAGGGGTATCGTTTTTTGTGAGTCCCCTATCGTTCTCCAAGGAAAATGCAAAAAACCAGTATTGAATGAAACGCCGTTGATAAAGTGGTCTTTGATAATTCTGAGGTTGACTCATATATTAATTTACATGTTCTTTCGATGAGCAACACCTGCGACATGCAAGTTTTCTGGCGACCTGAATCTGTGTGGCGCTCTTCACCATCAGCTCCAAGCGAGCGAACCTCGGCTCCGGGCTCCGGGCTCCGTCGGGGGCCCTATGGGCTCTACGGGCTCTGCGGCCCCGGCTTGATGCGCTCGAAGGCCGGCAGCTTGAAGAAGACCAGCGTCTTGCCGACGGCCCACGGCAGACCTGAGACGCCCATTGGCAACCCGGCCACTTGCCAATTGCCAGGCCGATTGCGTGCCAATTGAGTGCCAATCAGCCAAATTGAAACTCCCCACTTGAGCAACCCGACTCCAGCCGGGAGCCCGGCCGTGCAGCGGCTTGGGCACGTGCAGCTCGGTGGTAAGATGCTCCAGCAGCTTCTGGGCTCGGACTTTGGTGTCGTCCACGTGCTTCAAACCTCACAACGTAGCTGACATGACAGAAGTATGACTATTATGACTCTAGAAACCTCTTCGATGAAATTCATGCAGGCCTGCGATGATCTGCGGTGAGGCAACGATCTTGAAGTCGTCCCAGCCTGCGACGCGGCGGCGCTCTAGGAATTGCGCCATCAAGATTTGACAAGGCCGGGCACTCCACAACTTGTTGAGTCAATGCAAGGGGACACTTTGCGGTCGAAAGGGTGCCACAACAAATATCAAGGCCAACGAACAACACACTCTCCAAGCAGCAAGCGTCCCAGAATATTTGTGATGGTTCAGGCCAGCAGCTGGTGTGAAGTTCATGAATTTCAACATTGGCCGCCCATTGGCCGCCCATTGGTCGTCGAAGGCTGCACTGACAAATTGCCGATCTGAGCTGTTCCGAGGCTCGGGCATTCCTGATGGTTGATGCGCACGGGATAGCCAGCGCGGCTAACTTGGACCACCTGGCTGTGTGGTTTACACCTGCAGCTTCAACGCTTCAACTTGTCTCTTTTTGGACGTGAAGGCAATCTCTGTCATACAGGTCCGTCTAGATTTCATATGCGATTCTGCCAAGACTTTGAAAAAACAAGTACAGTACCAACATGGAAGAAGTGCTTGAACACAACTTTGGTGCGGGCCTCCCACTAATGGGCAAGTGCCTCGCTTCTCTTGAAACTTATAATGTATCAGGCAGAATCCTTGCGATGTTTGGACACGCGCAGTGGTGCCGTTTCAGGGCTTTGAAGCGGAAGATCTGCTCAGGAGAGGCAGAGTCTGTGGCAACCCCACGCACAACCTTGCCGACCTATATTTGAAGCGGTTTTGACATGGGTGCTGCGGCCAGCTTTCTACGCAGAAAGCGCAGCCAGGAAAAAAGTAAGCTGGAAGACGAGGCGACTGCCTTCTTTCAACACACTCCCTGGCAGCTGGCCGCGATGTCCATGGAGCCTTCGGGCCACGCATCGCGACTTGCGACTTGCCCCCTGGGGGCAGCGCCTACCTGGAATTGCAGAGCGAAGCCATGAAGCCATGAAGCCATGCTTCTGACAGAAGCGAAGCTCGCCAGTATTCTGAGCGGAGAAAGTGCAAGGCGCTTGCTCTCCGGTTGCTCTTCGGCGCTTTGCCCAGAGCGCAGTCGAACTTGGAAGCTGCGGAGTGGGCAGCTTGTGCTTTTGGAACACCTGGCAAACCATCCTTAACATAAAGGGCGGCCTGCGATGAAAACCCTCAACACCACAGCAGCTTGCGTTTGCAAGAGCCCTTGCTGAAAATGTAAAGAAACAATGCTTTGCTTCCATCCTTGAGGTGAAGCACTGCTGCAAACAGCACGTTGTTGCCGCCCGGCGAAAGAAACAGAGCTTGCGGCCCTTGCGGGGGCGCAAGACAAAGACAGAAACTGACAGAGCCTGAAGTGCTTGACGCCGCAGGCCCACAAGAAGGCGAGAACCCATGGACATAGAGTGTCACCTTCGCTCAGCTCGCGTGTCTTGTGGGTTTACCGCCGCAACCAGGCACCGAACATACCCAAGAGTTCCTCATTGAAGTGGCTCGTGCGAAATAGCTATCGTGCAGCCAAGGAAGAGCAGCTTTGCAACTCGCATTCGAAAACAGCGTGACGCGCGCTCTCTGCACACAGGCGACTCATGCGCCCGTAAGTCTAGCAGTGCTAGGAACACCAGTATCGCTTGCAGTACTAATACTATCAGTACCACACGTGCTACCAGTAGTACCGGCAGTAGTTGTTGTAGTAGTAGCAGCAGTAGTAGCAGTTCAAGAACACATAGCACTGGCACGAGCAGTGCTGCAAACACGAATTTTGCTTGTAGCACGTGCAGTACTAGTAGCACTGACAACACTAACGCTAGCACTAGTAGAACTACCAGCAACGGTAGTAGTACCAGTAGTACTCATAGCACTAGTAGAAATTTCACTAGCAGTACTAGTAAGCAAGTAGTACTAATATTACGAGCAATGCGCACATATAACCTCACACTGGCTGAGCGTACCGCGATGATGACTCCCAGTGCACTTGACACAGGTACCACAAGGGGCAATCTCAATCATGCCGCCAGCGCCTCATGATCACAAACCATTCCCGACACCACAACGTCTGGCAAGAAACCCATATCGGTGGAAGCAGTGCCAAGACAAGAGCTGCACCGCCATTCTTGATCCAGGTTGTCTTGCACACCCCGCATGCTCAGGCGCAGTGTGACACTCCAAAGCTTTGACAGAACCTGATTGCTTTCATGGAGTTCGGCTCCATGTCACTCACGAGCTCACGAGCTGAAGCGCTGCGAAGCGCAATGGCTTCGCCCATGCGACGAGAGCGAGGCACGTGCGCGCAGCGAGCGCGCAGCGAGCGCTCTCGCCTGCAGCACGCCGCCGTAGCGGAGCTGCTCCGTCACGGCCTTGCGGTCGTACTTGTCCGCCCTGAGCGAGCGAGCGGAGATCGGCGATCAGAGGCGATGCTTCGATCTCCTCGATCTGGGCCCCAGGCTCATTCTGTGGGTTTGGCTTGATGCAGCCTCTCTCGAAGCGAATCGTTTCTAAGTCCTGTTCTTCTTGCTTTCGATTCGCAAGGCTCGGGTGCGGGCGCACAAAGTGAGGGTCTGTAAGGTCAACTATGTCCATGAGGGAAGAGAGTTGATCCTGGCTGAAGTTGTTCTGAATAGCAAAGCTCAGGGTGATTGTTTGGAGTTTTGTGCCTTGAACTCAGAAGAGACTGTATATTTCTTCTTTTTCTTCGTCGGACCTGCTGCTTCCTGGGCGCAACAAAGAGCGCGTCAGTTGCACAGCCAGGTCTGAAGTCAGAGCCTGGGCTTCGTCCTGGCGCTTCGCATACGCTCATGCGGCAAAAAAAAACTGATGGAAATGGTGCAAAGTCGCAAAGTCGCAAAGTCGCAAAGTCGCAAAGTCCTTGTTCAGCACCTCACTGTACTTCACGTCCTGAGACTCGAGCCATCCGGAGACGCAGGTCTGACGGTCTGACCACATGCCGGAATCAAACTGGCCTATGTGGAGTGCTCGATCCATCGCGGCTAGATTGAGGCTACCTTACACTGGACACATAACAATGCGTACGTTGATATGGCGCATTTGCAAGACCTTGGGAAAAGAGAACTCTACCTGGAAATCAACAGGCTCTACTTGCACACAGGCATGACAAGTGAAAGTCCAAGGAAACGATCTGGATGGCAAACTCAGAGCAGGACACGATCCGGTGAACCGACAGGACAACAATGAACAAAACAACAGTGAACTTCACAAACGACACGCCGGTGACGACTTGTGTCAGAGAAGCAAGGTTCTGGAGCAAATCAGATCTACACATAGGGTCACAGGCAAAACCATCCTTGAAAGGCAAATATAAACAGCACAACCCAAACAACAACCATATCTACAACCAATGCCCAATCATCACAGCCAGAGTCGGTGGCTAAGGGGCCGTGTCAAAATGTCTGACAACATAGCCATCCAATACTTTTGGCTCTTCCCGTCTTTGAGCCATGTCCGAGCCAACTGCGAGTCTAGCTGACAGTTTTCACGCGGTCCTGCTTGAAGAGATCCACGATGAAGCCGTTGGTGCTGGAGCCCATGCACTCGATCAAGTCCTCAAACCGTGTCCCCGACAGGTCCCCGACAGGTCCGATGGCAAGACGTGAAGAGGGGGGGGTGGGCTCAAACGCTAATCCACAGTTTCTGAAGGCGTTGCTCAAACGCTAAGCTGGAGTCATTGCTGAGCTGATCTTTGTTCTTATCCAGGAATCCATCCGAGCCTCGAGCTTTTGGCCCATGTCTGGCCACTCTTGGCAAAACCGGATGCAAGCAAAGATCTCCTTTCAGGTGCTGGCAATAACTCACGGGACCCGCAAAGTGCTTGATGACAAACCTTTGAATCTTCTCAAGCAAGGCAAAGCCGCAACGTGCCGCAACTTTCTAGACATGTAGTTGGTATCCAGGGCACCATGTAGGCTTCGTCTTGATCTCATCGAAACGCCTGTGTCCTGTCACAAATGTCTTCTCTCTTCGTTCTCCCGAAGTTCTCACGGAGTTCTCCCGGTCCCTTGTGCTGCTTGATGAGCTTGTTGCAGAAGCCCTGGTCCGAGCCCTGGGGCACCACCTCGAGGCATCGCCCTTCGGGGGTTTTGGGGGGGGCTGGGGGGCCCGGATCTCAGCCCAATTCTTGCGAAGCCCCAAGCCGAGTCAAGTTCAGGCTTGGAATCTGGACAGCGGCGGGCATTCTGCCCGCGGCCGCACAATTGACCAGGCAAACATTGGGAAAGCTGCTGAGGCTGTTGGGCAATGCATATGGGGACATCTGGACAGCACATTCAACATAAGCGAATACCACAACAATTAGGCAGTTTTCCTTCCAGTACAACCACAGAGAAACACATGGCTTGATGTTAAAGCACATTCAAAATCACACGTGTCCCGGAGAAAAAAATGAAAAAAGCGTCCCCTGCTTTTCTGAGAATCTAGCGAGTTCCCCAATGTCCCTCCCAAATGGACCATACATTTTTCCGAACCTCGGCACCTTGCATGTGTGCGCGTGTGTGCATGTGCGTGTGTGCATTGGAACGCGATGACAATGGACCCAACGCATCATGCAACGGGCAGGCCGGCTGTATCACCTTGGGTGAGGCTCTGGCACGCAAATGTTGAGACATGAGGGCCTTTCTTTTGACTTGCATCTCTGCAGACTTGCGCACGCAGCATGAAAGGTGATATCTAAGATGTGTAGCTTCAAACTTGCATTTCTGCAAAACATGTGTCAGGTGCTGATTCCGTTATTCGATGCAAACCAGCCCAAAGCAGGCCTTTATTCTTCACCTCGTACGCATGTAGGATATGCAATGATACACAGGTATCCAGCAACAAAGATGCGTACATATAGATGCAAAAGTATATATATATATATGTCATCCCATCAAACCTAAGCTTCAGCAGTCTTCTGGTCGCTTGTTCAAAATAGACTATTATTATCATAAACTGTTCCTCATGGGCTGTCACGGAGATATGCGTGTCTGTCTATTACATCTCTGATATTCCTTGTTTTTATACTCTTCCTCTGTGATTAGTCTTAATGACAACCTTTTTTAACCTAATTCACTTATTCAAGGTCATAATCCTTTCTTAATTGTCCATGTTTCTTCTTAATCATTTCCAAATAGAATTTACCTGTTTCGCTTGATGGGTGACGACTTAGTTTTCACCTTCCAAGCTTTGGATTTCATTAAAATTCGCTTGTGCTTCTTCCATATACCTACGCTTGTTGCGAAATATAGCATAATATGCTTGTTGCATTATGAGATTGTAGTTGTTCTTGTCATTCCTTCAAACATGTACAACTTGTTTGATGTGCTTTGTTGTCTCCTTCAGAATAGTGATGTTGAGCTGATTTATATGCTTTTTCTTTCTTGGTTGGCTTGTTTTGGTAACCGGTTTTCTATCCATAACTTCACTGATATGTGGTGTATCTTTATGTTGTGGTTCTGTTCTTCTCTTTACAACATTGTCATAGATTCCTATCTACGACGCATTAGCAATTGCTTTTTATCAATATGCATTTTTAAATACTAGTTTGATTTTAAAAAAAATGTACTTGCTACGTTATTAATTTTCTGTTTACTGTTATTATCTCGCTCTGCCTGCATATTATCGTAACGGTCTTTTGCAGTGTCAAATACCTTGTCAGCGGTTGTTTCTAAATGCTTCCACTCTTCTTTCTAGTTCTTGCACTTTTGGAAAATCGCATTTTACTCTGTCATAAACAGCTTGATTGAATTCTTCTGTTTTTTCCCTCGTGCGTAGCTTTGCTACGAATAACTTTGTTAGGGTCTGGTTCTTTCTTCTCACGCGCAATTCGTCTATATTTGAATGTATACTTTGTTAAATACCTGTTGCACGTCGGACGCTCTACCTTTTCCGTTGAGTAAGCTTTAGATTTTAACTCCTTGTTTAGTTCTTCTTTTGGTTCTTCTTTGGGTTCCTCTTTTGGTTCTTCTTTTACTTATTCTGTTGGTTCCTCTTCAACAATAGTATTATTTTCCTTCTATTCTTCTTCAATGTTAGTAGCTGTTTCTGGATCTTTGCTCCCTTCTTCTTTATTGGCATCTACTGTTTCAAGATGTTGAATCATATAATTAGCATATACGGGCCTCTTTATTGTCGCAACTCAACCTTTTAACCAATTCTCTTTTACAATCTTAACCCCATACTTTTCAAACAAACCAAATGCAGAGACATGATAAAAATGTCCTTCTAAAAACTTCAGAAACCTAGGAAAATCAGAACCTTTTTCCAAACATTTCCACAGGAGCAGGCCGAAGCCAATCGGCCAGAAGAACTTGCGGCAATGGCCGGAGAGAAAAACGAGGGCAGAAGCTCCAGCGCACCCGCAGCACAAGATCAGGAGAGTGCCAACACCCAGCCCCAACAACAGCAACTCGAAAGTGCTGGCCCTATCAGGAAACGGAGCTCTCGGGCTACCTCCGCTGAAGTGATCCACATACCCTGACAAAAAGAAAAGCTTCGGCCAGCCGCACCACATTCAACTTCCAAAGGATACCTTTGACATATTTGAAATGAAGACGACGCAAATGATGCATACTACCATCATTAGCATCGTTTAGCAGAACCTGATTATCATAGATTACATTCCCACACCCAGCAGTAACAGGGATTTTACGAAGGACACGAGCAACTCCACAAGGCGCCAGTTGGTTTCCACTTCTTAAACTGTAGCTGGTTAGTAAATGTGTTTCATTGGTAACAAAGTAACAAAACCATTAACAAAAGGGCCGGGGGCATAATTGATGCTTCAACAGTGTTTCCTAAAAACATATTAAAAGACATTTTGCATGACTTCTACCATGATCAACAGCAAAACCACAGTTGGTTTGCAATTCTTCATATGTATGAACTATGTATAAGTAAGCAACATAGTTACAACTTGTAGTTATGGTTCTAGTTATAGTTCTTGCTGAGTAACTACAACTAAAAGTCATTAATTTGCTTTGCATTTCGTAGCTACCTTTACCTGAAACAATAAACGTTTTGTCCGGGGCCGCTAGAAAAAAGCAGGAACCCCTTAACCCTAACCCTTTGGGGCTCTATTTTTTCTAGCAGGCATCAAAAATCAATAGGGGCTAATAGAAAAAACTTGAACTCCAAAACCCTAACCCTTTGGGGTTCTAGTAGGCCTTGATAAAAACCAACAGGGGCCAATAGAAAAGACTTGAACCCCTTGACCCTAACCCTTTGGGGTTCTAGTTTTTGCGGGTATTGATAAAAGTCAGTAGCGGCTACTAGAAAAGACTTGAACCCCTTAACCCTAGGAAGGGGGCTCATCTGTGCCCACATTTTCGGCTCATCTCCGCCCGCACAGAAGTGACTCATCTGCGCCCACATTTTCTGACTCATGTGCGCCCACAGATTCTTTCGCGAATACATAGAAAGAAGTTGACCCTTTGCAAAAAGGGGTCAGCGGAGGATCATCTGCGCCCACACTTTGGGCTCATCCCTGCCCACAGAGAGTTTTAGGGTCTTTTGGGCGTAGGGTCATTCGGGTGTAGGTTTTTAGGGTTTAGGGTTTTTAGGGCTAAGGGTTTTTAGGGCTTAGGGTTTTCAGGGTTTAGGATCTTTGTTGATTAGGGTGTTTAAGGTTTAGGGTTTTTAGGGTTTAGGGTTTTTAGGGCTTAGGATCTTCGGTGTTTAAGGACTTTAGGGTTTGGGCTTTATAGGGTTCAGGGTTTTTTGGGTTTAGGGTTTTTAGGGCTTAGGATCTTTAGTGTTTAGGGTTTGTAAGGTTTAGGGTTTTTAGGGTTTAGGGTTTTTAGGGTTTAGGGTCTTCAGGGTTTAGGATCTTCAGTGTTTAGGGCTTTTAGGGTTAAGGGTTTTTAGGGTTTAGGGTTTTTAGGGTTTGGGGATTTTAGGGTTTAGGGTCTTCAGGGTTTAGGATCTTCAGTGTTTAAGGTTTTTAGGGTTTAGGTTTTTTAAGGGTTCAGTTTGTTTGGGGTTTAGGGTTTGTAGGGTTTAGGGTCTTCAGGGTTTGGGATCTTCAGTGTTTAGGGTTTTTAGGGTTAAGGGTTTTTAGGGTTTAGGGTTTTTAGGGTTTGGGGATTGTAGGGTTTAGGGTCTTCAGGGTTTAGGATCTTCAGCGTTTAAGGTTTTTAGGGTTTAGGTTTTTTAAGGGTTCAGTTTTTTTGGGGTTTAGGGTTTTTAGGGTTTAGGGGTTTCAGGGATTTGGATCTTTAGTGCTTAGGGTTTTAGGGTTTAGGGTTTTTAGGGTTTAGGGTTTTTAGGGTTTAGGATCTTCAGTGTTTAAGGTTTTTAGGGTTTAGGTTTTTTCAAGGGTTCAGTTTTTTTGAGGTTTAGGGTTTTTAGGGCTTAGGATCCTTAGTGTTTAGAGCTTGTAAGGTTTAGGATTTTTAGGGTTTAGGGGTTTTAGGGTTTAGGGTCTTCAGGGTTTAGGGTTCTTAGGGCTTAGGATCTTCAGTGTTTAAGGTTTTTAGGGCTTAGGTTTTTTAAGGGTTCAGTTTTTTTGGGTTTAGGGATTTTAGGGTTTAGGGTCTTCAGGGTTTAGAGTCCTCAGTGTTTAGGGTTTTAGGGTTAAGGGTTTTTAGGGTTTAGGGTTTTTAGTGTTTAGGAATATTAGGGTTTAGGGTCTTCAGGGCTTAGAATCTTCAGTGTTTAGGGTTTTTTTCGGGTTTAGGGTTAAGGGTTTTTAGGGTTTAGGGGTTTTAGGGTTTAGGGTCTTCAGGGTTTAGGATCTTCAGTGTTTAGGGTTTTTAGGGTTAAGGGTTTTTAGGGTTTAGGTTTTTTAGGGTTTAGGGATTTTAGGGTTTAGGGTCTTCAGGGTTAGGGTTTTTAGGGCTTAGGGCTTTTTAGGGTTAAGGGTCTTCAGAGTTTAGGATCTTCAGTGTTTAGGGTTTTTAGGGTTAAGGGTGTTTAGGGTTTAGGGTTTTTAGGGTTTTGGGATTTTAGGGTTTAGGGTTTTTAGGGCTCAGGTTTTTTAAGGGTTCAGTTTTTTTGGGGTTTAGGGTTTTAGGGTTTAGGGGTTAGGGTTTTTGGTTTTCAGGGTTTAGGATCTTTAGTGATTAGGGTGTTTAAGGTTTAGGGTTTTTAGGGTTTAGGGTTTTTAGGGCTTAGGATCTTCGGTGTTTAAGGACTTTAGGGTTTAGGCTTTATAGGGTTCAGGGTTTTTGGGTTTAGGGATTTTAGGGCTTAAGATCTTTAGTGTTTAGGGTTTGTAAGGTTTTGGGCTTTTTACGGTTTAGGGGTTTTAGGGTTTAGGGTCTTCAGGGCTTAGGATCCTCAGTGTTTAGGGTTTTTAGGCTTAAGGGTTTTTAGGGTTTAGGGTGTTTAGGGTTTAGGGATTTTAGGGTTTAGGGTCTTCAGGGTTTAGGATCTTCAGTGTTCAGGGTTTTTAGGGTTAAGGGTTTTTAGGGTTAAGGGTTTCTAATGTTTAGGGATTTTAGGGTTTAGGGTCTTCAGGGTTTAGGATCTTCAGTGTTTAGGGTTTTTAGGGTTAAGGGTTTTTAGGGTTTAGGGTTTTTAGGGTTTAGGGTTTTTAGGGTTTAGGGGTTTCAGGGTTTAGGATCTTTAGTGTTTAGGGTTTTAGGGTTTAGGGTTTTTAGGGCTTAGGGTTTTTAGGGTTTAGGATCTTCAGTGTTTAAGGTTTTTAGGGTTTAGGTTTTTTAAGGGTTCAGTTTTTTTGGGTTTGGGGTTTTTAGGGGTTTTCAGGGCTTAGGATCTTTGACAACATGCCGAATGAAGCTTCTAAAACACATCCTTGACTCCAGGAGCTCCCCTCATTACATTCAGGGACTTTTGGTGAAAGCGAATCAGTCCAGGCTTGCCATTCTTGGCAGACTTGACTCAAGTCAACGACACTGCCGGCCACACCAACACATGAAACTACCAAACGAAGAGCAGGCAGTTGCAAAACCATGCACGGCACCTTATTCTCTAAGAGCAAAGCCCCAAAACACCTAAGATCATCTGCGCCCACACAATACTTGTGAGTACTGCATTTGTGAAGTTTAGAGCATAGGGGACTGCCATCAATCTGACTCATCTGCGCCCACCACGCGGGTAGAAACAAGTGGATTCCAGCGGGTACAGACGAGTCGCAAAACGCGGGTACAGACGAGGGGCCTACCTTGACCCTAACCCTTTGGGGTTTGTTGTACCAGCCTTGCATCTGATGGCTGTTCTCCTGCAGTCTCTAAGTTGCCAATCATGGCAACTGTTACTTCTTGTAATCCTGAGATGGATACTGCTGATGGATCTGCTTGCTGCGGTGGTCGTGGTAACGCCAGCATGTGTGTCTGACCCTGGTGGTACTAATTGTCGTCGAAGTGCATTTGACTGTACCAGTCATCTGTCTGGTCGTTGACGTCGAAGTTGCCAGCGTCGCAGTTGTAGATCGCCACTCTGCATTGTTTCGCCATGCGTCCTGGCTGTCCGCATCTGTAACAAACATGTGTTGCACGCTTTCCTTTTGCTCCTTTTCCTCCTTGTTGGTTGTTGTAGTACCCTTTGCCTTTCCCTTTGTCACTGTATCCTTTTCCTTTGCCGTATCCTTGTTGTCCTTTGAAAGGTCTTCCTTGTCCAACCGGTTGCTGATTGTGTTTGCCTTTTCCTCCTTTCTAGTTGTTGTAGCTGTAGTTGTTCCCGTAGCTCCCGTGGAATTTGCCTTTCTTGCGCTTTCCTTTGGCCTGGTGTTGGCCTTTCTTTCCTTTGCCCTTGTTCTACCATGTTGCTCCTATGTCCATCGGTGCCGGTCCTTGGTTGTTGCTGCCTGGTGTGATGCTTGTAGCCTGGTGAACGTTGCTGTTGCTCTGTAGTAGTCGATCACCATAGATCTAATCTGCGTATATGTTGTGGCGTTTCCTGCTTGCAGCTGTAGGCGTTGCTGTAATGGGCCTTTTGTCTCATTGAGCAGTGTTGCTGCAATCTTGACAGCATCTGGTAGTAGTGTATTGTTGTCTCGCTCGTACTTGGCGACCTGGAACTCCCAAGTTGCGAAGCTCTCTTCGAACTTCTGTTCATCAAGTTGTGGTTTTAGCGGCCGTGCAAGGTACCCAATACCAAGTGGTATGGAGCACCTTGCATGTAGCAGCCGCCATGCTTCAAAGCCGTTTGGAGGTTTTGTCTGCAGATTGCAGACGCTGGTCCATCGCCTGTGCTCACTAAGATGTAGTGTAGGTGGTTGCTTAGTTGCATGCTCTGCCACTGTTGTCAAGGTGCTGCATTTTCAAGTTGGTCGTTTGTAGCTTGTCTTACTGGTTGCGCTCACAGTCTAAGCAGTCTGTTGTGTGCTGGGTTCTGTAGTCCCAGGTCTGCTGCCACCTTGTATTTCCATTCCTCGACGGCGTTGTATTCTCCTGAGAACCGTGGTGGTCATATCTTGTAGTTGTGGGCTCCTTCCAGCCGCTGCGCCTGTTGTTGTTGTTGTTGTTCTTATTGTTGTTCTTATTGTTGTTGTTGTTGTTGTTGTTGTTGTTGTTGTTGTTGTTGTTGTTGTTGTTGTTGTTGCTGTTGTTGTTGCTGTCGCTGTTGCTGTTGCTGTTGTTGCTGTTGTTGTTGCTGTTGCTGTTGCTGTTGCTGTTGCTGTTGCTGTTGCTGTTGCTGTTGCTGTTGCTGTTGTTGTTGTTGTTGTTGCTGTTGTTGTTGTTGGCTCCGACGTTACGTAAACGCGCGATTTCATCTTTCGCTGACGTAGCTTTTCGCGTGGCCTGCGTGGCACTTCGGAAATATCGCCGCTCAAAAAACAGCTTTTGGTATGGTATTCGTCAGTAATGGGGCGCGCCCCCGCCACGTGCGTTTCCAGCCTCCTTGAGCGTCGAATTTCGTGTGGCCTGCGTGGCACTTCGGACATCTCACCAGCCAGAAAAAACCATTTTCGTGTGGTATTTGCACGTAGTCGTGACACGTAGTCGTGACACCTCGGACACCTAATAAGAACACCCGCTCACGCGCACCCGCTCGGCACTGTATCCACGCTTGCCACCTAATAAGAACACCCGCTCACGCGCACCCGCTCGGCACTGTATCCACGCTTGCCACCTAATAAGAACACCCGCTCACGCGCACCCGCTCGGCACTGCATCCACGCTTGCCACCTAATAAGAACACCCGCTCACGCACACCCGCTCGGCCACTGTATCCACGCTTGCCACCTAATAAGAGCACCCGCTCACGCGCACCCGCTCGGCACTGTATCCACGCTTGCCACCTAATAAGAACACCCGCTCACGCGCACCCGCTCGGCACTGTGTCCACGCTTGCCACCTAATAAGAACACCCGCTCACGCGCACCCGCTCGGCACCGTATCCACGCTTGCCACCGAATAAGCACACCCGCTCACGGACCTCACCCCGCTCGGCAACGTATCCACGCTTGGGGCAAATGATAAGACACCCGCTCACGCTCGCACCCGGCCCTCGGCCAACTGTATCCACGCTTGCCACCTAATAAGAACACCCGCTCACGCGCACCCGCTCGGCACTGTATCCACGCTTGCCACCTAATAAGAACACTCGCTCACGCACCCGCTCGGCACTGTATTCACGCTTGCCACCTAATAAGAACACCCGCTCACGCGCACCCGCTCGGCACTGTATCCACGCTTGCCACCTAATACGAACACCCGCTCACGCGCGCCCGCTCGGCACTGTATCCACGCTTGCCACCTAATACGAACACCCGCTCACGCGCACCCGCTCGGCACTGTATCCACGCTTGCCACCTAATAAGAA
>CAUJNA010000367.1:48457-50957 GCA_963377175.1 Effrenium voratum | reverse complement strand
GGTGAGATCACCTATTGACGGCCGCGGGCTTTTGCGCAGGTGCTCAAATTGGGTATCAACCTGGGTCTCTGAGCTCGGGTGGCTAGCGCTGTTGAGTGCATTGGCATATGGATCATAAAACGATGCATATTTAGTCATATCAAATATCAAATCCACTGTCAGCACCTTCCGCGAGCCGCGCGCGCGCCCGTCGAGCTTCTCCTCTTGCGACGCTGTTCCTATCGAGCTTGTTTGGCTGCGGGTCGCGTGCCCGTGTCGCAGAAAACTTTCACGAGGGCTCCCGCGTAGCTTCCGCATCGGTGACTCCGAGGCTGTTGCAATTTGCCCTTCTCATGTTCTACTCTGACCTCAGCCTGTGAGCCGCGTGCTGCCTCAGCCTCGCCCTTTTCAATGGTAGGTAAAATTCTTCCGCGGGCTTCCGCCTGTGCTCTGGGACAGCTTTTCGGAATGATGTCGGCTCCCGACTTAACATGGCTGTGGCAATTTAGAATGCTGCTGGACACTGACTAGGTATGGTTGAGGATTGTCTGGTAAAATCTCTTGACATGGAACGCTCAAGACTCGACAACAAGCAATTCACACTCACTGTATGGCAAAGATTCGAGCACACAAGAATCCATGCTGAAATGGGCTTTGGGGGGTTACGCATCCAGCCGACTTGGATGCGCGCTGCTCAAAGGAATTCATCTTGAAGCACTCGAATCCTCAGCGTGCAAAAGTTGCTTTTGCTCCCGGGGCTCTTAGGCAGCGGCCAAAAATGTCCAGCACTCCCGCAAAGAGTTTCACGTCCTTGCAAGCGTTTCACTGGACCTAGCCACGTCAGCCACGTTTCCCGGGTCAGAAACGTACCTTAACTCCTTAACTTTGAGCCAACTTGACCTGGGATTCGGGTCCTGCACGTACCCGATGGACATGTTTGTGCTGCGCCTGGAAGAATTCTCAATGCAGCTTGAACAACATGCCTTTCATGCCCGACACTATGAAGTTGAAGACAATGCCGTAGACCGCTTTTGCCAAAGCATCTCTGTTGTCCGCTGCCTGACCTATGACTGATCAATGCCAACTTCGTGCCAAGAACGCCTTCAGCTCCTCCCTGACATTCTGAGAACGCAGCGCACGTTCACCGGGCTCCTAATCTTCTCACTGCGGGTGACGCGGGTCTGGCTGCACAAGGCAGACCTGTCACCCCGCCAAGAGTAACAAAAGCACTCAAGTATCCCAAGTGCAAGGTAACCCCACTTCCTCGATCTCAGGCATTCACTCTAGTGCTTTTCGGTCAACGCCAAGCAACTTGCCGACCATTTCCTGGCTCTTCCACAGTCCGTTGCAAAGTCGTGGCCAAACTCAAGGCAGGAGCGCAACAGAGCTCTCACATTCAGGCATTGTCATCGAGCCTTAGGCATTCACAAACAAGAAAGATAGCAAACAACATCAGCACATCTGTCTGTGCCTTCGCTATTGTTCGGCGGTGCATCAAATTTGATGTTCCCCATGTGCAGCACCTCAGCACATGGTCAATGGCTTCAAAGGGGAACTCCTGCTTGCTGCATTCGACTTGGCACCTAGACTCAATGAGGAAGTTTGTCAGCTAAGTTAGTTGCGGATGCCACCATTTTCAGAACTTGCGCGACTTGGGCATCTGGGATCCCAATTGTCTGCATGGCCTGCGCAAATACCCCAGAGCCATACATTGCGGTACACGGGGTAGCTGGGAGAGCTGTAAAACGCCATCTCGCGCTCCTGAATACGGCGCTCAAACATCTCCACATCATCGACCCCCTTCCTCGTCGCACCAGCCAGAGAAACTCAAGCCGGCCAGCAGGGAAATCACATGATTGAAACAAGGGGGATAGTAGCCTAGTGTCACGCAAACAGACAAGTCCCAACACTTGCCATCTTCTCTTTTCGTTTCAAAGTCTATAAAGAAACCTGGACGAAGACAAACAAGCTCCGCCTGCGCTGCAATACGGGGCGGTAAGCACATCGCGCGTGTGCGTGTGCGTGTGCGTGTGCGTGTGCGTGTGCGGGTGCGTGTGCGTGTGCGTGTGCGGGTGCGTGTGCGTGTGCGTGTGCGTGTGCGTGTGCGTGTGCGTGTGCGTGTGCGTGTGCGTGTGCGTGTGCGTGTGCGTGTGCGTGTGCGTGTGCGTGTGCGTGTGCGTGTGCGTGTGCGTGTGCGTGCGCGTGCGCGTGGGCGTGTGCGTGTGCGTGTGCGTGTGCGTGTGCGTGTGCGTGTGCGTGTGCGTGTGCGTGTGCGTGTGCGTGTGCGTGTGCGTGTGCGTGTGCGTGTGCGTGTGCGTGTGCGTGTGCCTGTGCCTGTGCCTGTGCGTGTGCGTGTGCGTGTGCGTGTGCGTGTGCGTGTGCGTGTGCGTGTGCGGGTGCGTGTGCGCGTGCGCGTGCGCGTGCGCGTGCGGGTGCGCGTGCGCGTGCGCGTGCGCGTGCGCGTGCGCGTGCGCGTGCGCGTGCGCGGGTGCGGGTGCGGGTGCGGGTGCGGGTGCGGGTG
>CAUJNA010000367.1:0-48357 GCA_963377175.1 Effrenium voratum | reverse complement strand
GCCCGAAGACAACTTTGGAGGGAACATGGGTCTAAGGCCAGAACTCACCCACCAGCAGCATCCCGCGCAGCAAAGCCACTTCCCGCTTCTGCGTGACGACCTCCTCCTCTTTTTTGCATAGCTACAAACAAGCGATGCAGTCAACATGAAAAAATAGAAACTGCTGCCCTTAAAAAACAGACGCCTCAACATTATCCCATCAACGTGGGTGGGGGTTGGGTGGGGGTTGGGTGTGGGGTGGGTGGGCGGGCGGGTGGGTGGGTGGGTGTGGGTTGGGTGGGGGTTGGGTGGGGGTTGGGTGGCATCACCTGCAAAACCGGGGTTGGGGTGTTGCCCCCGTTCCTTTTGAGAAAGATAGACACCCCTGCTACTTTGTTTTGGAAACAAGGTGCGAAAACGTTTTTCCGCTCTGAAGAGAGACAACCCTCAGCCAGTCGTTGCGTTGATCGTTGCCTGCTGCAGCTCGACCTCAGATCTCCGCTGGTCAAACCTGGATGTAGCGGGGTCGACGGGTCAGGCAAACCAGAGCTTGCTGCTTGGTTGCTGTTTTCCCGCGCCAAGCTACCCCAAAGCTCTGCCAAAGAGCTGTCTCTGTCTCTGTCTCTGTCCCAGTCTCTGCCTCTGTCTCTGTCTCCTTTTTCGGGGCTAGTCCATTCGGCAGGTGAGTTGTTACACACTCCTTAGCGGGCGTCGACTTCCATGACCACCGTCCTGCTGTCAAAATGAACCAACACCTTTCGTGGTATCTGATGAGCGTGCAGTTAAGCACCTTAGCCCAACGTCAGGTTCATCCCTCATCGCCAGTTCTGCTTACCAAAAACGGCCCACTTAGAGTTGGCATTTATCCCAGAAAGTTCAACAAAGCAACCAGTGTGGATCTTGACCCTTTGAGAATAGCCCGAAGACAACTTTGGAGGGAACATGGGTCTAAGGCCAGAACTCACCCACCAGCAGCATCCCGCGCAGCAAAGCCACTTCCCGCTTCTGCGTGACGACCTCCTCCTCTTTTTTGCATAGCTACAAACAAGCGATGCAGTCAACATGAAAAAATAGAAACTGCTGCCCTTAAAAAACAGACGCCTCAACATTATCCCATCAACGTGGGTGGGGGTTGGGTGGGGGTTGGGTGTGGGTTGGGTGTGGGTTGGGTGTGGGTTGGGTGTGGGTTGGGTGTGGGTTGGGTGGGGTGTGGGTTGGGTGTGGGTTGGGTGTGGGTTGGGTGTGGGTTGGGTGTGGGTTGGGTGTGGGTTGGGTGTGGGTTGGGTGTGGGTTGGGTGTGGGTTGGGTGCGGGTTGGGTGGGTTGGGTGTGGGTTGGGTGTGGGTTGGGTGTGTGGGTTGGGTGTGTGGGTTGGGTTGGCTGGGATGTGGGTTGGCTGGGATGTGGGTTGGCTGGGATGTGGGTTGGCTGGGATGTGGGTTGGCTGGGATGTGGGTTGGCTGGGATGTGGGTTGGCTGGGGTGGGGTGTGGGTTGGCTGGGGTGGGGTGTGGGTTGGCTGGGGTGGGGTGTGGGTTGGCTGGGGTGGGGTGTGGGTTGGCTGGGGTGGGGTGTGGGTTGGCTGGGGTGGGGTGTGGGGTGGGTTGGCTGGGGTGTGGGTGGGTGGGTTGGCTGGGGTGTGGGTGGGTGGGTTGGCTGGGGTGTGGGTGGGTGGGTGGGCTGGGGTGTGGGTGGTGTTGTTGCTGGGGGTGGGTGGGTGGTGGCTGGGGTGTGGGTCGGGTGTTGGCTGGGTGTGGTGGTGGGGGGCTGGTGTGGGTGGTGGTGGGTGTGGGTGGGTGGGTGGTGGGTGGGTGGGTGGGTGGTGGGTGGTGGGTGGGTGGGTGGGTGGGTGGGTGGTGGGTGGTGGGTGGGTGGGCGGCGGCAGGCCGGGCGGGCGGCGGGCGTCGGCGGGCGGGGGCGGGTGCGGCGGGCGGGCGGGGCGGGCGGGCGGGCGGGGCGGGCGGCGGCGGGCGGCGGGCCGGGCGGGGCGGGCGGGCGTGCGGGGCGGGCGGCGGTCGGGCGGGCGGGGCGTCCGGGCGGGCGAACGGGCGGGCGGGGCGGAGGCGGCGGGCGGGCGGGCGGGCGGGCGGGTGGGTGGGTGGGTGGGTGGGTGTGTGCCTGTGAGTGTGTATGTGCGTGAGAGGCATGTGCACTACGGGTATCCAAGTTGGATGCGCATGATGACCTGGATTCCATGTCCGCTGCTAGACCCCCACATCGCACAAGCCCTACGGCCTGAAATCTCCTTTCTCTCGTGAGCCAAAGTGATCAAAGCACCCAAAAACATAGAGGCAAAGTGCCCCGCTCAGAAGCCAAGCTGCAACGTCTTGCAGGTAGAGCGCGTGAGATAGGCAAACTGAGAGAGGTCGCCAAAGCCCTAAGAGAAAACTCTGAGTCTCTGTTGAAAACAGCCATATTGCACCTCCAAATCCAGGGACATCTCCCGGACTTTGTCTTTGGGCAGCTTCTGCGGAAACCTTGTGAAATTGATCCATCCAAAGTTCCCCAACACAACAGCTGGGCCCCAGCGAGTAGTTGGAGCCCGACACTGAAGCTGCTGCACAGGCCTGCTCCAATGGGCCAAACAGAAAGAGAAAGTCAGAAAGTCAGAAAGTCCTAAGACGTCAGTTGCCTCATAGAAGAGGTGGTAGTTTCTCTCGCCCTCCTGCTGGTCACACACGCGGACCTGGAAGCGGCAGCTCTCGTCAGTCACGCTCCGCACGCTTCACGCCTTTTCCAGCAAGTAGGTCTGAATCCGGGCGCCACAAAGGCGGCAGTTCTCACCCGCCATCCCCAAGGAGGCGGCATCCTCTGTCCGTGACTCCAGGCGTGACTCGATGCAAAACAGAAAAGAAAAAAAGAAAAAAGAGAAAACGGAAAATCCGAACCTTTCCGTTCATCGTCCGGCCTTGCCGCTGCCCCGAAATTGCAGCTCGATGAACTTCCCAAAGCGACTGGAGTTGTCGTTCCTGCGCGCAACAGGCTGGCAGCTCGACAGGGTGCCATCCTGTCCTCAAGGTGCGAGCATTCCCAAAGGCTTCGAGAAGAGGGTTGGACTCGAGGACTTGCTTCTCTACCTGCCAAGTGCACTTGTGCACTTGCGAGGTCAGAAATCATTGCAGGAAATCTATGGACACACATGGGCACGTTTTTGGACCATGAGCGAGTCCAGCAACCCACTCCCATGTTGACCAGACTGGAATGCTAGCCGGATTTCGTGAAGTCTGAGCAAAGAATGGCAGCCGTACATTTGTCACTTCGCCATTCTCGGCCCCTGCCATTGCCAGAAACTTCCTCGGAAACGCAAGGGCAATGTCGACAGGCTCTCAATGATAGCCCGAGACTAGCCCGAGACTAGCCGAGTCGCATGACGAATTTTGTGGTCTCTGTCTTTCCGGCGCCGGACTCGCCGCTGATAAGAACTGTCCTAATCCCAGGACTCTGGGGACTCCAAGTGAACAGAAGCGGAGAGTGCAGTGAAGTAAGTCGTGTAAGTCGCAGACTGGCTCTTCTTGCGGTCGCAAATGCCGCGGTATGTGGCATTTGCCGTGTTGAAGACGTGCCTGGAATTGAAGAATTCAAAAGCCTTGCTTTTGGCGAACACAAGAAATCAAGAAAGTCCGGCTCTTTAGCAAAGTCGCGGCTTGGTGGATGGCTTGGTCGTCATGAAGCTCTTGAGAATCTGATCGATCGATGTCAATTAGCTCAAAATACGCAAACGACATGAGTTTGGAAATGGAAATTCATCGACACGGACTTGTGGAAACTTGAATCCGATTGCCGTGTCTCGAGGCCGCAGCATCTTCGTCGTAGAGCTTCGGGATCACCTTGAAGGGGTTGAGCCTGAGTCGCGAAGCTGACGAAGCTGACGGAACTCAACGTATTTCACGCAACGGAACTTCGAACGGCACTAGGTTCCGTATTGGCTGCGGTCGGCTAAACGGCCGAAAGGGCCCGGCGCGATGAGAATGGGACCCGTGAAGGTGTAGATCTTGTCGATGTCGAAGCGATTTTGCAGGGAGCTCAGTACCTGCCATGCCCGCCTTGCCCTTTAGCCCCACCTTCTGGGAGGTCACAGCAGGCTCGTGCAAATGGGTGAGCTGGCACCTCAAGCGGAAAAGTGTTACTAAGTTGAAATATATTGCAGAAACACATCGGACGTGTCACATGTCGCATCACGCAGCGTTTGATGCATTCTGGTCGGAAGCATTTGCCAAGCGGCAGGTCGTCTAACACAGAGAGGCCCTCAGCTGTGAACACGTCCGTGGTCCTGGCCAAAGTGCGGAATGCTGAATGAACAGAGCGGGACACGCAAACTGGCTCTCCTGAGAAATATGGGCTCATGTGGCCCCAGCACGATCCGACTGTTGGGATCCTCTGCAGTCTTCACCTAAGCCAGGCACTCCGAAACTGGACAGCTTTGCATGTTCTGGGCTCTGTGCAATGATCTCCTTCTCGGTTGCGGTAACAATCTCCGCTTGGACCCAAACCTAAGCACGATTCCTTTCCACCTTCTGAGATCAAATCCCATCCGCCTCCTCTTCATGTTTGATCCAAATCTCCGTGCCCTCGCCAGCCGCACAAGGACCGTCCGGGACCGTCCGGGACCGTCCGGGACCGTCCGGGACCCACCGGCGACCCACCGGCGACCCACCGAAACCGAAGCCGAAACCGGGACACTTTGCCTGCGCATACGTCTGATTCTGCATGGCGTCACACGACACGTGTCCGAAACACAGACGGGCCGGGCTAAAGGACCAGCGAAGGAGTCTCTGGCGTCTGGCTGTGGCTATCATTCTGCTGATTGTTGCTCCGTTGCTTCGTTGCTTCCCGCAGTCCTGACAGCCTGACTCTGTTCAAATGCACAGTGTGGCTGTTCATCTGTGAAGCTATGCGGCAGGCGAACCGGCGAGCTTGCCACAAGTCACAGCAAAAGCAAACAACAATGTATGCGGCTGCACGACGCAAGTCTGCAACGGCCTCTCATCTGTCGCCCTGACGGTCACGCATGTTAACCGTGGATAAACCACTTGCCATTGAATGAGAGGGCTCCTGTGAAAGTTCTCCTCGAGCACTGAGGATCACAGCATTTGGAGCAGGCACCTTAAATGAAGCTTTAAGCACTCAAGCATTTGCGCAAGTCGAACGAGACAACTTGAAAGCAAGATCTTAAGGTAGAGACCTTGGCATCCATCTGGCAATGCACTGCCAAAACTGTAAAGCATTTATGGCCAGCCAATTGCCTCGTAGTCACAGTCCCGCCGAGGTGTCGTGCGGAATTCTTCCTGTTCACAACTCCCCTTCTTGCGTTCACGGCTTTTGCCTGCGCCTCCCCTCGGCATGGTCTGAAGGCGCTGATGCAAGTGGACCTTAAGCCGCGTACATGCGTGCATCGCGCATGCAGTCGCGCGCAGGCAGGCCGCAAGGCCGCAAGGCCGCAAGGTGCCGGCAAGCCCATGGTTCCCAGGGGCTCTTTCGGCTCTCGATCGAACCTCGACTCTGACTCCAGCTCGTGTGAGTCTCTCGCTTCCCGTCGCCTCCGGGGTGTGTCTGAGGCTTTGGACCTGAGTCGGTCTCGGATTCCGGGTATGAGTGCTTGTGCATTAGAGGTCCACAGCAAGCAAGAAGGGCATGCAGCCGGGGCATTTTGTTGCGTCGAGGGGGCACAGCACGGAATGTACGGGGCATGAAACAAATGCGCGCCGCGGCTCTATTGCACGACCATTTACACAAATACAATTTTCTCATAGAGTGGAGTCCATTACCCATTCAACCTTTTGATTGATCATCTGGCTTCCAGCTCAATTTCTCTCCTTGTTTTCTTCTCCAAATTCTTCACATCTTCTAATGTGTCTATTCTGAATTCATCCATTTCTTCTCTTTGCATTTCTTTGCTCTTCTTTTCTCTCGCGAGCGCGCGAGGCTTTGGCCCCTGCAACGTGGCCAAGGCATCGCAGCGCTCCGAGGCCATCTGCGCGGCCAAGGACTTGGAGAACGGCATGCGAAATGCAAATCCCGATCAATCCTGATAGGTGAAAGCCAAGGCATTTCATATGAATGAATTCAAGATCTTTGGCCCAGGCCGGGTACTCGCCTTCGTCGCTCCTAAACGAATGCCGGTGTCTACCAAGCGAGCGACGAGTGAGGCCCCGGCCACCCCTCCGGGCTTCGGCTCAGCTCGCTGCGGCGTTTCCGCAAGGCCTCGATCAAATGGTTGCCCGACACCGGGTGTGGCCTGCTAATTGTTGCCTGCTGTTGCTTAGCTTCAGTGCCTCTCTTCAGTGGCTCTTCAGTCTCTTCCCTGCCCCGCCTGGATGTAGGGGTTCTCCATGATCGACTCGCCCGTGGGGCTCGGGGCTTTCCTGGGCTCAGAGCTGCCGAACTTGTTCTTCAGCCTCGCACGCAGCACGTCTCACCGTCTCAAAAGACGCAGCTGAGCTTGTGACTGGCTGGCCAAGTCCACGAACTTGGTCTCGTTGAAGAAGTTGTCCAACGGGTCCTGCGTCACTGCGTCTTTCGGATTTCTGAGTCTGGGGTTTCTTGTTCGGAACTCGGCCGCCTTGCCCTCATCATCCGGAATCTCGCGTCTCAGCACGCTGAAGGTGATGGGGAAGCCCTGGCGGAAAGCTGGGCGAATAATGGACTTGCACTTGCTCTTGCTGACATGCCCATTCATTTCGAGCTGCCTTTGCAATGCAAAGTCAGAAATAGAAAACGCATATGTCTTTAGAACTTTCATGACATGTTAACTTGCTCTGTCTTCGATTTGTTCGCAATCATCTTTCTGCACCGCTTCACTTTTCCTTTCTCTCGAGTCGCCTTTCTATCCAATTGCTTCGTCTTTCTCCTCCTTTCTCTCGTCTCTCCTTTTCTCTCGCCTCTGTCTCGTTTCTTCCCACTCGTCGTCGCTCGTCGATTTTTCTTCTCTCGTCGCTTCTTCCTTTATCTCTCTTCCCGTCTTTCCCCTCCCGTCTCCTGTACTCGGCATTCTCTATTTCTCTTCTATTTCTCTTCTATTTCTTTCCCTCTTTCCTTCCATCCTCCCTTCTCCATTCCTCCCATTCCCCGCTGCCGGATCATCCCGGATCATCCCCCTCTCTATGTCCCGCCTGGAGCTGGGCCGCGAGGAAGCGCTCCAGGAACTCCTCGAAGGCGGCCACGCGCCGCCCGTTGATCTCCACGATCTGATCCCCAACACGCCTCGGACGCAAAAGTAGACTAGGGAAGAAAAACAAAAGACGAGACGAGAGAAACCCAAAGACGAAAAGAGGAGAAAATTGAAGAGGACGAGAAAAACGAAAAGAGGAGAAAGTTGAAGAGAAAAGGAGAAGAAGTAGAGAAAAACAAGGATGGCAAATTTGCAATGTGCTGTCGCGTTGGGGCTTCGTTGGGGCTCCAGCCAGCCGTGGGTGGCAGCATCTTCACTACAGAAGCCCACCACTGAGGTGCCATGTAGCAACAAACCCAAGGTGCCGTCCTCGCATGCAAGCAACACACAAGTCACACACAGACACGCACGCTCCACACTCTCCTGTAGCAGCGCCTCCACACTCACTTGGCGTAGGCGAAAGCATTCGCCTCAATGCAGAGCGCGGTTGATTGCGTGGGAACAGTGTAGGAACTGTTGTGGGAAGAGTGTGGAAACAGATTGGACCTGTTGAAGAGAAATGGCCCAATGCCCGTCTCTCCCACCTGACTTCATGGGTTGCTCTGGCACCACTTCGCGGTCCTCGCAAGAAATATAGCAACATGCTTGACGAATGGCCCGTCTCTCCTCTGGTAGCATTGACATGCCACTTCGTCCCTGCGCGTGGATTAGAAAGTGAATGAAGGCGACCAAAGCAAATTCAAAAGCCTTTGGCCCGCGGGACAGCAGGAGAGGTCCTGTCACAAGCCGCCATGCTAGAAAGAAGCAAATGCGCGCACAGCCTGCAGGCACGCGGTTTGGCACCTTGCCAGCCGTGCAGTCGTTCAACAAGGGGCTGCGACCAACCCCAAGGTGCACCGGCTGCTGTTTCGGCGAGTGTGGAATGGAGCTTTCATCCTCCTACAGAAACAAGTGACTCACATGGCGTGTTTGCCTCAGCACGGCGCGTCTCCTCACTGCGCTTTCGGGGCGCTGGCATCTGGCGCAATGCAATGCGCTCGCCCTCTCTCAAACTCATCTTCAAAGCTAGTCACTTCACTTCCCTTCCTGCGCAGCTAGCGCATAGCGAGCGCGTGCTCCCGTTGCCTTCTGTCACAGCATGTTACTGCTTGTTGCCCCATCTTACCGCACGTTCCGTGTTGCAGTTCATGCTGCACGAAATGTTTGTCATTCCTGAAAGCAAATGCGGACCGACACGCCGTCACGCCAGTGCCTTGACTGCCTGGACTCATCGCTCTCATGGCACTCTCATTGCTCTTTGCAAGCTTTTGCAAGCTGCACGCTATGTACAACGCCATGAAGCGGCCCGTGCAACTTTCGGCAGGCCGGATTCTGCGCAAGTCTGAGCACTCGCTGCACTAGCTGGAAGCAAGGCGCTTGGGCCAACATGGCCAATTCAGGGACTTTAAACTTCAATGCTCGAAATCAGCAAAAGAAAATGAAATCCCGTTGGGACCTTCTGTCCCAAAGAGGGCCCATACGTGGGAGCCATCTCAGCTGAAAGACCTGCAAACGCCACATATCATATGCGACATATCAGCTCGCAATTTCACAAGGCCCAATTGACATGCGAACATGCGTTGTTTGAACCTTGCATTTTGCTCATTGCGCGCTGGGGGGAGAAACAAGCGTCGGACAAAGAATTGTTGGGCCAGGACCGAACGTGAGCATCATGCGCAACTGATAGCGCTGTTTAATTGTACGGTTGCATCCTTCTTTTGTTCGGGGCCAAGTTTAATTTGGCGAAGTACACCACTATCGCGCGTCTTGGCC
This sequence comes from Effrenium voratum, assembly GCA_963377175.1. NCBI lineage: Eukaryota > Dinophyceae > Suessiales > Symbiodiniaceae > Effrenium > Effrenium voratum. Next base: position 39,460 of record CAUJNA010000367.1, on the reverse strand, counting down.
CGCTTCTTCTTCTTTGCTCAAGGCCACGAACCCGAACGCAGATGCAGCCCCAAAAGAATTCCCAAAGACATCCCCAGTGACATCCCGAAGATACCTGCAATGACAAGCCTCAATTGAAGCCCCGATGCCACCAACGTAACGACAGCGAGTCCGGCTTCCGTTTCGTTCCAAGGCATCCCCATCCCAAGCAATCCACAAAGACATCGACCCCAAAGACATGCCCCCAAGACACCTTCGGGAGGCATCCGCAAAGACATCCACGAGCGACATCACTTAAGAAACTGAACAGCCTCAAAGACATTCCAAGACAGACCGATACTCTCCTGCCAGAAGACCGGGCACTTTTGCTGGACCGGGTGTGGACCCAAACGGTGAGAACTTTCTTTTCTCTTGCCAGGCTAGATTCTCAATCACGAGGCTTCAGCCAAATTGCTGGCACAATCGCTCGTCAGTGGATGTGTGGGACCAATCACACACACAACAAGAAAGCTCAAAAGCCGGAAAATCCCGCACGCAAATAAATTTGGGGTACGCCCATGAAACAGTCGGCGCAGACAGTGTTGCACAGCGACTTGAAACACGAAAAGACATTGACTGCGCAACATGAGCACGGTGAGACATTCCGGAGATGTCTCTGGAGCGAGAAGCAAGCATCAGAAATGAAACGTCGCCCTTCTTTTGGCATCTTGCCGAATGGAAGCAACCACCAATATGCTGACGATCTGCATCGCGTTGGCGTCGTTTCTGGCTTGTTGAGTCTGAATTGTTCGGAGGGTCTGACTTGGGGTTGATGTCGCCCAACAAAGGGAGATGCCAATCGCTGTCAGCACTGTCTAGACGTAGGCAATCGTTGCTCAATAGCTTGTGCGCGGGCTAAGTCGAATTGGGAGACTTGTTTGGGTTTCGCCTTTCCGCCATGAGTCTTGGACCAGTGGAATTGGCGTGTGACCAGGCCGTCGAGATTTCTGCGCCGCTTTGGTTTCATATTTTTTCAAAGATGCAATGACGGCGCTCAGCGGAAATCTCGAGAACCGAGATTCTGGTCTTGTTTCGATTTGAACAATCCATGACAAACTTCAAGTCCACAATCGAGGTAAAGAAACCGGCCTTCGCCAGAGGTACGGACAGTGACATCCTTGAGCGGATCCCAGAAAGATCACACGTATAGTAAACCAACCCCCCTACCGGATTGTATCTGACATTGCGGCTTGTCCATGCGTCGTAAGCAGTTCAGCGGGCAGTAACCAAGATGTCCCGGACTGAATCGCCCCCGCAGCGATGCCCAGCTGTGTTCAGGTTTTGCAGCTCGGTCAGAAGCTCCCCAAAAAGGAACGCGCCGCTTCTCCCGGCCAAATCAAGTATAAAGGCCGAGAAACGCACGACAGCTGGGAAAAGCACATTTGCCGCGAGTAATGACTCATCGTCCCCAACGCAGCCCTGACAATCTACGCGCGAAATCAAGTTCTGGGGCATCGATCATGGCGAGATCGCCGACAACGAGCTCCGGTCTCGAGAACTGCTGCAAGATTCACTGACGGGAAGGGGAAGGCCCGGCGCTGAAGTTGTTGACTTGGATGTGACAACCATGGCTGGCGTAAGCGCCATTGTCCGGCACGATGAGCAGGAATGGGATGAGCCTGCGTGTTGGGTGGTGGAAGAGGGACGAATCCATTTGAGGTGGAGGTACCGCTGGAGGATGTAGGTACAGGACGCAGAGCTGGGCCACGCACGGCTGTGCGCGCTTGGTGTATCGTTCCTGCACAGCCTGGTCGACATGTCGAATGTTCCAGGCATCTGCTGGCAAATCATGATGGTGAGGCACTGAGACAATCGGGAAGCGTGTCACCATAATGCACACGACGGAAGACCGCAGCTGACGAGCCTGAGCGCTAACTGCAGCACACGAACTCAGCACAATCACCCAAAACATGTCAAGCAGCAAAAGTGCACGATCAGGCACATCTTTGTAGCATGTCAATCCACAACACAAGCGCGCATCCACTCATGCCGTTCAGAATGTTCGCGGTGACTGTTGAAATGTCGTCTGGTCATGAAGAAACTCATTCAGATCAGGTAGCCGATCACGAAGAGAAACAAGATGTCGGAAAAAAAGAAGAAAAAAAATGGGAAGAGTAAATGACATCGCGCGGCGACGCAGCCTCGTACAAGCGCAGCGCCTGGAAGAAGTGCGGCGCATCTCCATGTTGTTGTAAGAAGTCGCTGCGGGGACTCCCGTGAAGTTGGAATCGATGCGCTGCGGGACTCAAGATGAGTCTCATGAGGCTGGCACTGCTGGACGAAGTCGGGAAAGCAAAACGCGGAAACAAACACAAAAGTCTCAAGGAAGCTCGATAGAAGAACGCCATCTCACTACGTCATCAAGAGTGCCACTACGTTGAACATCAACGCATTGATTTTCTCAACCATGGGATGCTGGAAACATGCAACTCACACAAAGCACCTCAAAGCTTTGCCTTTTGGGCAACTGTCATTTGCCCCATTCCAGACTCAGAGTCTCGCTCCACCACAACCTTTGCCTTGGACTCATAGCCCGGACAAGTCCGTGTTATTCTCCAGGCCTTTCCCCTTTGCGTGTTGGACTTCCTCAACTTCCTCCGCCTACACCCTGGCCTTTTGAGGGGCATCCAGCATCAACCAGTACCGGAGCCAGGCCCTTCGAAGTGGCCTGCGCTGACCGGCAAAGCAACGGGATAATCGCAATTGAGGAGAACCTCAGCTTATCCGTAAATTGCCTCCATCGCACGACGGCCGTGTTAGTTGGCTCCGGTATGAAGATCGGGCGACGTGTTCTAGAGCCGCATCGACAAGGACCCTCGGCAGCAAGAACCGGCTCACCGGTGTCTTGAGCGCAAGTTTGGTCATGTCCTAACCCCCAGACCCCCAACCTGCTCGCGTTTAGCAAACTCAAGGAATGCCCGGACCCCGTCTCTGTCAATGCTGGTCGCCAGCTGTCAGCATCCCAGAATGTCCTAGCATGTCATGGATATGCTTCAACACAAAGAATTAGCATCTGTTGTCTCAACAGAAACGGTTGCCAGCATCAATGCGCGAATTGGATATGAAGGAAAACTGATTGTTTGGCACATGGTTGGCAGCACCAAAAACCAACCAGCACTCCAACACCGAAGCCAGCTGGACACAAGGAACTCTTGGGACGCAATCCCTACCTGTGCTTTTGGCTCCCTCGGCAGTTGACGCTCAGCGGCAGAAATGCATGCCGTGTAGGCTCATGGCCAAGAGCACTGCAGGGTGTGGTGGATTCGGTGTGGCTTTATTCAGAAGACTTCAGCGCTGCTTGCAGGAGTATCGTTTTGGGTGGGGCGTCGGCCTGTCACAGTCATTTTACCGGGTACGGCAAGTATTGCAAGCAAAAACCTTCGTGCGGAAAACAAAGACCTCTCGCCTTTCACCCGGCGCGCCTTGCCCGGCGGTGCCTGGCGTCTCTTCTCTCCTGGCTGCGCAAGGGCATCGCTGATCTTGACATTCCATCTGGCCTCTCGCCGGGCTGGGCGCACCTGGGACCCGCGACGTACTGAGTTGTTGCTAATGAGGGCTTCTTCATTTTTCTGCAACATCTCGGGCAAAAACGCTTGCAATAGGCGCCACTGTTATCACACCCGGCGAGTCGACCTGCAATGCACTCCGCAAGCAATGGCTATGCAATGCGAAGGTGTGCTGCTCAAATTGACAGAGCGTCCGCGGTCTAAGACACATAGCCGTCCGCAAACCAGGCCAGCAAATCATCACACTTCACGTTCACGACATCTCCCTCTACCTAAGGCTCATGGCCATGTGCACACATGGCAGCGTGTGAGTGTGTGTGTGTGTGTGATGTGTGTTCGTGATGTCTGTGTGTGTGATTAGGCGGCAGCCGATTGAAGAGTGCCTGTAAACCATCGGCCCTGGCACACTCTTTTTGGGGGCAGGTGCGCCATTGCTCTCAAATTTCGACCTCGTACTCCACCTCCACACGGTCGCCGGCGATGGGCCTGTCAGCCAGACCCTACCAGAAAAGGCCTTGCAAAAAGAAGAATCCATATGTCATATGACACAATGATGTCCACCTCCGATTAATGAAAGAATAAGGCTACATGATTGCTTTAAATCATCTAGAATTCAAAGTGACATGTTTTGGAGTTGGAGCCCAGGAAGCTTAGCAATACTGCCTTTGAATTGCTTTGTACTACGGTCAGGGTACAAAAAGTCGGGCAATTCTACTCCTGATTTGGTGCTGTATTGCGGGTCAAATTCCAGTTTGGCAATACTGCTTTAAAAGGGCAATACTTCTCTTGAGTTGTTTTATAAGTCAAGTTCCAGGAAGCTTGGCAGCACTCTTCAAAAGGGGCTACTTTTGAAAAGCTTTTGCATTTGCGTCCATTTCCAGGAAGTTGCCTAGATCATTAACTTTAGGGACAGCGCTTTGTGGAAATAGTGCGCCTTTAAAAAGGGCTTCAAGATTCTGATATTTGGTTGTCATAAAGGGGAGCTGACAATGCCACCAACGATTTGGAATCAGTGGGTGAAACATGTTTGGAGGGAACGCACTCTTAGCTTTGTTTAGGGTATGGTGTATTTAGTGCAAATAACCGTATGCGGGTTACCCTTGGCTGATTGCTTCACAATGCTTTTTGGATAGGCTTTAAATAAAGAAATCATCATGAAGATGGACACCTAGAACTTGTGCTTTTTGTTGGCTTCTGGACTTGGTCCTAGAAAACGGGGTTCGGCATGGTCCATTTTTTCTAGGGGACAAAAGCTTAACTTTAGCTAGGGGTATTGTTTGTTTCTGGGGTGCGCTTAGCTTTATTCTGAGTGTTCTATTCATCATAGGTGGACATTATGAGTCATATGAAGCCATACATGGGATCATATGAATCCACTCATTTTGACTTCGGCCGGCGCTGGGCATTCTGAGGAGACCTTGGTGCACGGATCAAGAGCGAAGCAAACACGAACGTCACGCAAGCCTGGAGATAAGCCGCCTGAAATGAGTCTGCGGGTCGAAACTTGGCGGCGGCCTCACGAAGCTCACGAAGCGCCGGCCCTAGAAACAAGAAAATCTGGCAACGCTCGCCTGAATTCAACTGCGGGCCATTTTGCCACCACGACAGCCTGGCGGGACAGCGAGTCGCGCAGGCGCAGGCATGCTGCAATTCTGCAGAAAGCCATGCAAGATCACGCGCGCTCCTGAGCTGTTTGCCGGTGAACCAAAAAGATGGCTGGCTCGGGCATACCCATGCTGGCGGAGACCACCTGGCAAGTCGCAAATGGAGCAATGAGCAAATGCGAAGCTTCAAAGCGACAGATGCAATGGAAAAAGCATGCGAAGAAATCCGAAGACGTGCGAAGAAATCCGCAAACATCGAAATCGACGTTGGAATTCGGAGCCTCGGCCCCCAGGAGCTCCCAGGTGCTGCAGAGCCTCTGAAGTTCTGCCTCGTCAATGCCTCGCGTCGAGGACGCCCCGAACTGTCGCCCACATTTTCCGCGCGCAACACCAAAACACCCGGGCACCGCCAAAGCACAGCGACGTGCGACACCGCTCCACTTTCAACAGCGGAAAAGTCGATTTGTCAAAGATTCAGCAGACTTGTTACATTGTTCGCCCGGCATTGCCCGGGGTTCCAGCGAGCCCGCAGGTTGTGCTTAGACATGGGAAACTCACTTTACACAAGAAGCATGCGGCCTCTTTTCTGAAGGTACCCTTTGGGGTGGTTTTAAAGAAAAACAGGACAACCACCAAGATTGGAGGCTGGCCTCTTTTGAGACAAACCCAACTAATGTCAGACGCCGCTTCCTTCGACAAAAGGTGGTAGCTCAACAATTCGTACATGGATGAGCGCCAACTGATGTCACAAGACAACTCAAGGCCAACTTAGTCCAACCTGTGATCGATCGAGCCCCCTCCCCCCCCAAACAATCAAGCTCCCTCAAGCTACTGATCAGCCACCAAACATCTGGTTTAGAGTTGCAATCTGCGCAATGTTGAGTCTCCATTTCATTTAGCGTAGCTGGGTTTGAGTTGCCAACTTGATTTCGTGCTAAGACTTGTGCCAAATAGCTTGCTTGCGTCTGAGGCTGAAACTGCCTGGGGGGCAGCTGCCACCAATCGCTGCTTTGGGGGACCCCCTATGTGTTCCACATGTACAATGCCTGATCCACCGTCAGGTCATGCCAATGAGATCAGGTTCGTTCCTCTGAAAAAGCCAAATGCCTACAGAACAAAGAAGCCATTTTTTCGGTTGAATGAGATTGGATTTCCTACCAATTGTGGATGTTCGATGGGTGCTCAGATTCAAATTTCAGAGCTGCCTCATATACATTCGCCTGAGCTTGCCGATATCTGGTGTTCAATCATTTTGACCAAATTCCTGCCAAATTAGCCCAGCACCTCTCGTCAAAGCCGGGACTTCTTTTGTTGCTTTCCTTACACAAATGCGATGCAAATGATAGCCAACCACGGCTCGCTGATTTGGTCACGTGTCGGGCCTCTGCGCCGCGCGTCCGTCAGCATCTTGGAGATCTCGGCCTCGAAGCAAATCTGATGCAACTCTCCGCTTGCCATCTCCGCTCCGCCTGCAACTCCAGAGGCACAGAAAGCTTCAAGCCCGACTCTCCGAGCTGCCAGGTCACCTGGAAACCGAGTCGAAATATGAAATCAACCGAGTCGACATTGCCCTGCCATGCGGTGTAGCACTACACGGCGACCTGCACGTGCAAGATAGGCAGCCAGCTTTCGCAAGCATCCCACCTCCAACTTGAACTTCACCCTGGCAGCTAGCTGCGACAGAGACAAACAAAAGGGCGACCCGGGCGACCCGCCTCTCCATTGCCGCATTCAAAGACCACTTGTCGCTGGAGGTGGGCAGCTTGCACCAGCCACTGGCGCGTCTCTTTCTCCCGATATCCCGGATATCCCGGATATCCCTGGGGCCCTCAAGTGTTGCACTTCTGAATTTTGACCTTGGCCTCATAGAGAGAGCGAAGCTCGTATTGGGGATCCACCAAGCTCCCGGCCTGAAAAGCAACCGAAACGATCGAATCCAATTTGGATTAGTACATGTTTTCTTCGCCGTCTCCTGGATCTTCTTGGGCACGACGGAAGCGTCGGCGCCCAGAGCCTGGACGCGAAGCACGAGAGACGTCTCCTTGTTTCTTGCTTGCCGCCTCTGTTTTTTTTACGCCGGACCTGCAGGCCTGCAGGCGCAGTCGAAGTTGCTGGGCCCGGAACTGCGCCGCCTGCACCTCGCAACGTCGGAAGTCGGAAGTCGAAGAAGTCGAACGGACGGAGAGATACGGAGACATGGATCCGAGCGCCGGGATCGACCGAAATCTTTCTCCGGGCCTCGGCCTTCAGCTGCTCCGCCTCGAGCTGCTTCCCCCGCAGCCCTGACACGGAGCAACGGAAGCGAGCGCCTATGCAAACTTTCCGAGTTCCGTCCCCAAGCTGCCGTGCTCAGCCTTTTTTTATGCTCCTATGCTCTATGCGCGCCTGGATGCACCACGGCCATTTGTGAAGCTATGAAGCTAGAGCCAGGCTGGTCAAGCAGGTTTCTCTGACTCTTACCAAAAGTGCAGCTAGAGCGGCCGCGCGTTTCCACAGGCACGTTCGAAAGTCTCTTGGCAGCTTTTGGAATTACGCCTCTTCCTTCTCAGCCTTCTCAGCCTTCTCTGTCTTGGCCTTCTTGAGTGCAGCGCCGAAGAACTTGGCCTTCTCCTCGCTTGTCTGGAAGCGTCCGTGACCAAACTTGGAGGAGGTGTCGATGAACTTCAAGGTCACCTTCTCCAAAGCCTTGCGGCTGACTTGTGGCAGGAGGGACTTGCGAAGGGTGATGAGGCGCTTGCGAGGGCCCATGACGGTGCCCTTCAGCATCACCCAGTCCTCGTTGACCTCACCATAGTGGGAGAAGCCACCCATGGGGGTGATCGCCTTCTCAGTGAGATCATTGTCAGTCCGAGCGTTCGCCGGGTCATCCTTCAGGGATTTGCCGATCCGGTAGATCTTCTTGTTAATCTCAGTGCGGTGGTGGTATCCTCGCTGCCCAGAGCGAGGCACCTGGAAGGAAACCCGAGCAGGGTGCCAGGATCCAATGCAGGCCACCTTTCGCAGGCCACGGTGTGACTTCCTCACCAATCGAGTCACTCCCCAGCGGGTCACCACACCATTAAAGCCCTTGCCTTTGGTGGTACCCACAATGTCGATTGTCTCGTCTTGGCTGAAGCAGTCAGCGATTTTCACCTCCTGCTCAAAAAGGTTCATCGCAAAATCCACCTTTTGCTCGGTGGTGCCGCCATTCACCTGGATCTCCTTGATGTGGGCCTTCTTCTGGCCAATCTTCACTTTGCGAACCTGGGTGTGACAAATGGCTCGGATCACCTGGCAGTACTTCTTCGCCCTTTCCACCTCAGCCTGCATGGGGGTGCCCTCCTTGCTAGCTTCGCTCCATCGCTTCTCATATTTTGTGAAGGCCTTGTGCTTGCGGCCCTTCCAAGTCTTGTAGAAGCGGCGCTTGCACTCTTCGGACAGGTGGCCAGCCCAAACAGATGTCAAGGCACGAAGGCCGCGGGGAGTCTCCACATAGCCAACAAAGCCAACCACCACCATTGGCGGACTCTCCAGGATGGTCACGGGCTCAACGATCTCCTTCTTGTGCAGTTTGGAGCCTGGCCTATCTACCTCTCGCACAATGTGTGTCATGCCTGCTTTGTAGCTCATGAAGGCTGTGAGATGTGGCGGCTTCGCCTGGTCATCCTTCGGAAAGCTCTTGATCTTGCCATGGTGGTGCCTCGCAGTCTCACTGAGACGTCGAAACACTCCGAGACACAGCAACACATTGCAATACATTGCAATGCTCAAAGACTCAAAATCAGAGCGCACGGCAAGCTTCACACCTGCCTGGTGCGCTTTCTGGGAAGAAACCCCAACGATCCATGTCGAGGCCGCTCGAACTTTCGGTGCGACATGGCTACGAACGTGCCTGAACCGAAACCCTGCAATGCACGCTGCTTGGACTGCAAACTCCACAAGCTTTGCACTATCGCTTGGCTTAAGTCGCTTACACCAGGACAACAAATTGCCGTGTGTGGCCAATGCTCTTACGTCTTCAATTCCCGCAAAGATGTTGTGTGGGACTGTTGCCACGCGCAAGTGTGTAGATATGGGGCGCGTAGATGTAGGATGTGTGATATTGTGGGATATGAACATACAATATGTAGATTCCGCCTGTTTCTTTGCAGTTTCAAAACATAGCACAAGCAAAACTGCCATCTATCTTACACGCATCTGGGATGCAGCCCATGTCTACCATGCGTTCAGACTAGGCTGGTCAACGCTAGTCTCACAAATCCATGAGACTGTGGTGTGAGGTTCATACTCGCCGGCAATCAAACACTTCAAGCAAACAACTTCCAGTCATGGATAGTTTGCGGCCTTTTTTTTGAAATTGTGATGTTTGATTGCCACGCCTAGTTCCCAAATGGTACCGTGCTTGAATCACCAAGGTTGTGCTGCGGACCAGTGTCTCGTTGCGCTAAACATCGGAGTCCGCTAGAGTCCATGAACCGAGCTTGGTTCTCAGGCCTCTGGAGACTGCGCAAAGCTTAGTACAAAAGCCTGCAAATATGCAATCCAGTGTCTTAGGTGTAAGGCTTCTCTGACTCTTACCAAAAGTGCAGCTAGAGCGGCCGCGCGTTTCCACAGGCACGTTCGAAAGTCTCTTGGCAGCTTTTGGAATTACGCCTCTTCCTTCTCAGCCTTCTCAGCCTTCTCTGTCTTGGCCTTCTTGAGTGCAGCGCCGAAGAACTTGGCCTTCTCCTCGCTTGTCTGGAAGCGTCCGTGACCAAACTTGGAGGAGGTGTCGATGAACTTCAAGGTCACCTTCTCCAAAGCCTTGCGGCTGACTTGTGGCAGGAGGGACTTGCGAAGGGTGATGAGGCGCTTGCGAGGGCCCATGACGGTGCCCTTCAGCATCACCCAGTCCTCGTTGACCTCACCATAGTGGGAGAAGCCACCCATGGGGGTGATCGCCTTCTCAGTGAGATCATTGTCAGTCCGAGCGTTCGCCGGGTCATCCTTCAGGGATTTGCCGATCCGGTAGATCTTCTTGTTAATCTCAGTGCGGTGGTGGTATCCTCGCTGCCCAGAGCGAGGCACTTGGAAGGAAACCCGAGCAGGGTGCCAGGATCCAATGCAGGCCACCTTTCGCAGGCCACGGTGTGACTTCCTCACCAATCGAGTCACTCCCCAGCGGGTCACCACACCATTAAAGCCCTTGCCTTTGGTGGTACCCACAATGTCGATTGTCTCGTCTTGGCTGAAGCAGTCAGCGATTTTCACCTCCTGCTCAAAAAGGTTCATCGCAAAATCCACCTTTTGCTCGGTGGTGCCGCCATTCACCTGGATCTCCTTGATGTGGGCCTTCTTCTGGCCAATCTTCACTTTGCGAACCTGGGTGTGACAAATGGCTCGGATCACCTGGCAGTACTTCTTCGCCCTTTCCACCTCAGCCTGCATGGGGGTGCCCTCCTTGCTAGCTTCGCTCCATCGCTTCTCATATTTTGTGAAGGCCTTGTGCTTGCGGCCCTTCCAAGTCTTGTAGAAGCGGCGCTTGCACTCTTCGGACAGGTGGCCAGCCCAAACAGATGTCAAGGCACGAAGGCCGCGGGGAGTCTCCACATAGCCAACAAAGCCAACCACCACCATTGGCGGACTCTCCAGGATGGTCACGGGCTCAACGATCTCCTTCTTGTGCAGTTTGGAGCCTGGCCTATCTACCTCTCGCACAATGTGTGTCATGCCTGCTTTGTAGCTCATGAAGGCTGTGAGATGTGGCGGCTTCGCCTGGTCATCCTTCGGAAAGCTCTTGATCTTGCCATGGTGGTGCCTCGCAGTCTCACTGAGACATCGAAACACTCCGAGACACAGCAACACATTGCAATACATTGCAATGCTCAAAGACTCAAAATCAGAGCGCACGGCAAGCTTCACACCTGCCTGGTGCGCTTTCTGGGAAGAAACCCCAACGATCCATGTCGAGGCCGCTCAAACTTTCGGTGCGACATGGCTACGAACGTGCCTGAACCGAAACCCTGCAATGCACGCTGCTTGGACTGCAAACTCCACAAGCTTTGCACTGTCACGAGGCCAAGTCCAAGTTGTTGGCTGTAAGGACATTTTGCTTGCGGCCTATGTCATGCAAAGGGCACTGGCGACATTTGCACAGGCGACTTGCAGCGGACATTGGCATCTCGCCCGTGGTGAAACAGCTCAGCATCAGCCGCTGGGATCTGATGTCCTCTGACTCTCGGCGAAAGAGAACATTTGGAAAATTGTTGGGTCGGAGTCGAGTTGGCGGCCGCAGACTTTCAGAATGTCGCAGTTACGGAAATCGATCAATGTCCTTTGCATGGGGTGACTTTCACCGCCAAATGGGAAAAGTGACTCATGGTCATTTTGGGGCCAGGAGTATTGATCAGCTCCGAGTTGCCGTAGTCTGTTGCAAAGGAAACCTTTGGAGTGATAGTTTGCAGGATTCTGGATAAGCACAGTTAAACCCGTGCTTACTAAGGAAAGCCTTGTAAGGTTTCAGTTCTCTCAAACTCTTGCGTGCGTATTTGCGTATTTGTTCTTGCTTTACAGCCTGGTTCACGGTTCGGCGTTCGCGGTCTCACTTCTTTCCCCGCTTTGCGGGCCTTGAGAAGGGCTCCCAAACTGTACCGTCCTTAGCTTTTGCTTTTAGCGTTTCGCCTTTTAGCTGGTTTGTCTGGGTGCCTCACTTTAGAGGCGTAGTGTTGGCTTTTCGAAATTCCTATTCCACCGAGGTCCTTCGTGTTGGTCAATGGGGGCTTCTGCTTCCACCCCGAAGAGATCTAGTGGAAGCGTGCCAGGAAGGGCTGATCTCAAATAAACAAGGTTAGTACATGACTCAAGTATCAGGACAGCGAACAGGAGCAAGAAAACCAATCACAACGCTCACATGCTTGATTTGCTTGGCAACATGATTTCCCCTCCTTATTCCCCAGAGCTTCTCAATCCCCATCCCCGCGTCCAGAGCGTGATATTGTCTCGCAGCAGCTGCATCACAAGAGCCGACTCCTGGCAGCTGTCCCGCATGCGGGCCATCCTATGCCATGGCCTGCCCCGGACCCGCCCCGGGACCCGCCCCGGGACCCGCCCCGGACCTTGGCGCCATCCTCCCCGAGGTTGTCGATCTCACGGACGGCGTCCTCGAAGGCCTCGAACGCTTCCCCGACTTCGTGCTCCCCGGGACCCCGAAAATGCCCGGTGCCTTGCGGCCAATCCGGACAGCTTCCGTGGGAGCATTCATCACCTGCGAGGCACATCGAAACACTTAGACAAGGAAATCGATCGGAGACTCTCTATACTTGCCATGCCGAACTTTCTCATTTCCGGGCTGTCAGCTCTGAATCTGAAAATCGCTGGACATCCAAACGGTCTTCCCGGGATGCAGCGGCAGCAACTCCTTAAACCATTTCTGGCGCTCAGTCTCTGCCCTCTCGCAGATGAAGTAGTTCCTGAAGGCGCAAGCTGCACGGGCCAAAAACTAAAGAACAAGGGAAGAAAGGAAACAAAAGGAAAATGAGCAGAAAAAGACTAAATCATGATAAAGGAAAAGAGAGAAACGAACCTGGCCTCGATCCAGCATGTTTGCTGTAGAGCAGGGTCAGCAAAGCATCTGGTGCAACATCCGAATACGTCTCCGTGGAAAGGACGAGGATGTTCCGCCGAGCTACGCCAGCTCCTGGCGAACTGTCAGCATGGCCAGAAAATGCCAGCTTGCAAGCTCCAAATTGGTCCTGCCAGCTTGTTCTTGAGGGCGCTATCAGATCCTCAAATGCGCTCGAAAAGCAGTGCTAAGTCGGCTGCATTGACTTGTGACCCTGTCAACGTGTCTATCTGGCTAGCTTATGCTACCTTATGCTACCTTTGTGTCATATGCTCGGTGTGGCCAGGTTGCTTGGTGTATCGCGCACTTTGCGCCGCACCGCAAAGATTGCCGTCACTGCCACGCTGGACACCTCCACGAATGTCGCATTCATTGAGAAAACAAATAGAGTCGATAGAGTCGATAGAAAAAGCGAGAGAGAGAGAGAGAGAAGAGTGGCAACAGTGGCAACAGTGGCAACAGTGGCAACAGTGGCAACAGTGGCAACAGTGGCAACAGTGGCAACAGTGGCAAGGACCAAACACATCATGGTCTTGGCATAGCGAGCCTTCCGAATCCACTGCACCAGGCCATCCTAGGCGACTGGTCTGTAAACCCTATGTCACTATGCGACAGCCCTGCCTGGCTCACTGCATCCAATTTCACGAAGACGCGCACAGAGTCGACTTGAAAGCTCCTGGTTCGACACAAAGGGCATTTCCAGCCCGAATCTGCGAATTTGGTCCAGAAAATAGGATCCTGCACTGCAGTCTGCTATGTGTACTGCAACGGCGATGCTTGGCCACCAAATCTGTTGCCACCTGCTTTACGTGCAAATTAAGCTCAGCAAAGCCCAATCCAGTTGAACTGCTACACAGACCGGCTGACCGGCTTGCCCCTGCCTGCCATGAGAGCATCTCGAGCCAAACGGCGTGTCTTGGGACCAATTGGATCCATGCCGTGCGCTGTGCCGCTCCAAGGTGCCGCTCCAAGGTGCTCCCGAGCCTCGTAATAGAACACGGCGTGGTTCAAAGCCTGCACACCGAGCAGCACAAACAGCACAGCGAACAGCACAAGACACCAAACAGAACGGCAACACACAGCACAAGAGCACACCAAGAATTGCACCCGCATCTCAGCCGAGAGGCCAGTCCGAGGCGGAATGGGCTGGTCACCTTCAACGAGGTCTCGGCCACTTTGGTGCCATCCTGCGACTCACATCGCAGATCATGGAACCACAGAGATACACAGATTCAGGCTCGCTTTGTCCAAAGCGTGCATTGATCCAACTCCCCTTTGCCTCAATAAGATTGACTCAAGGTTGGCTAGGTTGCAGTTGCCAATTGAAGTAAAAGCGGAATGCTGCGCAATGTGACATCCAAATTCAATTCAATGTCTGTGTGTGTGCGTGTGTGTCAAACGACGTGCAATTTGGAAGCGGCCGTGTCCCGTGTCCAGCCACACCCTATTTGTGTTAAACACCCAAAGTAATTGGCGTTACACACGGCTTGAACTGATAGTGGCGCGAACAACAAACGATCTAGGGGCAAGTTTCCTCTGCGCATGGCTCATGGCTAACCGCATGGCCGGAAGCCAGAAAAAGCCGGAAGCCAATCGAAACCTCGAAGTGTCGGCCTCGTATGCTGCCTTCGCCGCCGTTGTGGATCGCGTCCGATCCATGTCGTCGCTGATTTCTGCCATGTACCTCACCCGAATCGGAAGAATTCAGCGAAAGGGCAATCGGCCTTGCAAGATTCGAAAAGAGGGACAGGCCGGACAGGCATGATTCCTTTTGTGCGCTCACCTGCCATGAGGCACCAAACCAACCTGGGACGGTGAACGGGGAGGCTTGTGAAAGCATCTCGGTCCATGCGCGTGGCCGGGGGAGTTACGTGGATATCTGTGAAACTCAACAGACGGGTTTTCTTCAAATTCATGCACGTGCCTACCAGGTCAGGTAAGACACGCGCAGTATGTGCCGGGCGACAGTCTAAACGGACTCGTTGCTGAATCATAGCTGCAACGGCACTTACACTTGCTAAATCGTTGTTGAATCCCGCAACGTAGCCGCTAGATTCGACGCGCATCGCGACACGTCCTGGTTGCGGCATCACAGTCGCTGAATAGGTGCGTGCAGTTTCCGAGTCGCTGCACTTCCGCTTCATCTAGACGCTATTGTCCAAGCTTGGCGTGGAAGACGCAAGCATCAACTTGAGAATTGAAGATTCCTGGCGATGCTCCGCGCTCGCTTCAAAGCCTGAGCGCGGAACTCGGCTAAGGGCTTTGCATGGCCAGGATGGGAGGATGGGAGGATGGGAGTGTGCCCTCAGGTGCAGAGCCAAGTTGCGCGTGGAGGCCTTGAGCATGTGGCGGATACGCCGGATACGCCTCATGGCCGCCACCTTGGAATGCATGATTTGCACATCGTAGCACGAGGGCAGGCCGAGTGACCGTCCTTGACATGGCGACGCTTCAGGAAATCCGGGCAGAAGCAGGAGTGCTTATGGCAGAAACCAGTTTAACCCAGGTCCGTGCAGCATGGGGGTAGAAGAATTTGTCATGTTGAGTGCGGTGTTGGACAATGTGATGGCGAAAAGAGGCCTTCAAGCACTCTGCTGGCAAGACCGAGGCTGAGAAATCGCGTCATGATAAGGCAGCAAGCTCAGCTTGCCCTTGACACCACGCGAGGTAGACAGCACCTCCGGATTGCACATGCATACAACCTTGGAACGTGGATCCAAGAAGCAGACAGACCTGACCGACAGCGGCGGGCACGAGGTGCTGCGGCCGGCAAAGCCGCTAAGCCTTTAGACCTTTGCGGAATGCCTTCCATCGCAATAGGCACACCGACAAGGCGATAAAGCGCAGGGTGTTCGAAGCCACTGTAGTGTTTGACGTCCAAGTGTGGTCGTGATGTGATCAGCAAGATTTGGACAAGTGGCAGTCAGACCTGGCGTGTTGGCAGGTGGAAGCGTTTGGCTAAGGCAGGGCGAGCTACGCACGAGCGAATGGTCTGGCAGGCTGGGAGTCTGGGAGCAGAAATTTAACGCGCAGGAGCTCGGCTTGCCCGCTCAGTCGGTCGGTGACTTTTGGTGCGGTGTGGAAAGGCATGGAAGGCCAGAGCCCTAGCCATCTGTACAAATGGACTGCGCAGCTATAGCTGGGCATCGGGCAACTGCTGTGCTTGCAAGTTGCATCACGAAACGATTCGCGTTGTGAGGCGCCATGGAAAGCAGCCTGGACATATCCAGGCACTTTTCCCCCCCTTGCCACCAGGCGCGTCACAAGTGCTTGATGATGAAACCTTGTAGGGGGACTTGCCTTATGACCACATCGGCAGAGTTGCGCCTCGCGAATTCCGGACCCCACCCGACCCCTCATGTCTGGACAGTGAAGTTTGAGCTCAGGACATTCAGCCAAACTTCGCCGAACAGGGCCGGGGCCAAGCATGCATGCTCGCACCCTCCGCAGCACGAGAGAGAGAGAGAGAGGGAGGGAGGCCCTAAGCCATCCCAAGCCCTTCTATCAAAGTTTGCATACCCAAAAATGGGTGTTGAGCTCTGTGTGGCCAAATGTTTGTATCAAACGTGAACCGTGTGTCTTTGAGACATCCTGACAATGCCCCAGGCACACAAAGCAGACATATTTGAAGCCAATCCCTTCGCAAATGGCATGCACACACAATTCACTCACTCGGAGCACCTGTAGTAGTCGCCTTGTGCCTTGTAGTAAGACACCTTCGGTATGAAGGACGCCCAAGCGCACTGCAAGTCCAAAGAAGTTTCCCAAGGCGCCTTGGCCTCTGCGGTGGTCGCGCCAGGGATCAGTTTGTCTGTTAGCAGCGCCTGGCAAGGCAAACATGGGAACAGGATTGGAACAATACAGGCAAATGAAAAATCTGGAAATTGAGCAACTGACAGCAATTGGAAATTCAGCTGACAGAATCAGAACTGACAGGCTTCACAATGCGACAGACTTAAGTCGAGGCGGCTAAGCCAGGATCGTCTGACAAAGGCTCGTGAGCTCTGCTTCGATCTCGCGCACCAAGCGTAGCAACACTTTTACAAGCGCAACAAACGCCGTTTCAAGCGCCTGCCTTCTTTCGGTAGCCACGCGCACTGGCAGTGGTCATGTGGTTGCCCTTCGCCTGAATTCAAGAAGCATTCCGAGAACTTGGAACTTCCGAATGGAGCAATCGAAATTGCTACTGCGTTGTGCTGCTGTTTGTTTTTGCGCTCGTTGAGCATTAAAACTATGCTCGTTGCGAGTTTTGGAGAGACATCGCCATTGAACATTGTTGCGAGCTGCCAAGCATCCTCAGCCTTACATTTTGGACACTGCCACAGCAGCGCCCTTGCATCCCCATCATGCTGCATTCCCACAATCCTGAACCATCCTGATTCTCTCCAGCATGGTCTGCTCCCCAGCGTCCGCCTCCCCAACATCCCGAACAGTGGCTTCCCCAATATCACCGGCATCCACATCGAGGAATGAACAGCATTGCGATTGGTTGCACTAAGGTGAACTCTGCCAATGACATGCAATGATTGTATGCCAGTCGAAAAACTCTGAAAGTACTCCGGCAACCTGATGCGTCGGAACATTCTTAGACTTTGGTCTGGAGATACCACACCTTTCCACATCTAATTCTCTTCCAAGAGCTGTCTATCCTGGATTCTAGAGTTCACGAGAGACATAAGTGCGTGAGAGATATTTCCCGTCTGTTAATCCTGGAAATTGGTAAGCCTCCATCTGTCCATTCCTTCTAACACATATTCTTTACTATGTATTTATAATTATAGTCTTGTTAACGGGATCTACCTCATAAGCAAGTTCCTGAGATGTAGATCCCATTTCCTTTCTATTCATCTCTTCTTCGGACGTCGAAAAGCGCAGCTCTGCTTTCAAAATTGCTCATTGGCCGTCTATTCGTGGCATCTTAAGCTTGAGATGAAGCCGACAAATACCCTTGGCCACGTGGCCGAACTTCGCACCTTTGGCAGTTTGACTTCGTAACAAATGTTTCGGAAGCTCCGCCTCCGAGCGGGTGCACACAAAATTGAAATGCCGCCTGCTCCTCTTGCTCGGCTGCGCAAACAATGCGCCAAGCACATCTGCGCTGACCGACCTGAGCCAGGCCAATTTCATTTACTGCAGCCACTTTCCACACTAAGCCACGGACTGCTTGCTTGAAAGCAACTGCCAGGAGGTTCCGCTCCTGGCACTGCAAGACTTGCAAGCTGCGCAACCTGAAGATCTCGCCTCGGCATCTAGTTCCTGCTCGAAGAGCGCAGCCTGACAGGCGCCCTTTGCCTGGTGCCTCCAAGCCCCAAGCCCCCTCTCCCCCGTCTCCCTCTATTCCAAGGATGCAGCTGACTTCATGTGCTCCGCCATCTCGTCATAGCGCTCAGCCTGCTCTGCCAATGTGGCAAAGTAGACCTCAAATCTGAGAGTCGCAAAGCGCTCAGAGCGCTTAAGCCCCTCAGAGCGTGCCAGCGTGCCTCGTGCTCCCGGATCACTCCGTCCATCTCCGTCATGACGGGCCGATCAGAGGGACTCCCAAATGGACGCCCGAATTTTAGGATGGGACTCAGAATCTGCAACTTGTCGGACACCGTTTCAATGCGCTGGCCTGCCTCCTTTTGAGGCTGGCGCTAAGGCATAGCCGGACAACGCAAAACCATCAAGTACGAACATATGCAAAAGATGTTACGCAATAAGAACAATCCACCATGTCAAGTTTATTCAAATACTGAAGTTTATGAGTTCAAATATGAATCAAATTCGGTATTTTCCAAACAGATTACAGCATCAAAATAATTGGATGGTGAAGGTGGCACAATGTGTAATATTTTTTGGGAGATATCACCTATGGAAAAGATGGGCAAGGTTAGGTTTGTTCGTTTTGTTCTGTGATGGGGGCATGTTGCAAGGTTGATTGAAAATGCACGTGTTGTTGCTACTCCTCTCAAATGGGAATTAGCAATCCCAGCCCCAGCGGTTCGATGAAGTATCTGTCCTTATCAGTATGACACAAATCTTGATGGTGACCAACGGCAAGATCATCATGCTTGATGTGGAGGACAGCGACACCATCGGCAATGTCAAGGCCAGAATTCAGCATATGTTCAGTGTTCCAGCCTCGTAGAAGGAGTGGTCGGTTGCTTGCGCGCTGGATTGTTCTTATTTTTTTTAAACCGAAGGGGACGTTGTGGAGGCCTGCGTTTTTCACATACATTTATTTGTGTGTTTTCCAGACATTCACTTTAAAAAGCAACCATTTATGGCCTCCACGGTGTTTTTCCTTACATCTTCTAGAGTCGACGTGTAGAAGGAGAGCTGGGGGGAAAAAGGAATCAATTTTCTAAATTGGTGTTGTTTTTCTCTTCTCTCTCTTTTTTAAGCAAAGTGCATAGACGTTGCTTTTCCGGAACCATAGCCCCAGTGCAACCAAACCAATTCTTGCCACATGTGCTGGCTCATGAAATGTGAAAGCGTAGCAGCAATCAATGTGGGTAGAGGATATTGTAGCTAACACTGCTCTTGATACTGCTCCAGAACCAGGCTACTCGCACCCGGGCCTGCGCGCTCCCAGCAGGGAGCTGATGCGGGAAGGCCCGAACGACTACATCCTGCTGCGCAACGGGCGGAAGAAGCTCGTGCGCTCCCTGCAGGGCGGGGAGCACCGGCTGACCAAGCTGGGGAAGGGCTTTTTCCGTGACAAGTACTACGAGTACCTGGTCCACGTGCCTCAGCCAGAGCCCGCAGTGCTGCGCAGGACTGCTGATGGCCACCTTGGGGCTTTCCCCGAGCTGGCGCCTCGCCTCCCGCACCAGAACAGCCCCGGCTGCACGTCCGCCACGTTGAAGCGCCTCCACTCCGCTCCAGCACCCGCTTCACGGCCTTGTACATGTAGCAATGCCCGTCGAAGGCCAAGAAGCACACGGCGCGGTGCCGGGTTGTAGCTGTCCACGAGGCCGCCGAGCTCGGCACGCGCATCGGGGCGTTGCGCGCACGCAGAACTCCCGCACCTTCTCGGCGGAGATGCCGAGCTTGCAGGGCAGCTGGGTGGCCCCTCATGCGCGAGATCTTTCTGAAGCTGCGACGCTAAGGGAGAGCGCAGCCCACAAGCCTGGAGAGCCGAGTGGCGCCCGGAGCCCAAGCTGCCCCCCCTCGTCTTCGAGGCGCAGGCGTGCAACCTTTCCCCTGCCGATCCTCTGCCCGGCCGACGGCATCGAGCCGTGGAGTCGGGCATCTCCGCACGGAGCCATGACATTTGCTTATCGATTTTCACGTTTTTGGGCCAAACAGGGTCCTGACACGTACGCCCCTCTTGATTTCCGTTTTTGGCCCGAAAAAGCTGCAAAAATCCATCCTGCCGAGCTTGTCACCCTTTGTCACCGTTTTGTCACCCCCAGCTTTTGGGTTGAAAAAAGGGCGCTAAACGGCCAATTTCCCAACTCCCCAAAGACCTCGCCCCAAGTAAACCCGTTTTCGGCCAAGCACAGGAGCGCCTCACCTTAGAATATCATTATTCCCAAGTCCGAGACGGATCTTTTCACCTCCAGCCCGGTGAGCGCCCTCTCCTTAGAATAACGTTACGCCCCAGTCCGAGACGGACCGTTTCACCTCCAGCCCGGCGAGCACCTCTCAATAGAATAACATTATACCCCTGCCGAGACGGATCTTTCATCGGTCCGAAACGGATCTTTTCACCTCCAGCCCGGCGAGCGCCTCTCCTTAGAATAGCGTTATGCCCCAGTCCGAGACGGATCTTTTCACCTCCAGCCCGGTGAGCGCCTCTCCTTAGAATAACGTTATGCCCCAGTCCGAGACGCATCTTTTCACCTCCAGCCCGGTAAGCGCCTCACCTTAGAATATCATTATTCCCAAGTCCGAGACGGATCTTTCATCCTGGTCCGAAACGGATCTTTTCACCTCCAGCCCGGTGAGCGCCTCTCCTTAGAAGAACGTTATGCCCCAGTCCGAGACGGATCTTTTCACCTCCAGCCCTGTGAGCGCCTCTCCTTAGAATAAGGTTATGCCCCAGTCGGAGACGGATCTTTTCACCTCCAGCCCGGTGAGCGCCTCACCTTAGAATATCATTATTCCCAAGTCCGAGACGGTTCTTTTCACCTCCAGCCCGGTGGGGCCTTTTCTTAGAATAACGTTATGCCCCAGTCCAAGACGGATCTTTCATCCTGGTCCGAAACGGATCTTTTCACCTCCAGCCCGGTGAGCGGCTCTCCTTAGAAGAACGTTATGCCCCAGTCCGAGACGGATCTTTTACCTACCAAAGGCCTTGCCCCCATTCAGATAAAATCCCCTCAACCGACCAATTCACATAATATTTTTTCATCATTTCATAACAGAACCTCAACTCAAGATTTGATACATAAATTTTGCAAATATTTTTCTAAAATCCCAAAATATATTTTTCCAAAATCCCAAATTCCCAAATATATTTTCCCAAAATCCCAAAATATAGAATCCCCATAATTTCAAAACATAAATCTTACAATGTTTTTTATTGTAAGGTTTATGGACTATTTTACTAGTCATAAACCCTGCCCGCCATTTTTGGGCACCCTGCCCGCCATTTTCGGGGCACCCTGCCCGCCTGCCCGCCATTTTTGGGCACCCTGCCCGCCTGCATTATTGTAATGTGATTTTTAGTGTTGTCGTTGGATGAACCTAGAAATTTGAATTTTGAACTCCAATCCCAAACTCGTTTCTTTAATCCACCAAACTCGTTAAAATCTCACAAATCAATTCAGCAGGGATTTTGTATAAATCTTCCTGCTTATGTATTACATAATTATCCCCACATTCTGCTTTAGTTTTTGATGGCAGTCGTTCCAACAGAACCACTGCCTGAAAATAATTCTAATAAATTCATATTATTAGAACTATTTAGATATTTATTATATTAATTCGTATTTTCCTTCTTCGTTCTTAAACAGTTTATAAAATTCAATAGTTTCTGCTTTTGGAGATTAATTTTGTTCTTATTTAACATATCCATATATTGCTTTTGCTTATCTTGAAAACTGCCAGACGGCCTTCCTATTTGTTTCTTTTCAAAGATCTTATCAATCTTTTCCTTCTCTTCATTGTTATCATTTGGTTCGTATGCCTTTGCATCAAGTTTCTGGTCAATAGTTTTTATCATCTCGTACAACAGTTTAACATTTTTACTAACTGTCATTATCTTCCTTGATAGTTCAGCAATAGCATCATTCTCAACTTCAGACATTTCTATATATATTTATTTATATAATTATTTATTTAAATATTTATTTATGCGTTTTATTATACAGTTTACCTGAATAATCTAATGTTATATATGTAAATAAATTATATTCTAACAGTCTTTCACCAATTTTATTTTTGATTTGTATTAAACTCTCCCCGCCACCTGTAATTTCAAACAAATAAAATATTGTATCAAAATTATCTGGTTTAGTTATACCTTTCATAAAAATATTTATCATTGAATTTAGCATCAAACCAATAAAAATATTCTTCACTCAATTGTTTAGCAAAGTTTTCATCACCATTGAATAGGTCTTTATTTTCTTCATCGTCAAAAGTTATAACTCTATGGTCTTCTCTATTCATAGTTGGCATTATGATTATACAAATAATTAGATATTTATCTATTTAATTATTTATTTATAAAATTGATTTAATGTAAAATCTACTCTTTAAATACTAACTTATGTCCCTGTTGAAACTAACATTAATCAAATGTTCGTTAGTTTCAATAACCATATCGCCTCCTGATTTTTTTCTGAATATTAAAATCTTTGTCTGTTTTTTAAAAGAAAACATACATGGGACACAACTAACCTTAACACCATCTTTTTTATCTACCGTCAATTCATTCTTAGAATTCATAACATGATTACATTTATCGCATTTTACAGCTTTACTTTCACCCTTTGATTTAACACTCTCCGTTGTTTGTTTTTTTCCGAGCTTCAATATCTGGCATTGGTCTTTCTTTGCTTTTACTCTTTTCTTTCTTGGCATTTATATTAATATTTACATTTTTATTTTTGATATATTGTATTCCTAATTTTATTAATTCTAATGTATAAAAGCATACTTTCTTACATCTGCTGTCAGTTATTATTACTTGTTCTATATTCTCTACTTCATCTATTATATCAATATAATCTGAATAACTTCTTTCCATATTAAATAATAAGATGAAATAATTATTAAAAATAATTATTTGATCTTATTATTTTCATGCATAATAGAATATTGGTGGGGCACAGTACTTGGGTTTTCATTGCACACGCGAGCAAGACACAAAACTAATTATCTTCAATGCTTATTGATTGAAGTTGATGAAAGAGCCTGTTCTACTACGATGGACACCATTCATATCATAGCAATGCTTTCATACAATAAATAATATTAAATTATTTTCTATATATCTTTAATATTATTTTATTATGCCTGATGTAAAACCAATTGACGAAATCAAATATGACTTTAAGCAAAGCAAGCACGAGGTCGTCCCTAAATTGCCGATGAGAGCTATGATTGTGGGCCCGTCAGGCTCTGGAAAATCGACGCTACTTGTATCAATGATACTTGATATTTATAGAGGTGTATTTGAAAGAATTTTTATCTGGTCCCCATCAGTAAATTTGGATAGTATTTGGTTGCCTGTTAAAAAATACATTAAGGAAGGTTTGAAAGTAGATAATGATAAAGAACCGTGTTGGTGGGATGAGTTCAATGTTGAAGATTTAGAAAGATTTATAGAAACTCAAAATAAAATAATTGAATATCAGAAAAAACAAGGAACGAAGAAATTATTTAATATTTTGGTAATTTTGGATGATGTATCTGATAATCCAGCAATAACAAGAAATAACAAATTGTTAAATTCTGTATTTTGTAGAGGTCGTCATAGTGGAATATCAACACTTGTAAGTCTTCAAAAATCATCAACCGTTCCACCAATTATTAGGGTAAATATAAGTCATTTGTTTTATTATAAAGTTAGACACTACAAAGAGATAGAAATATTACAAGATGAATTATCAGCAATTGTTAGAAGCGATAATTTACACGAAAGCAAGAAATTAATATATAAAATATATGAAACCGCCACTGATGAACCGCATAGTTTTTTATATATTAACCTTTTAGAAAAGAACCCAGATAAAATGTTTATGAAAAACTTTTCACAATATTTGAAAATAACTAATCAATAACATTAAATTTATGTTTTAATGTTTTTGATTTAAATTAATGAAGCGTTGCATAAATTCAACGCAGGTAATTTACATATTAGTTTGTCCGATTTCTGATTTTCTAATTTTTCAATCCTTGCCACACATTCTTGAATAGATTTAATAATTAAAGTATCCGCTCTTGTTTTTTCATCTACTCTTAAATTCTTAATGTCTTCCATACTGTTATTTTCTTCGTTTTTACTTTGACCAATACCCATTATATATTATTATTTAGATTGTTTTTTTCAATTCCTTAATTTCTTTTTCTAATTTTTCAACTTTATTTATCACTTCCAGTAAAGCTTTATGTAATAATATTGGAACTTTTGTATATTCAATACCTAAATATTCACGTTCGGTAGGAACTACATTACTAATTTCTTTCGGAACTGCTTTTAATAAATCATCAGCAATATAACCTATATGGATTGCATCCTTATCGTCTCTATCTTTTCTTTTGAATTTTTTAGGTTTGAATTTCTTAATCATACTAATACAATTACTTTTAAGTACATCTACATCATATTTCAATCTTGCATCGGAATTATCTATTAGACTTCCATTTATGGTTACAGTTCCGGCAGTAATATCAATAGCATCACCTGAAGCATCTTGAATATCATTTACAAATAATGTTTTTGTATTATCAACTGTTACATGTTCATTAAAAGTCGATGGAGCATTATTTGTAAAGCTTTCAGTATTTACTGTCGTTCCAAATGTCTTATCAATAGATAATAAAACAGAAGGGGTAGTAGAACTATCAGCAACTCTAAACGCTGTATTTGATGTTCTAAATATTACATCAATTGTAGATAAACTAGTTCCATCGTAATAAGTTGATATTTCACTTGTTCCCATCTTTAGATCTGTTCCAGTAGTCATTGAAATATTATTCAAAAATGAAACCGTTGTTAAATCAAATGATTGAATGGTATTAGTTGCAAAATAAGCGTTTTGTATTGCCATATTAGTATCAACAGTTGCCAATGTACCACCATTAGGCGCTATATTATTGCTTCTTAATGCTCCCCCGCTTTTAACACAAATATCATCAGCAAATAAATTACCCATTACATCAACAGTGCTTGTATTAAAAGTCCATCCAGTAGAAATATTAACTGCTCCAACTATATTAGATTGAACAGCAGGGTCTCCACAAATAAATCTAATTGAAGAATTAGCATCACTATTCCTCATATCAAAAGATGAAAATGCACTAACATATCTATATAATTCACAATTTGTATCAATTGTTAATTTACCATCAGTATCAATATTAACATTATCACAATTAACAGCGGCATTTGTATAAATATTACCTAACACATCAACGGGTTTACTAAAAATAGTTTTATTCACCAATCCATCACACATCATATATTGATTACTTGCATTAGTAATATCACCAACGCTAACAGCAACAAAATTAGGATGATGTATATAAAAACCTTCTGTTGCATCTGGTGTATATGTTTCTAAATATGGTTCTAGTCCATTTATTGAAGTATTGATATTATCAATTTTAGTTTTAATATCTGTTGAAAAATCATTATTTGTAAATAAATTACCTTTCATATAAACAGCACCTTCAAAATATGAAGTTCCGTGTGCTTGAGCAAAATTGTATGAAGTATGAACATTACCATTAATTGTAATTCTTGAAGCATTATTGGGTCTTCCAATAATAACATCTCCTGTATTCCATCCTAACCATAATCTATAAGGAGTAGCACCTGTTAGTCCTTGATAAGAGTCTAACTGGCATCCTCTTTTAAATTCGAGTCTTTGGTTACTAACTGCGTCCTGGATTCTAAATATTAGATTAGTATTATCTGTTAAACTAAGTATTAATGGAGAGTTTACTGTTTGTGCAGTTGTATTAACTTTGTCTAATTTTTGACTTATTTCTGTATCTTGTGCGCTATCATTTGTAATTATTGAATTAATTGTATTTGTATTTCCCGTTATTAATCCACTTAATCCATCTGATTGTAAAACATAACGAGCATCTGAACCTGCTATATCTAAAATAGATGAACACGAAAATAAACCAGATACTTGTAAATTACTTAATATTGTGGTATTATGATTTAATATTATTTTATCATTTTGAAAAGTTGAAGAATTATTAATTTCTACATCACCAAAACCACGTTGATTTAAAAACATAGTTGAACCAGTCAAACTTCCATAAACATAACTATCAAAATAATTATTATACATTTCAAAGAAATTATTATAATTTCCAAATTCTGCTATTTTGAAAGTTGCAGTAGTTGTTATATTATGTATTAATGTATTATTTAATACTGATGTGTTTAACTTTTCTGGTAATAAATTATTAGTTGTTATTTTATTATAGTACTCTGATTCATTAAATAAACCTCCATTCTGTAAATCTAAAATTGCAGTAATATGTGAATTTACTGTGCTATTTAGTCCTGTTATTAAATCTGAATTGGAACTAATATTATTAAAGTTAGATGTCATAGTAGAATTCAATTTATTTATTAAATGTGTATTTGATGAAATATTATTAAAATTTGTATTAATTAAATTAGTATTAGAACTAGTATTATTAAAGTTAGATGTCATCGTAGAATTCAAATTACTTATTAAATGTGTATTTGATGAAATATTATTAAAATTTGTATTTGAAGTTATTGTCAGATTACCTATTAAAAATGTATTTGATGAAACATTAACTAAATTACTTGCTATTGTTGCTGTATTATTCATAATAAAATAAGCATTTGAACTAATATTATTTGATAATACATTAACTTCTGTTTTGTTATATGATTCTATTCTTGTGTAAAAATTACTATCAATTTGAGCTTTTGTGTAAGTGTCTACTTGGTCTGCTTTGTTGTTGAGTAAATCAACTATATCTGTTTGACTGGCGTATATGGTCTTTATATCTTGTATTCCCGTATCATTTATTTCACTAATTGAGTGTGCTACAACATTTTCAAAATTTGTTAGGTTTATTGAAGGCAAAATCGATAGAATTAATTGTAGAAATTAATTATATTAATTATTATGGTTAATGTAATCTTGATGTTTTTTACATTTTAGATGTTCCGCTTTATGACAATTTGTATATTTACCACCACACGGACATTCAATTTTAGTTGATTTCCAGGCTTTATCTCTTTCATAGATTTTATCTTTATCTTTTGCTTTCTGTGCTCTGTTTTGTTCTCGTAGTTTTTCTCGGTTTTTCTCACTCCATTCCCTCCTCCATTCTAAAATGTGTTCGTGGTGTTTTGCTCTGTATTCTCTTCTGTGTTCTGCTATTTCAGTTGGTGTTCTTTGCTCAACTCGTTTATTGATTGTTGCAAGTTCTCTTATCAGTTCTCCTTCTCTTTTGTTGAGATGTTCTTTATTTTTACACGGGTAATCTTCCACGAGTTCTATGTAAAAATGTTCTATACCTATTTCACTCATTTTTCTACTTAATGATGTTGTATTTGGTCTCATCTTCGCATCGCATCTGTGTTTAACCATCCTTTTACATAATGAAACTATTGTAGAACCTATGTATATGTCATCCGTGATGTCATTTTTAACAGCATATATTTTACCATTTTCATATATGTTCTCCATTATATAATAACATAAAGCGGGATGTCTTTAAACCTTTTTTTACTTATTTTTAATCTAAAATCTGGCAACCTGCATCGCGAATGCTTGATATTTGTTCTGATACTAATGTTATATATATTGTATCTGGCATAAAACTTACGTCCATACTTCCAGAAGGTTTGACACGAATTAGAAGCTGTTGTCCGGCTTTCGTGTTTATTCCAGTATATGAACTATCGGGAACCTTCTCTTGTGTAAATAAGATGAGATGGTACTAGATATATAGTTTATAGGATTTCTAATTTATGAATATTAAATATAAAAAAGTATTGTGATTGTTGATATATTTTAATGAATTAGGACAATTTTAAAAAAATACAATGGTTTTTTATTTTTTTTAATTATATTTTTTTATCTTCTTATAATAAAAATTAATTTAAAATTATATCACAAAAAAATTTATAAAATTTTGTCCATATTCAGAGCAAAGATGAACTTGTCGGTTTTATATTGGTTAAATTCAATAGATAAATGATGTTGGTGAAATAAAGGTAAATTCAATGCCTTTCGCAAATAATAGAACGCTTGCGTTAAGCTTTTACAAGGATACTCAGGAAATAATTTTGAACCTAATTGAAGTTGAAATTCTAAGTCATTGTCAGGGTTATAGTTTCCGTGAGTTGAAAAGGTTGTTCTTGTCGATGGATGGTAAAACCTGTTGTATTCCTTATGAACTTCAGTTGCTCCTCCTGTAGCATCTGCTTTATAGAAGGTGATGAAAGCGGCAGCGAGTTTAGATACAGAACGAACAACAGTTGTGTTAATGTTTGCTTGACTCACAACTAAATTAGACTGACAAATGTAAGTATTATACGTGATAGGTAATTCTTTTCCATCAAGTAAATGTGAAACGTAGCGATTGTGTAAATCATTATCCAAACTTACTACATCGCATTGAAGGAAGCAATTATTAAGTTCGAATTCTCCGCTTGTGCTTTGATGTGTGTTAGGCGCACTCTCAATGGCAGGGAAATCACCAGAAACATCAGGTGAAACAATACAATCGGTGAAATTACTGACAAGTTCAAGTTCTAAAACAAGAGGACACGCTTTTACTGGAATATACTTAAACTGATTAAATAAACCAAGCATCGGTTTAAATCCGACAACCATTTCAGACGTAAAGCCTGGGATTGTTTCAGCGTTATAAGTTTTTCCAATAGTGCCAGTTGTAGGGTCAGCAAAACGTTGTGCCAAATCGTCATCGTATCTATAACCAAAACTTTGCGCGTCTTCATTGTCCCTTGCTCCCTTTGACATCAAACAACTCATCATATGATGGTTTCTATTGTAGTAGTCAATGTCTTCAACAAGTTGATTACCAGCAATTAATCTTGCCCTTCTGAAAAAGCAGTAAGCAGGAGATAGAGGTAGTAACCGTTTGTTGCTTGTATTTTCCTTGTTCGAAACATTGAAAAACACCATTACCGATTGAGGGTCTAACCAACTATTATCTTCTGCATTTAATGCGATTTTCAATACACGATTTCCAGACGAAGGTTTATAAATATTTGAACCTGATGGGAAGAATGAAACGCTACGGCGCTCATTGATATAACTTGCCCCTTTATGTAATTTGAATGAGAGGTTGTCAATTAGAATATCTTCAGCACTAAAAGTTTCCATTACTATATATAATTTAATTTAGAAATAATTTATACTAAATTAAATAATTTAGCGTAATCCTTTTGATTAGAATTATGATCTTTAAATATTTTCATTTTCTTTTTCTTAATCTTATCTTCAACTGGATTATTGCCTTTGTCGCGAATGCTCGCGAGGCTTCTTGCCGAAGCGTCTTTCTCTAAAACAATCTCTCTAATTTCATCATATGAACTTTTCTTATACTTTGTATTTTCATTCTTAATCATATCATCTGTTGTTTCATTGTCATATGTCTTATGTTGTATCATAATAATAATATGAAAATAGTTTTGCGTTTTTTTCTTTTTACTATTTCATCAAGGTCTGATTGAGTGTGATTACAATTGTTAGTGTTGTCATTGATGAGGACATAACCATTTATATATTTTGGTACAAACATATTATAAATTGAAGTAATCCAGTTATAATCAATATAGTCAGGTCTAACTCTGACACTCCTAATAATGAAACACCCACACTGACATTTTACATGTGTTCGTTTATTATCTCTATTTAAATCCCTTAATCTTTCTACAAGTGTTAATGGTTTCAATGTTGTTTCACTTTCTGTCAAGTTTTCTTTTAACTGATTATACATATATGATACTATATAATTATTTATTTAACTATTTATTTATTTAATTATTTGATGCGTGTTGGTGTTTTTTAGTTCTTTCGTGTTGGCATCTTGATTTTATTTGATACTGTCCTCCGCATATTTCACATCTATGACTTGTTTTAATTATGTCTTCGTTTTTTGCTCTATATTCTTTATCGTAGTCTCGCTTCTTATTTTTAGTCTTTGCCGAGTATAATCTTTTACTTGCTAATACCTTTTCCCGGTTTTGTTCTTTGTATTCGTTCTGTTTTGCTAATATTTTGTCCTTGTTCCTATAATAGAACTCTTTTTTGCGTTGATTTATTGCCTCTCGGTTTTCTTCTCTATACCTGTCTTTCTTTTGCTTCAAGATTTCAGCATTTGCCTCTCTCCACTCTTTTGATTTGAGTTCTAAATATTCTTTGTTCTTTTCCTGATAAACCTTTTTCATTTGTTGTATTGTTTCAAAGTTGTCTTTGTAATACTCTTCTTTTGAACGACCAGCGACAACTCGATTTAAAGTACCAATTTGTTTAATCACTTCACCTTCTCGTTTTGTTAATTCCTGATTGTTATTGCAAGGGTATTCTTCATATAATTCAATATAAAACACGTCATACCCTAATTCAATCATCTTCTGATAAAGTTTGACATGATTACAACTATTGTAGTTCATATTGTTCTTATGTTCTGCCATTCGTTTGTGTATCGGGTGGCAAGTTGAACCAACATATATATCTGTTGTAATTGTGTTTCTAATACAATATATTTTCCCATTTTGATAGACCATACTATGGAAGATATTTATAAATATTATGTTGTCTTTAAATCTATGTCCTACATAATTTTATAAGTTATATCATGTCCTTCTTCTTTTCCTTCATCGTGAAAAGAACTATAAGAATGAGCAGTTAAAGGGTTTAATGTATGGTCATTTGTTGTAATTGCTGACATATCAAAAATTGAAATTGGGTCAAATGCACTTCTAAATCTTATGTCGTCTCCATAAGTTTTTTTCAAATTATATACAGGAGCACCATAAGTTGCAGTGCTAAACCTACCGTTGTAATTTTCATTCAAGGAAAGGGCAACAGAACCACCAAGAGAGTGCCCTTTTAAGAATTTAATGTTAGGATTATTCTTTATTACTTCTTCTGCATCTTGATATCTTTCACTGTATTTTGTAAGTCCAAAGGGTATTTTTGTTATATCATCCCAAATGTCTCGTAGTCCATTTTTTCCAAATGTTCCGCTTATATATAGTTTATTTCCGCTCACATATAAACCATTATTAGCATCATATGCTCGTTGTAATCCCTGAGCATCACTTAAATTATTTTCTGGATTATAACTATTTAATATTTTGTCAGTTTGTTTCATAACATCAGTTGTTTTAGTTGTTTTTTTTTATAAGGTTGATAATGTTTAATTTTCCCATGCTTCATTTCATATATTAACTTTTTATTATTAATCATATAAATAAAGATATAAATTAATTTCTCAATTAATTAATAATGCTGACATACGACGAAGTCCTAAGCAACAGAATATTTTTTAATTAGAAAAATTATTTTCTAATTAAAAATATATTATGTTGACATACAACGAAGTCCTAAGCAACAGAATAATTTTTAATTAGAAAATTATTTTCTAATTAAAAATATATTATGTTGACATACGACGAAGTCCTAAGCAACAGAATAATTTTTAATTAGAAAATTTATTTTCTAATTAAAAATATATTATGTTGACATACAAGAAGGTCTATATTGACAGTGCTCACAGAATTAGAGGTACATCATCAAATTTTAGAGTTGAATTGCCGGCAACATTACAAACAGACAACGGAGTTCATTGCTACATTCACGAAGTAACATTGCCTAACTCTTGGTATTCAATACAGTCAGGATTAAATAATATACTATACTTTTATTCTTCTCCGTTAGTTCCAGATGAAGATAATACAAATGTTCCTTGGATTGCTGTTGCGCTAGCAGAAGGAGTATATACTGGCACAGAACTGGCAACAGAATTAAAATCAAAAATTAACGGTATTGTTGATAATGTCAATTTCTCAAATACTTATGAAGTTACTTACAGTGTAAAAACTAATAAAATAACGATTTCTTCAAACTATGCCGATAGACAATTTGCAGTATTAACTGATGAACAAATGAAGATAATATACGAAAGTTATATTTGGATTGGAAGTTTTGATGCTAATGATTTAAAGTCTGTTAATGAAGTTTTAGGAAATTATCAAATGAATGTTTATCAATATGGTAATGCTTATGTTTCTGGTTTCGTTAATCTTCAACCCATTAGAAATATTTATTTATATTCATTCTTCTCAATTGTCTAATTATAATCAAGTAAATTTAAGAACGGGTGATAGCACAGTTGTTAAGAAAGTACCAGTCACAGCACCACATGCGGGAATTATTTTTGATGGTGACGGAGTAAATGCTTTGGACTATTTAGATGTATCTAATAGAACCTTTAAACAATTGGATTTTTGGATTTCTAATTCAGCAGGGAATGAAATTAATTTAAACAGAGTAAATGTATCGCTGTCATTATTGTTTGTGAAAAGCGATATTATTTAAAAAAATAAAATAAAATATATATATATATATTCCATATAGAAAATATATAGAATATATTATATGTCAAGTCTTGAGGTAGTAGATGTTAAGAATGAAACTAAAACAGAAGAAGCACCTATTAATAATGAAGTTGTTGAACAAAATGAAACAGTTAATGAAGAACCAACGCCAGAAGAAGTTAAACCAGAAGAAGTCATTCCTGAACCAAAAGCGAAAGCAAAAGCATTACCAAGAACTAAAAAAGAAGTTGAATTAGTAGAATGTGAACAATGCTCTAAAAAGATGACATTGAATAGTTTGAGACACTCACATCCTAAAAATTGTAAAGGGGCAAAAACCGAGATGCTACCAGTCAATCCACAAAAGAATATTAGAAAGATACAACCAGAAGTAAAAGAAGAAATTAAGAATGAGATTAAACAAGAAGTGATTAAAGAAACTATTAAGAAACCCACGGCAACAGAATTATTAAACCAACATTATGAAGAACTTAAACAAAAGAAGAAACAAGATAAACAGGAAAAAATAAATAAATTATCTTCAATGTTTTAATAAAAAATCTAAATAATAATATACATTTTGCTTATGAGAAGTCATAGAAATGTAGAATCTAAAAGGGCACCACAAGTTGAAAGAGTATATGATACTAATGACTTATGGGGCGTTGCTTCAAGAATGAATTATTTTAAACAAATGAAAGATAATATAGAAGCAAAACAAACACAAGGAGCATTGATAAAATACAGAAACGATTTAGCAGAAAGCAACAGAACGGAAAGTTATAGAAAGGAATTAGACAGAATAAGAAAAATATTGGAAAACTCACGCTCACCCGATGGAATACAAACAACAGAACAACTAAAAGCAAGAAAGAAACATTTAGAAGAAATGATTAAGAATATTTCAGATTAACTTATTTATTATTTAGATAAATAAATTATCTAAATAATACATATAATATGATTAGATTGAATACAGTAGGATCAGTAAAAGTAGGTTCGTTAAAATCACAATTACATTTGAGACCTTCTTATGACGAGTTGTTAAAAGAAACATTAGTAGAAGATGAGAATAGACCATCAATTGAAAATGTGATAGACAGAAGGGCGACAAGATACAGATTAAATCAATATGGTAGTCAGTTTGATAATAAAGATGCTTTGGATATTCAAAAGAAAGAAGAATTGAGCAGAAGAGAAGAAGTTAAGAAGGAAGCATCGGTAGGTAGAGGAATATTTGGCGAAATTGGCGATACATTCAAACAACAAATGGCATTTGTAGACGAAAGGTTTATGGAAGTGAACAGACAGAAAGAAGAACTTGAAGAAAGAATGAGACTTATGTTTGGACAACACGATGAAATGGCAAGTGCTGTATCAAGACAATCAATACCAGAAGGTGTGAAAGTCCATTCAATGGCGTCAAATCAAGAAGAAGGAGAAGAAGAAGAACCAGAAGACGACCCTATTGTTGATGAAGAAGAGAAGACAAAGGGTAAAGACGACGATGATGACCTAAGTAAAGTTGAAGATTTCATAGATGAAATCAGAGGAAATACACCCTTATATTTAGCAAATGTTCATTGATAAAATATATAATGTCGGATTAATGAAAGATGATATATACATAGAATTCAACAACTTAATTAGCGAATTGATTGAAAGTGAAACCAACGTTAAAAAACAGGAAAACAAAACCAAATTGATAGAGTTTTACAAAAAACATGTATATAATAAGTATATGAAAGAAGAAAAGGCATCTTCATCGGGTCAAACACGTGATTAACAATAATTAGTCTATAATATTTAATAATGAGTAATACTAAATATTATGGATTGAGAAGAAGGAAAACCTTTGATGAAATGCTTAAAGAAGCGATGACACACAGACTGATAATAACAACCATCCCAGAAAACGGAGAGTAGATTTATTAATGAATGAAGTTGATTTTGACGAATTTGATTTAACGAATTATGGCATTAACAAGAAATATATGAGTTTAAACAATAATAAATATGATACTGATATGTTCCCGGTAATGACACTTGACAAAGCAACACAGTTTCCTATCAGAGAAGTCAAAGAAACACAAACAGACCTACCAAATGATAAAGAAACACAAACTGATGACATTGATTATACAGGTTTGATTTCAGACGGATTTTCAAAGAGTTTTAAGAGTAATCTTAAGAATAGGGCAGAGGCAGAAGCACAAGCATCCTTATTCAAACCTATTCAAGATGATGATGATGCTGATGAACCAGATGATGACGACGATGATGATAATGGAAACAAAAAGAAAAGTTTAACCCTGATTAGGATTATAGAATTTATGTTAAGGTCAGGTTTTAGTGTAGCAGACATAATAATACATATAACTTATCAAACTACATTAACTACTCTACAAATTACTCAATTGACAGCATACATTATAGGAAATTCACTACTTACAACTTTTGATATTACTAATGGTATTATGAATTGGTTAAGTAATAATACTGATGAAGAAGTTGAGTTAAACAC
Source organism: Effrenium voratum (assembly GCA_963377175.1). Taxonomy (NCBI): domain Eukaryota; class Dinophyceae; order Suessiales; family Symbiodiniaceae; genus Effrenium; species Effrenium voratum. The sequence goes on along the minus strand of CAUJNA010000367.1, from coordinate 4,494 downwards.
TTCTCCCCCTGTTAGCGTTAATAGTTCTCCGCCTATCACTGTTAATAGTTCTTCAACACATACTGTTAATTCAACGTCGCGAAGCTCGCGAGCCTCTGGCGAGGCGTCGTCAGAAGAAAATGCTAATTGCGAAATAGCACCGCCGACCGACATTCCTATTCCTACTGATGCTGAAACCGATGAAGAAGATAAGGATAAAGATAAGAATAAAGAAAAGCAAAATCTAAAATAAACAAATATGAAAGACATAGAGTTAAAACCATCATGAAAATAAAATCATATTTTAAAATACTTACTTTAAAATATCATTTTTCAGGGGTAGAAACTAGGATCAAATTATTGCCTTTGCATTTTCTGTTGTAGTCATTTTTAGGAGGTTGATGTACTGTTCCTTCCTCTTCCTTTTTTCTATGATACCTTTGTCGGTCAAGTGCCCTTTTTCTTTCAAGAAATTCAGGGTCTTCTACCTTTTTCTTCTTATAATATAATCTGGTGAATAACGCCATCTGTTCCTTAATCTCATCAATTGTCAAGTCATCAATATTTTTAGTGCTCATTTTTATCTTAATTTATTATGGTAATATTTCTTTAAGTATATTAAGGCAAAATATGAATTAATATAAATTCAAGAAGGCGAATAAAAGAGTAACACGAAAGACACTTAAGGACATATTAACTATTATTAATATATAGACTAATTTATGACAAAAAAACGTATAGATACAAACATTCAAGACCTAAAAAACACAAGAGACAGGAAAAGGGGCAGTATTACCGCTCAAACCCTACAGAAAGTCAATACCATCATTGATTTTTATGAAGACCGCAAAATTGTTCAATTTGACACGGCAAACAAATTAATCAATGGCATCATTGCAACAAACGACAAGGAATTGAAGAAAGGACTGAAGCAATATGAAAAGGCAGTTGCCAAATACCAAAACATAGCACCCATAGGCGAGAGAATGAAACCAACAACTGAAAAGGCAGTCAGAGGCAAGAAGCTAGCAACAATCAGGAGAAGAATTAATGAAAAAACACCCTTACGAAGAATTCAAAGGATGTATAGAGACAACATCACGAAGGACAGAAAAACGATTGTTATTAAATATATTCTTTTTACTAAAGACAAAGGACGTGCTACAAAATCCGGTTTTTTTTAGATTGAATGGTATTAAATACTATCCGTTGCTATATCCTAACGTTAAAAGGGCAGGCAACGTAAAAGCACAGTGGGAGTTTATTACTAATGCTGTTAATGTTAAAATTACAAAGCATTTTGATAAACATAAGTTTCATAAACTGGTGGCAGTGATGAGAGCGACCCAGCGTTTAAGAGTTTTACAGATGGCGAGGTTTATAACTACCTTGATTGCATCAAAATAGAAAGTGCCGAATTAGTTGATGAGGACGCAGTAGATTATGATATTCTTGATGATGAACTCACCGACACTAAACATAACATAAGTATTCATCATAGATACATTCAAACCGAATTGAACCCTGACTGCTTAACATTGAAGGAAGCAATAAAAAAAGGTGAGTATATTGAAAATGAGTGCTGGATTAATACGTTGATGGAACACTACGCGGACACGCTGATGAGGCACAAAAGAACCAAAAAGAAGAATTTAACCAGAGAGAGGATATTAGAAATCATCAACAAAAGCGATGAAAATTTCAAAAAGCACGGTGCTTCAATCATGCAAATGGATGCTGTGTTTAAACAGTTTGACATCAAAGCAAGAATTTATGACATTGACAGCAAATTGATTTACAAGCATGATCCAAAAGACTTCTACAGCAAAAAAATGATTACTTTTAACGGTTTAGTAAAGAACAGTCATATTTTCACATTGAACCACGACATGAAAAGTCTTAAAGCAACCCCTAATGTAGAAGACGTCCATAAGCTTAAAATCCATAGCAATTATTACATCAGTAGCAGGGAGACACCCATCAAATATAAGATGATTGAAAATTTGGACGACATATTAAGACTCAATGAGGAAGATGAATACAAGTTGATATTGAAAGACAATCATTTAGACAAGGCAGTTTTTGAACTCAAGCAGATAGGATATGAACCACAAATAGGATACACTGCAGGTAGGACAACTGAAGTCAAAATGGATTTTACGCATCAAATAGGAAAGAAGCAAAAGAAGGTTTATTATTCAATAGTAAACCAGAATTTTGACAGAGACAGAATTGATGAGGACATCGCAGTTGACGAAGAAGAAGTATATAATAACATCAGTGAAGAAATGTTTAAATTTAACAGAAAATTGTTGTGCGAAAACTACAAGAGTTATTATAATGAAGTTGATGTCCAGATTTTGGATGAATGCAGAACAATCGTAGCACACGGCATGATGAGAAGCAATGTAGGCAAGGAAGTAGTAGAAGTCGCGAATGCTCGCGAGGCTCTGGCGAGCGTCAATGAAAGATGTAGCATTGACACATGTAAAGCATTTACACATCAAGGAAGCAAGATTAATTATATCCCGATTTTTAAAGAGTTTGATGTGTGGAAACCTTACAATCACACTTGCGATTTCAACAGATTTAACAATTACACACTGTATTATGTTCAAGCAAATCAGGGCAACATCTTTTTTAACAAAAATTTAATCTGGTGTATGGTAAATACTTAAAAGAATTGGTTAAAAGAGGCGTTGTGATGAAAATACTATATTATAAAACACCGTCGCAAGTGTTGAAGGTAAAATACAAGAAAGCGATAAGCGAATTGTTTAAATCAAACATCAGTCCTGACGAGGAGCAAAACAACAAAATCAAGAAGACAATAGCAAATATTACTTTTGGACTAATGGAAAAATCATATAACAGAAAGTCAGTGAGTAGGATCTTTGACAATGTAGGACATGCTTTACATCATCAAAGAACCCATGGAGGCAGACTGTATGTTTTGGATGATGAGGAATATGAGTGTCTTAATAAATGGCAACTATTAAACGATGATGAGTGGAGTATTGAACTCTCCGAAGATGAGAGACCATACTTCCAACATGTAAATGGTAGTATGACATTTCCTGAATTTGGTATCGATTGCAAAGTTGAAGACGGCAAGACTTATTACAGCGAACGGGGTGAGAAATATAGGGAAACTGAAAAGATAAGTAAGACTGCCAAATATTATGTTGTTTGTCTTACCGACCAAAGAAAACTAATGAACGGATTTAGGTATATTAAAGAATTATTATTACAAGTTCATAATTTTAACATGTATGAAACTTTTGAAAAACTGAAAGCAAATAGTATTAAAGTTTATGCGGTGAAAACCGATGCCTTTCATATTGCAAAGAAAGATGTAAGGAAGGCAAAGAAGTTGTTAGATTTTCATAATGATATTGGAGGCTGGAGAGTAGAAATAATAAAGTCTATGAACTGGAAACTGATTACAATTGGAAATTTAATGAGTTAGTAAAAATACCAACTTTTCAGAATGAAACAATACCGATTGAAGATGAGTGGGATGTTGAAAGCATCTGTAATAAGATTATTGAAAAAAGAAGAGTTATGATTAGAGCAAGATTTGCTGGGAGCGGTAAGAGTTTTATAGGCAAGTATATGGAAAATTTAGGATACAATACACTTTTTGTAGTGCCTCAAAATATGTTAAAACAAGAGATTGAATGTGAAGCGGTGACAGTAAATACATTCTTTAGTATTCCAGTTGATAAAGGGGATGACCTACCAAAGTTTGATTATTCAGATTTTGATTGTATAGTGTTTGATGAGATTTATATGTCCAATCCTTACATATTGAACAAAATAAGGGTGTTTGCAAATAACAATCCTGCAACGTAATTATAGGTGCCGGTGATGTCAAGCAACTGCCACCGATTGAACCTTTCACTAATACTCAAAATGCAGGCGAATACATTGACAAATGTATTGACATTATTTTTAAATATAATATATTTTTAAAGATATGTAAGTGAGTAGGTGGTAAGGATACAGAAGAAGGAGAAAGAAACAGAAAGAAACAGAAAGAAACTGAATGAAATCTATGATGACTTTTGGATAAAAAAGATGGCAGTTGAAGAATGGATAGTTAAGCATTTCAAATTTACTAAAGATGTTATGAAAAGCAGGAACAACATAGCATATACAAATATAAGATGCGAGGCAGTATCAAATGAGATTAGAAAACGATTAGGTAACACATGCAAATATGAAATTGGAGAAATCTTAATATGCAGACTTTACAAAAAGGACAAGGAAGGAAAACTGAATGTTAATATTAGGTGGAAGGTTGTTAATAACGAAGGATACAAGATAACAATACAAGATATTAAGGATACAGAGAACATTAGAACCCTTGACATTGATATTGTAGATAAGCATTTTAGATATGCCTACTGTGCTACCACTCATAGCAGACAGGGGACATCAATCAGTGATAATATGACCATTCACGAATGGAACAAAGATTATTTAGTTTGTAGGGCATGGTTGTGGACGAGT